>CM050166.1:125864058-126464058 GCA_027410445.1 Discoglossus pictus
ATATTTGTTTCTAATGTTAATACATGACACACAGTACATTAATGTTGGCAATAACTGTCATGTGTGGTTTCTATTACAATGAACTCGAGATAACTTAGAATAATATTTTTGTACACAACTGATAATTTAAGTTAAGTCAAAGTTTCATTATAATGCAAAATGTGTAAATTGGCCCATTACAGTGGCCCTTTAATGCTTCATGTTTCCAAGTCTTTTTATATAGTCAAGATCGTAGCTTCATGTCACACTGAGAAACCAACACACAGGTATAACTCACAACTGAATGGTGCCCTCTTTATAGGAGGGAATGGTGTATCATCCAACTCCCCTTTGTACCCTGAAGAAAAGAAAGATTACATTATTCTCAGTATTATGTTATAGTGTTTGCAATATGTTGGTTAAAATGTAAAAAGCAAAGTTTTGCAAACCTACTCTTTACCACGAGAGAGGCATAGGAAGAAGATTCTCCTTTTACATTCATAGCTGAAGCATGGTATTGAGCTGTGTCTTCAAAGTCACATCTGCAATGGTAATTCAGATGTTAAAATCTACATTATGGAAACAATGTACTTAAAATATTTAGATTATCTAAGAGGTGTAAATGAATACGTCAAAATTACCTTAGAGATATTGATTATGTCCTTATATTAAATAATCACTGAAATGCTCTAACAACATCTAGGAGCTAGCTCGTTTAGGTATTGACCTTACAGTAGGAGATTCATCTACATACAAGTTGCTTTCATAAAAAAAAATTCACTTATAGAAGTTCAGATATATGTGTAAGAGTTATAGCACTTGATTTTAATGCTACAACCTTTGCATGTTATGTGATATGAACTGCTTCGGAACACAGAATATAAAACTCAGCTTCAGTCTGACTGGCTCTTGAGCTGTGTTTTGAACTTTGGTCCTGATCAGGACCAAAAAGTCAATGTCAGTGGCAAAAACCCAATTTGAAAAAAAACTGCTTAGATTCCCCACAAACATGAGGTCCATTAAGGAGCCCCATGGTATGGAGGTTCATGTTAGGTGCCATAGGGGTCCATGAGACCCCCCGTGGCACAGGGTTACTGATGATTATGTTTATAGTTTTTGATACAATGAGGTCCGTCAAAGTCCCGTATGTATAATAATTATATAGTATGAGGGTTAACTATAGGTGCCACGACACCGGACCCCAGGCCATCTAAATTTAGCCACAATACTAGAGGGGTCCAAGATTGACTTCTGAATATTAACCCCTGCCACAAGGTTCCCTAACTCAGTGTGCACAGTAAGTTTTCCATTATTATTATTTGGTGGATTCTGTTGATATGATGATTAAGGAGTAGATTTCCATCTTGATGTGATAGGTGTGTGTGTCTGCATATATACATCCCGTTAATTCATCTATATGTGGTCGATTTATTCCAAGTGATAGACCTAGTAGGCAGGGCATTCGATGTGTTTCAAGGCTTATGCTTAGTATTTGTAACTAGCGAATTGCCCGTCAAAAAATGACGGCAATGAAATTGTAAGGTAGCTAATGCTGTTTAGTGTGTAATAATGAAATATATAATACATTAATAAATGAATATACTTTACCTATTTTAAAGCATTGTGTGGAAGAGCTGTGAATGTGTTTTGATGTTGCTGCAGCATTAGTGGTGTGGATCTGCTGTGTAAGCGTGCTGAATGTGTGCAGTGTAACACTGTGCGTGCGCGAGACCAAACCGTTAGCGTAGTCGTGTACTTCCGCATTGGCGAGAAATGGCGAGTAATGTGTGTTATACGTTTGTATCGGAATATCCGTAGGTGTTTTGTGGTGTTTTGCGAGTTTCTTGTGGTGTTTTGCGAGTTTAGAGTGCTGTAGCCTCGTTTTCGTTTTGTTCGGCGGCCATTTTTTCTCTCGCTTCGTTTTTTTTTTAGTGTCTAAACTGTTTTATTTGAAGTAAAATCGAGGTGTAAGTTGTATTTTTGAGGTGCTGGGTGCTCCCTCTTGGTGTAGGTAAGTTTTTTATGTATGTGGTGTGTGTATGTATTGTGTTTGACATTTTGTAATGTTCGCGAGTTGCGTCCGAGTGTTGCGAGTCCGTAATGTGTGTGAACGTGTGTCGTATGTTGTTTGCGAGTGTCGTAATGTGTGTGTCGTACTGTTTGGGTTGCGACGTGAAGTTTGCGAGGGTCGCAGTTGCTGGCAAGGAGCGCCTTCGGCGCTCCATGCCAGCAACTGCGGCCCTCGCTTTGCGAGGTCCTCAGGTGCTGGCATGGAGCGCCTACGGCGCTCCATGCCAGCAACTGAGGCCCTCGCTTCGCGAGGGTCCTCAGTTGCTGGCATGGAGCGCCTTCGGCGCTCCATGCCAGCAACTGAGACCCTCGGGCAGTGCCCTCGCTTTGCGAGGGCCTCGGCTCGCTGCGCGAGCCCGCAGCGTTAGCAACAACTCGTACGCTCACAACTATATATGTGATATTATTTGTGTTATCTTTATCCAGAATATTCTGCAAGAGTGCATTTCCATAAAATATGCAAGAGTGTTCTGTCAAGTTTTTTTTTATTGGACCATAAAATAAATAGGACACATGGGTAGTTCTTTAAGAAATATGTTATTGTTATGTCTCCTCTTGCCTTTAACTGCAGGGAGAAAATGCTACAAATTGTCTTCAACTAATGGAATTAATTTCATGCATATATAAAAATCCTTGCAGCAAAACCCAATATCCCTACAATTTACAGTTGAATTATATTAACATACAGGTTTTATCTAGCAGCATTTGATTGACAGAATAGTCATTATAGAAGCAGAATTTTTCAACTAAATTTTAGCCTTGTGCCAGCTGCAAGCTCTTAATATAAAATCCATGGTACATTCATTTATACAGGACTGACAAGGAAATCCAAAGAATGTATTACTGACCCATAAATAGAACTGTAATTCAGCTGTGGCTTAGTTAGAGAGGAAAACAATAGATGAATCTTAAGAATAGAAAGTGTTCTCCAAAAATATAGCATTAAAATATAAGGAACATTTGGCCATTAATCTGAAATAAAGCTGACAATGCGGCTAAGTAACCCATTTGGGAATAACAAATAGAAACACAACACACATTTATAAAGACAATACATATAACATGGCTCTATATATAGTCTCATGTTGATGCGTTATGATATATTTATTAAGTTATGGGGATACTTCAAATGTTCCAAATAACAAATCATTTGAACTAGTTAAAGTTAATAACAAATGCTTTAACCACTGAATGCTGCTTTTAAAATTCTGTTTAAAATTCTGTCTAAAATTGTATTTTTTGCTGTAAAGTTATGTCGATATTTTGTAATTTTTGTCAGTCAGATTTTCTCCAGCCAAGCCATTGCTACATTGTAATCATAGCTAATGATAATTTGTACATGGCAGGCTGCACATGCTCAGATCGTTTCTAGCAGATGTTTAGACTGAGAACAATGTGTGTAGTTCCACAGGGATATTTATATTTAATTTTTTTTTACTTCAACAAATTTGGAACCTTTGCATAATATTAACAGAAATCTAGGCAAGTTTTTCTTTAAAACTAAAAAAATATATTATCTTTCAGATGCCGCATGTTCTAGCCATCATCTGTTATTGAACACAATAATCACTACTTACTTGTTAATTTCCATTGAGTGAATGCCATATCCACTTTCAATTTTATACTTTTCAGAATGGAGTTGAACATCAATAGGTACATTGTTTTTGTACCTGTAGGAAGGGAATATAAACACGGAGATGGACATAAACATCATGGTGAGAATGGTTTCTGCATTTTGAGTGGTTTGCAGCAGACCGATTGATCATTTAAATTGCAGTTAAAGGACATGGAACACAATTATTTTTTCTTGCAAATAAAAGAGCATGATTTAAACATTACCAAAATTGTGTTGTGCATAAAAAATACCTAGATCAGTTAAATATTATTTTTTTAATTCTGCTTTGAGAGTATCATTTGAATACAGAAAAAACACTGTGGCACGTTATTAAATATCCTCTTTCAGGTGCTACAATGAAAATCACTTTCAGTCTCCCTTTAATAGCATTTGGTTTCTGATAAAGATCATTCTAAAGACCTCTATTTATGCAGGGTAAATTGTATTTGTGGAAAGTGAAATGCCATCCAGCAGTAGCCTGGCACTAATGTTACATCACAGGTTGCTACTGGCATTACACATGCTAATACTAGCTATCACATGCCCTGGATTTTCCATATCTTCTTATCTATAGTTGGAATCAACAAACGTGATACCATTTGAACTATATTAGCTTCATTGATATGATTTATGCAGTTACAATGGCAATAGTGTGCAGAGGTGTGTTTAGGTTTCATGCTGTCCAAGCCCATTAAGATATGAGCACCCATTACAGATATGAGCACCCATAACAGTCACCCGATATAATACTTTCCCCTTACAATATCACAAATCATAAATGTGTTTATGTCAGGGAGTTTCAGGTATCCTTACTGACAAAAATATCACTGCATAAAGATATATCTCTGCCTATGCCCACATTGTACCATAGCAATGTACCACCATCTTCAGGAAGACTGCTGCTCCTTGAGAATGTGCTGCCCTAGGCTGGCCTCATAGGCCCAGGCAAAAACACATCACTGGTGGTATGTCACTGCAATTTATTTGTCTCATTCACAATAGCAATGATGTTTTTAGGAAATATTATCATTGTACCACAAAATTCCTGATATTAAGTCATGACCGTCCATGTACTGGGTTTTACTCTACTGTACCATAGTAAATAAGCACATATTGGTGTTTAAAAAAAGAATATTAGTTATCTTGAGATAGAAAATGACTATACTGTTGCCCTACGGAGGTTGTCCCAGGCAACAAATGATCAACCAAATCAGAATAATTATATGATTGTCATGTTTGTTTCAAGCAAGTTTTGCTTTACATGACAACAAATCTATTTTGTAGTGTTTAAACCATGCTGTTTTAAATATGCAACATCATTTTACAAAAAGATAAACCTTCATTTCATGCAACCATTTTATTATTATTATGTGTGTCGCATGTTGAAAGAAGTAAGTTTCCAGATCTTTATCTATGTCTTCCTGACATCCTTTGCTAGCTAGTTTCACACCTTGGATTCGTTTATAATTTACAAAACAGTATATAATTATTAAGTTTTGGAATTAAGTTATTGTATTACCCTTAGAGCAACAGAAAGGTACATGGACACTGTTAATACAACAACAAGTTAATTTCATATTAAAAAGCACTGCACTAGCCATTTTCCCTTCACTAAAACATTCCTGAGTTATTCAGCATTGATTGTGCAGATCAATTATGTCAATGTGCCTCTCAGTATGCTAGTTTTTGACTCGGGTGCTTACGATGGGGGATAGAATCTAAGTGCATGATAATCTTAGGGTGCATTGTTTCTTTTGCTACTTCAGAGCATATAAAGTCAGCTTATCAGTATTTGGCAGCCAGTCATTTGTCTAAGAACCCTCAGAAACAATGCTGATTATCTCAGGAATTATTTATTCATGATTCAATGTATAGTTTGTTTTTCCTGCTTTAAAATGACTCTCTCACCACAAAATCAAGTTTGTAGGCTATTCTTGTAAAACTGGCTATTTGTTATGTTATTATTTTTTTGCTTAAGTTAATCAATTCCAAGAAATGTCATATTATAGTTGCTCTATTTATACGCAAATGAATGTCTCACATATATTAATTAGCTGATTGTATGTGCTAATTAGGATTACAGTCTGCTTGTCTGTCTCCATAGTGTGTAAAATCAATTTGCTTTTATATGAACGTCTGCAGTATGATTGGCTCTTGAGCTGACTCTTGAAATTTTGACCCACAGGACTAAGATTTATTCACAAAAACTGTTGTTAAACTGGCAGATCCCGCTCTCCACAGACATGGAGGAGTAACTGGCAAAATAGGCAAAATTTCAAAACTTTTACATAGTCAGTTAATCTTCTCTAGCATTGCTTTTCAATATAAATGAAACAAAATTTTAGTTTGTCTTTTGAATAATAGATATAAAAATATGGATATAGATTATACCACTCTCAGTACAAGAATATCTTGCTATATGGGCTATACAAGGTTTCTCTTATACAACACCTACACATAACAACTATTTATCAACTATACAAGCAAATATTCATGTTTAAAAGTAAAAGTGTCAGACTCTGGACCAATGGAAGATCTCTTTTTTATTGGACGAGATTTCATTTTAAGACAAGTTTTTTATAGAACAAATTATGACTATCCCTCTATATATGTCTCATTCTAATTGGAATGGAAGCAGCTACATTACTGTTATATTCCCAGTACTAAAATATTAAGGCTAGTTCTCTCTAGAATAAGTCATGAGCATGAATACAATGCATGATACATATGGATACAAATCTTGAATTCAAATCAAGGCAATACAAACATGACCTTACCATGTCACGCGTGGCTCTGGCCATCCACTCACTGTGCAATGAAATTTGACATTCTGAGTCTCCCAAATAGTGTGGGATCGGGGCTTGATGATAAAGATGGGAGCATGTAGAAGTGTGTCTTCATTTATCTTTCTGTGAAATTGTTCATTGTCATCTATCTGAAAATTACATAATTTACAGTAATTAGTTTATATCAAATGAACAACAATAAGTCGGAACAGCAAAAGATAATGGCACTTATAGGTTCAGAAAAGGTGAAATAGCATTATATATTTTTGAGAAAAATACACAGAGGTATGGGTTGTCCTTATAATAATAATATAATAATAACAAAATTAATAATGTCTTAAAAGCCAAATTTAAGGAGGAAGATGGAATAACTCCAAGCTACAAGCACAGTTAAAATGCATGTTGTATCCCCAAAAATTGAGAAGTGCTAATTAACTTTATTTTCAAACTCAAAAGGATCTATTAACAAAGGCTGAGGGTAATTTAACATCTGACCACATTATTTCAGTAGCAATGCTGAGTAGGTAACCAAAGTTCTCTGAGTTATCCAGCAAGGAAAGTCAACAGTTGTTAAAGGACTAACAGGTAATCTGTATAAATCATGTTCTGAGAAGACCATTTAAAATTTAACAGGTCGAATGTAAAGCTTAGACTTGCAAAAAGTAATACATTTCTATGGGACAATGGACTATGAGAGCATTTTCTAAGAGCTAAGTAGATCAGACTTTAGCAAGACCAAGAGGAAACTCCTGATACAAAAACTTTTAAGGAGTTTTTTTTGCTAAGGGAGTGATCTCCCGATTACAGTTGGACCACAACCTCCCTTAGTTAAAATATTAGCAAAGTGGAGTCTTAATCAGGAAGCATACATATTTACTGCAAATAATTACTGGAATAACTAAAGGCAGACACTTGCAAGCATTAGTTTCCAACCACAAATTTGGACATAAATGTCTGGACATAGCACAACAAGGTGTTTTATGGTAATCCCATTGCAGCCAGGGATATCCAGAAAGGACAGTCCGTAATAAAAGTGTGCTTAGCAAAAGAACAGTTAAATCTCAGAGTAATTTGGAAATGACAAAACGCCAAACTCTCCTTTGCCTCGGGTTATGGAGATGCGGAATATGTTAGCGTATTACAAATAAAGGATAATAATAATACAAATTTACTTCACCAGGCAAAAATACAAGAACAAATACATCCAAATATTTGTGTCCTTTTTTGTCACGTGTATCTATATACAAGGAACACAGTTAATGTACCCAATATGGCGTATTTTAAAATTATTGGTAATAGCATGTAACAAATAAATCTTAAACAATTTATTTTCTTGAAATGTATATCATATTGGGAACCTCCACTGTGCACACTATTATATTAATAAATTACTTAAGATCAAAGCAAGCTTTCAGGTTACAACTGGCCAATAGAAAAAAAGCTAGTACACAATAATGATGCTGTCATCCGGAAATCCCCAATTAGCACATGTCACAACATGGAGGGGCCATCCATCTCTCAAAGAACATCTTTCTGTCTCTATCTCATCCCCCACTTGTTCTTTTAAAGAAAATACATACATTTAAGGATAAATCCATGTCTTAAACCTCAGCCACAACCCAATTTCTTTCTCTTGGTCCTCTTTTTGATTTGTATAAGAGTCCTGGAGAAAAAGTCGCCTGGAGACAGCCAGTTCTGTAGCATATATATGTGTACATATTCATTATATGTTGTTTTTATAACGTGGACAGTTTTGTTCATTGAATTGGATATCCATAACACTAGAGTCTTCTTTCATACCATTTGAGACAGAGCTGCTATTACTGCTTTGTTACGCATATTATACCCAATAATGGCAGGTACACTAATTAAACAAATACAATTCAGTGTATCTTAATTCATACTGTATATAGTGAGACATTAAATAAAGAGTTTTGATGCAGAGGTAAAAGGTAAATGGTTGCTGCCAATTACAAATTACATGTAGGAAATAAAAAGTATATAATATTATTATGACATTAAACATCTAATCTTAGTTGGATTCAATGCAAATTGATGAAAAGTAATGGCTTTGAAGTTTGCCTTTTGCATAGAGATCTTATTTTTACTCGGCGCCACTTGAAGCTTATGTAATGCAGTTTATTAACACAATGACTGCACTGGCACTGTAACATTATATCATCTATGACTGCATTAATATTTAATTAGATTTCTATGTAATTTTAATCCTGTAAATAATTTTCTGGATTCACTTGAACGCCCTCTTAGCACACTCAACTGTCTTAATCTTATCCCCTCACTTGTGGGGCAGCTGAACCTTCTCATGTGTCACTTGGGTCTGTTTCATTTAGCAAGTGCTAAAATATACTTAGGTGTAAGAGATAGGTCACAGCAAGGATAATATGATTAGGTAGCCTTAGATCAGACCAGAGCTGGAGACAGTTATAACTTATATGGGGCCTTGATAACAGCACCAACTTGTTCCAGCAACCAAGAAAATATCTCATATATTCCATTCAGGTTATCAACCAAGTTGCTTTTATATGAACGGTCAAATCTGGAATCTGATTGGCTCTTGAGCTGACTATCGAAAAACCTTGTTTCTTTAAATGTACCAAAAGTAAACCTGTGTCATAAAATATATTTGAAAGGATAAAGCATGTATAATCCTATAGCAGCTCAGGACTATTGAAAATATTACATTTATTTAGTTCTTAGAAATAACCATGAATTCCTACAGTTAACTTCTTTTAATTGGACTTTTTCTTTTCATTTTTCTGAACTGCTTTTCTTTATATTTACCAGTTATAAAGTTATGTAAAATAGAAACATGAAGAAGAATCGTAGAACAATATCAATATTGTATTACTTGCAAATGTTAATACTATATCTTCAATACTTATTCAATAAAAATATTAAATATATATAAAAAAAGGAAAGTATAGGAACAAGATCCATTAAGGGAATACATTAATTAAGTAGCAGTCCTAAGAAAATGTAGATGCAGAAGCATGTCTCAAGGGCTTTTAGCACCCTCAAAAGATGTTAACAGATTGGTCAAACAAAATGATTGGGCTTGTGGGTGTGTCAGCTCTTAATTGTAATGAGTGCAATAACTCAAGATCATTACATTTTCTCAAAAGTGTGGTGTTATACGGAAATGTCAAGACTCTATGAATATCCAATAGGGTGATAGAAATCAGTAAGAAAAG
Source organism: Discoglossus pictus (assembly GCA_027410445.1). Lineage (NCBI taxonomy): Eukaryota > Metazoa > Chordata > Amphibia > Anura > Alytidae > Discoglossus > Discoglossus pictus. Next base: position 125,873,721 of record CM050166.1, read on the forward strand.
GATAGCCTTGGTGGGCCAACTGATTTGTATCTACAATAGAGCTTAAGGTACTTATTTTCAAAAAGATGCTTAAAATGTATCTTTTTAATAAATGATTCGGAGAACTAAAATGTATGGTAGATTTGTGAAACATTTCAGTCCATTTAGGAAATAAGTACTATATAGTTGTTATTATTATATGTGACATTCTGAAATAATAATTTACAGCCTTATTAAATTGCGATTCGGTAAATTTAAAAGGGCTCTATATAAGCACACAGCATATATTTTTTACAGAAGTTTTTAGTTAGTGAAGACCTTGCTTTTGGATAGAAGTTCACCAACTAAAAACTTCTGTAAAAAATATATGCTGTGTGCTTATATAGAGCCCTTTTAAATGTACCGAATTGCAATTTAATAAGGCTGATACCCTTTATACAATTCAGAAGAATAATGGTGGATGGGGTTTTGGTGACCCACATCAAATGTTAAATCAATTCAACTCTGATCTATCCGGACCATCCTTTTTATATTTTTTTCTACAAGTTAACTGATGTCATAAATAGCTGCAGTCATGTGCAAGAAGGCATGATTTAGTCTAATTCTACTCTAGGTTTTTCACTGAAAGTTTGGAGAATTCTTTAGAGTCTACTGTTTTGAATAATTCAATATTCCCAAAGGCATTACAATATATATATTCAGATAGAGTACCTACAACTATGTCAATCCTTGTTATCAGTTCCATATTAAACATCTTGTAAATGTAAATAAATATATACATTTAATAATGTATCTAATACTTTTCTCAATTAACGGTTAGTTGCTAACTTTGGGCCTCATTCTATTGCTACGTTTTGGAGATCCGGGCTCGCAAGTGCTGATCGATAGCTACGTTGCTATTCAATTGCCTTACGTTTACATGCTCCGATCGGGTTACGTTCTACTAGCTACGATTCCTTTCGATTCCGTCAATCGCTACTTCATCTTACTTCCCTCAAAGCCTTTACTATTTCGCGGCCAAGAAAGTTGCGGGCGCAAAATATCCCTTATCTCTATCAAGTTGCTCCGATTACCCTTCCGTCAAGTCCGTAAAAGGCTAAACGCGAACCACAGCTTACTTGTTATCAAGCAAATAAAAAAGCAATCCAGCACTGTAAATGATGGAACACAATGGTTAACACTATCAAGCTCGCACATCGCCAAAATAGAATACTTTATTACATGTTTATTTTCCGTCACAAGTCCTACAGGCTGCAACCTCCAAGCCCGTAGAACTTTAGAATCCAACCTCCATTTTTATTCTAAGTCTCACGGCTTGACTAACGAGTTACGGGCTTGGAGGTCATTTAAGCCGTAGGACTTTGGACGGAAATTAAACATGAAATAAAGTATTTGATTTTGGCCATGTGCAAACTTGAGAATGTTGTGCTGTTAATCCTAGAGTCACACATTGTGTTCCCCGTCATTTACAGTGCTTTACAGTGCTGTCTTGTATTTATTTTTGAAATTACAGTGCTCCAAGAAGGGCTGACTTGCACGTTCGGCCAATTGAATAGCAGCGTAAACGTAGGGCAACACGAGGACGTAACTCTATCGCAGCAAAGATCGTTACAGCCCCTAATTGAATGAGGCCCTTTATGAATAACTGTAAACATTAACAAGTAAGTAACTTGAGCTACTCATTTATGTTATTTATACACTCATATATATTTTTGAATAAATATGTTATTAATTCAAATTACCGTCTTTTTGAGAGCTAGTTGTTCTGCTTTCTCTCTTACAGAGACGCTTCTTGACTTCTTCTGATATACTTCTGAATGGATTGATGTTGAAGAAGACGCCTTAGCTACACGAACTGATTCTCCTGAAGCAAACAAGTTCCTTCTGGCAATATAACCTGCAGTCTCCTTAATTCTGTCTTCTTCGGTATCAGTGATCCCACTGACATATTGTTTACTAGAAAAAGAAATGAAATGTGTAAGGAAAACCAATGCAATATATCAAGTTTAAATTTGTAAAATATGCCAAATTATATTCAGATATAGAACATGCTCAAACAGCACATGAACGGGACACTGTAGTCTAATATTATTATTATGTTATTTTATGGAACTACTACTGATAATAGGTAAAAATGTTTTAGAAATGTAAAGAGAATAAAACCAGCCTTTATATGGAGGCTGTCCTGGCCATAGCTGTTGCTGTCTTCTAGTACATGCCACTATTTGTGAGTATATATATATTTGTCGTAGGTGGGGAACTTTGTAGTCTGAGACTAACTCATTGCCATGTAGTGAATTATTATTTGCACTTTTCTACCACAGACAGTAGCTTATCTGCCCATCAAACAGGAAGGAGCTTTGGAAACTATACATATTTATACAATAACAATAGCGATTACCACAACTACATATAATTGCATATCATAGATAGTAAATTAAAGGCTGTTTTTATTTTTTTAACATTGTAAAAACATTTTGTCTATTACAAATTCTAGTTCTTTAAAACAGAGTACGGTACTAAAACATGGAACTAAAGTGTCCCTTTAAAGCCCATTCAGCTAATTTTTTGTCTATAAGTACACAAGCTACAATCTAAAATAGCACAGTGGATAGTATTTGACAGGCAGAAAAATCATCAGATAGTTCACACTTTTGGAGGGGGGTTTGAAAACGTTTTAGGATTTACTGATTTAATGCATGGGATACACTACAATAACTTATTGCTACATCATACAATTCAGTTTTCTGCACTAGAAAGGGAATTTTAGTTACAGAAAAAGTTCTCCAGCTTAAATCCTAATTTTCCTTAACTATATGAGCAATACTGACTATAAATAATTATATAAACGCTAAAATATTAGATTAGTATTAGTTTACCTCATGCTATATTACAATCTTAGCATCTGGGCGCTATTTCCGTCATTATGTATGTTTCATAGACAGACAGACAGATAAATAGATAGATAGATAGATAGATAGAAAGAAATAGAGATAAATAGAAAGATAGATAGATAGATAGATAGATAGATAGATAGATAGATAGATAGACATAGAGATAGAAAGATAGATAGAAATAGAGATTGATAGATAGAAATAGAGATAGATAGATAGATAGATAGATAGATAGATAGATAGATAGATAGATAGATAGATAGACAGACCTATCATGGTCCCATAGTTATTTCAGATCTGAGCAATCTAATGAACCTTCCCTTTTACACTCTTCACTACTATGTTTTTTAGGGAACACAGGAAAGTGGAATCTATAAGGTTATATATACATAAGTTTGTCAGCAGAGACCAGATATAGTGTAATCTTTCAGCAAAACTACTTTGGGTACTGATAAATAGAGCCCTTTTAATACTATTATGTACAGTTATCCTCTCATACTGTACATATTTAAATGCAATTATTGCTGATAGTGTAACTTTCCCTAAAAATCTGTCTTTCATTTCAAGACCACGGTGACACCAGTATCTCTGTTTTCTGCTGCGTTGACATTCTGTTTATTATTGGCCCTTGAGACGTGTACATGGTTACCATCCAAGCATTCTTGAAGTACTTTCTTTTCTATTTCTGTAGCAGTGGTAAAGGTTTCCCCATCACATGTTCATCAGTAGTAACAATTGCTTCTCACTGGACACCAGATTTTCTCACATGGTAAGCTGATACTTTCTTATTTCTAAACATTTGGTATGCCGTTATAAGTAAATGTGCTGTAATAAATTTGCAGTATAACACTTGACACACCAGTCGTCTTTATAGGCCTCTAAATTCATATAGCGAACTGAGTAAAATAAAGATGTCAAACCATATCCCATAAAAGCATTGACTACCTTGTATACCAGGCTTAAAATGTCACCATTACTGCATTGAGTAGCGCTGGAATTAGCTTGTCTATTGAAGATATTTTAAGTAATTTGCAGCTGCTCAAAGACAATAGAAGGTCTTGCTTGTGAGACACTGAATGACAATGTGACAAGAAACATATAGAGACAGATGGGATGTAAAAAAATCACTGGGATTGAGTAACCATTCACAAAAATAAACATAAAGCCGACATACCGTCCTCTAAACAGAGGAACCACGTAGTCCAAATCTTCATTTTCTTTTTCTTCGAATGGAGTGATCTGTCTTGACCTCTTTGCCCTAGGACTCGACTTATGTGATTTGTCTTCGATCATTTTATGAGATGTTTTGAGTCTAAAAGTGAAGGCAATATAAAAAATGAACAAAATCAATCAAATAAAAAAAGAATTAACTAAGTTGAAATTTGACTAATCAAAATGATTTATAAGAGAAAAATAATGGGTAAGTAATCTAGAAGAAATCCTCGGAAAAATTGTACACAGTATACAGCGCCTACATCCAAAATACAGGACCAGTGATTGGAATTGAATATTATAAAATAAATGGACACTCAAATCAAAAAATAGTGTTAGCACATGTATGATACAAGAAAGCTAAAATTAATGTTACAATGGATTTTTTAAGGGAATTCTTTGATCTCTTGTCCTTATCAGTTAAATGATTGTGACAGTGGGAGGAATTTTTAAGTACAGACCATAAATTACGATGACATTGAATTACCATATAACCCATTGAATACACAGCTGACTAAGGAAACGTTGTTAGCTGATTGATTGATCTATTACCCTTCTGTAAAATACCAATACAAAGAGCAACAGCTGGGATATCTCAGCTATCATTAAAATAATGCTAGTGCTCAGGCAATGTTACACAATATTATCTGCTGTATTACTGAACTGACATACATATTACATAAAAATACCTACATTTGTCTGGACTGAAGCTGATGATCACCACTGGAGAATAGTAAACTCTCATTATATGCTCATAACATTTAACACAGTTAAGTACAAGTACATTATTTATTACAAATCCACAGCATTTAACCATTTTTATTATTATTTTATTATCTTACCTAATATATTGCAAATAATTATTTTATACTAGGAATGAAATTGCCTGTCAAAAATGACGCGAATGAAATTGTAAGGCTGGCAATGCTGGTTGGCATACAATGTGAAGCTTTTGGTCCTTGGTTATATTTTCAAAGTCCTACGTGCCTGGAGTGGTTAGTGTTAGTGTTACTGTTTGCGTTTTTGTGTATTTTCTAAGTTCTGCGTGCCTGGCTTTGCAGAGCCTCGTTTTCATCCCGTTTCAGAATTTTAATGTTTTTCGTCCGCCATTTTTTTCCTCGCTTAGTTAATTTTGGAGTTACGGAAAATGGCAAATATGGCTCAAAATCACTTGCAACCTCACTCCCAAACTTTCTGGCTCTCCCTCTGTGTTTTGTGTGAGTGTGTTTTTTTTTTAAAAATTATTATTAATTTGGTTGTTTTTCATGTATTTCAAGTTACTCGCTACGTGCTTCAACTGCTCGCCTCGCTTTGCGAGGCTCGCAGTGCAATGAGCGCCTTCGGCACTCATTGCAGCCTAAGTTCCGCGTATTTGCAGCCTAAGTGCTACGTGGCTGCTTCGCCTCGCTTTGTGAGGCTCGCATGTGTGACTGCTCCACTGGCTGCAAAGAGCGCCTAAGTGCTACTGCTTCTCACATGTGTGACACCGCCACTGGTTGCACCCTCGCTTCACAAGGGACGCAACTCAGTTACCAACATTGCAAACGTCACCAACACTGACAACTATATATTTTATATTAAATGCCATGTTAGCAATTTTCCTGGACTCAAACGACAACTACTGTAGTTGTGCTTATCTCACAGGTGCTGCAGTACACATGTGCAAATCAAATTCAGAAATAACTATGTATACTTCACAGGGCAGACGTTTAAAGGTCAAGGTCAGTGAAAGGCTTATACAGCAATGAGTATTATGTTTATGTTTGGTGCCTAAACTAACAGGACAAGATGTCTTCGGCCAGGATCTATGTGACAATTCCATTGCATCACATCACTGAGAATGTAAAGTGACAGCAACTGAAATGAATAGGTGCAGTTGTGCAATCCCAATGAGACTGAGGAGATCAACAGTTCTGATGGTGACCTGCATGGGTGTAGGAGCCCAAAAAAATCTGGGTTGGGGGGATAATTCAACTCTACTCTCAGGACAGGAAGAACGGGCGGATCTACAGTGCACCAGTGCCCTGTTTAAATTATTTGTTTAAATCCTCAATTCCCCTGCCTCTCCCAATATAAATAAAAATAAATAAATAAATAAATATATATATATATATATATATATATATATTAAAAAATTATGGGTCAATGCTTTCATGGGAAAAACATACTGCTCCATAGTTCTGGTCATGCATGATCAAGTTTAATTTTGCAATTTTTGGTGTCCCCTATTCATTTAATCTCTGGAGACCTGTTAGAAGGTTACAGTTCTGCTTTAATTTGTTTCAAAGTAAAAAGCTCACAACATATTGAACACTTCTAGCATCTGTTTCATATTCTACAAATTCAATAATCCTGTTGGCTCTAGAGGCAAATGTTATGTAAAAATGTCACTGAAGCAACCAGATGTGCGCTGCACCATCAAAGTCTTAAAAACAATGGGGGGAAATTATTTTCTTTTTTTAAATTGCATCAGTTGAGTTATAAGCATTTGTAGTTACATATTTTAGAGTGTTTGTATGCACCACTGAATCTGCAGTATAGATAATACACGGCATTGATTGGTAATAATAATTACAAGCTGTTTAAGCAAAGTGAGTAAGGGGTACTTTTACTAATTTTTTTATATAACTGTTTTCTTTCCAATGTCTCAGTGGTTTAAGCAACTGTTTTCAAAATGGAAGATTGTGAGTCAAAACCACCTAGTTCATTCATTGTTATATATTTTCTTTAGGTTTGAAGATAAAAGAAACAACAGATGTGCATTGGTACCTCAAAACTCATTGAATTTGGTATTCAATGCATTTTGACAAGGAAGACCTGTATGAGTCAATTTATATTACTCCTTATGGGAATTTTGTTACGTTTTCGCCACTCATTGTGCCTTCTTGAACCAATTATGACGAGTACCAAGGTACTACTGTAAACTATAAAGGGATGCGTATGAAATGATTATACGTCATGTAAAGTTTTTTAAATAATTATCTGTATTAAATAAATAAACTTAAAACGTAAATAAATGGTGAGAAGTTGGATTTGAACATATAACCTCATATTCAAAGAACCAATAAAGTAATAAATACATTACTATGCAGTGAAATATTCAGTAATATACACAAGCAATAACTAAAATAACTATATGTCAGTAAATTCTAATCATATCAATTTATGGCTCCTATTTCATCTCCATTTCCTTATTAGCCTACAACTGAATCCTAATCAGATGACAAGCATACTTTGTTCCTTGATGTCAAGGTCTAGAGTGTTAACATATATTTTGATCTTCTTTGAGATTCACAAAAAATTGCAGATACTGTAAACCAGATCACTGAAGGCTGCAATATTTTTTTCCTATGTGGGGAACTGTCACTGTTGCACTTCACGGTATCACAGATCATGCAACATCTTACTGAATCTACCCCATATTGGGGCTTGTTATTGGTAGTGTTTTCTTTTTTATATAAGCAACTTACAAATATGGTAGTTTAGGTCATTAATGAGAGACTGCAGACACACACATAATGTTCTTCTAATGGTTGGTTATATATGATCTTAGTTTAAAAGATACCGTGTGACAGAATGATTGGAACCGGATCAAAATTATTCCTTGATAGAGTGGTAAGACTAAACAAACATCTACTTACCCATGGTAACTGCTATGGCAGGCCAGGTGCTTCTCTTCCTGCTGGTACTGGTTCATCATTGCCTGCAGATCTGTGCTGCGGTAGGAGCGATCATAGTGTTGATGGCGCTTTTGGTAGAAGGGCAAAGACATCTTGCCACCTCTGTTCTCCTCTTACCCTAGATGCAAAAATACATATATTTCTTTAGTATGTAAATCTGTGTTGCTATCGGATGTCAATGGACACTGTCATCATGAGTTCTAAAAATCTTTTAAAAATTTACTGATCTTATAAATGCCTCGCTAAAGTTAGGGCTTGATAATAAAAAAAAAACATTTTTTAAACTTTTATTCTACCACAGGCTGTATAAGCTTCACGTCTCTTCATGATTTGAATGAAGTATTGTCTTTGGAATGGACTCACCGAGGGGGAAGTGTCAAACTGAAAACATTTTAAGACCACTCTGTAAAACACACATTAGTAACAGACATTAGTGTAACATGAGCTGCCAGCAAAGTACACAAACACACCTTCTAGTCGCCTCCCATAAGGAGCTCATGCATTTATAAATGCACACTAAAAGTTTAATAAATAGTTTTTTTCTTATCAGATCACATCTAACTATACTTTAGAGAGCATTAAATCAACCTTTTACATGTGGCATTGTTTAAACCAGTGGTTTCCAAAACCATCTAAAAAACATATACAACCTGTCTGTGCTTTACTCTCTAAAGTGAAAGCAAAAAAAATGTCTTAAATCCATTCTCACTTGTTGCAGAGAGTAGTGGTACTCATAAATGTATAGAGGTTCTGGTAAGCACTACTACAGTATTGCAAAAGCCATGTTGAACACAGCGAATGAACATTTCACACTACACACAATATGTGAATATCAGTTATCAGATTTATATAAAGTTTTTCCACATTAAATTAATCTTCTGTTCAATAAAACAAATATGAGCAACTATTAAATGTAAGCCATGTGCAACTTATGGTCATAAACTTGTTTTCTTTTTCTTTTTTTGATTTTATACAAGAAGGCACATTGGTAAATTGGTAAATGAAAAAAAGTTTAAACAACATAAATTATAAAGAGTAATATTATTTATATTATTATTACTATTATTAATTCAAATTATTAATTATTAAGTCAAGAGATCTATACAAGAAAATTGGGCATTTCAAGGGAGACTTTCATGCCAAAGTGGTGTGATAAAAGATAAAAATGGTAGGGACTTAACAGCACTGATAACCTCAATATTTTCTCCAATAAGAGTGAAGCTGCAGGAGTTGATGGAATCTCAGTTGAACTGTTCAAACCCCTACAAGATGATGTTATTATAGTGTTTTTTGCAGTATGCCAACAAATTTTGAAAACTCAACAGTATCCTATAGATAGGAATAGTTCAATCTATATTCTAATCTCAAAAAAGGCAGTGCCAAAGATTTCTCCAATTATTGAACAATTGCACGCATTTCACATGCCAGCAAGGTAATGCTTAAGATCCTTCAAGGTCGGCTTCAACAATATATGGACCAAGAACTACCAGATGTGCAAGTCGGGTTTCACAGAGGCAGAAAAGACCAAACTGCCAATGTCTGCTGCATAATAGAGAAATCAAGAGTTCCAGAAAAACATTTACTTCTGCTTCATAGACTATTCTAAAGCCTTTGAAAGTGTGGGTCATAACAAACTGAGTCAAATTATTAAAGAGATGATGACACCAGACCATGTTAATTGCCTCCTGAGGAATCTGTATATGGACCAAGAAGCCAATGTCAGAACTGAACATGGTGTAGAAAGTGTCAACATTATTCATAGAGCTATTTATGGGGTACAGGAAACACAAATGACAATAGTGAAATAAAATTATAAGGCACTACAAACACAATGGAATGCATTAAAACAAACAATTTGGTGTAAAAGAGTTGAGGTCCCTAATCCAAAAAGCTAACAATTAAGAGAAGTGTTTTTCAATATTTGGGGACCACCTTTGAAATCCAGAAGATTTCTTACAGGGCGATTATTTATGTGGTATACTAAAACTGTGGCTAAAAATAGTGATAAGTCTAAAGAGTCTCACCTCTCTTTGTCACTGAAGACTGGCAGGTAAGGTCTCAAGGACTGGCACTAGGATTGAATTATAAGAAAAACTGATCTAGAGAATAACAGTAACAGATGCAGAAAAGACAGTGACTGTCAACAAGATGAAGTTGTAGGAAAGAGTTATCTACAGAAGATTGTTTGACGGAATGAAGTAATGAGTAGATGCAGCTCAAGAAAAGTCTTGCCATGAGCCACAGGAGGTAACAAGTGAGGAGGAGAGACTCGGGTCTTTTGCAGAACAAATGAGGCAGTTGGGTGAGTATTTGTAGGGGAGAACAGATATATACAGGGGTGCACTCTTATTAAGGTCTTCATAAATCAGCAGCAGGGTTTTAAACATTATTATAGAACATACGGAAAGCCTAATGGAAGAATAAAGAATTATTAAATGGTGCCTATGTATATAGCATGTTCTTTAAGGAAACTAATTATTATGTTAAACAAATCTCTTGTTTTATTGAAAGAGAAGACTAATTTAAGCTAGTTAACATGCACGCTAAGTAAAAAAAATAAGTTAAATAACAATCAAAATGTCAACCTGTTTTTATAAAATCATCCATTGGGTTCATATATAATTTTCTACCCTTAATGCCATTTTTATCCAATTTGCATACAAAGTCAAACATCAAAGAATAAAGATAAAAGGAAATAACAATGTAGAATAGAAAACTAAGAAAAGATGAAGATATAAGAAAAAAAGAGTAGGAAAATGATATTGCCACTTCAGTGAAAGGAAGAGGGTAAGATTTTGCTTCTTATCTCACTGTTCATTCTTTATTACCATTGTAGTGAAGAGAAGGATTACAGTTACATTAAATTTAATGTAACATCCCTGTTATAACAATTAATTAACACGATTTCCGAATAAGGGAATTATATAGTCTACACATTCGATTAAATATGAATATTTCATACAGTAAGATAATTCACAGATTACATTTTTAATAAACAAACCAAAAATAATGTCTGTGTGGTTAGAATATCTTAAATTCTATTGAACACACATTGTTGAGAACTTGAGACACATAACCATATGATTGCATTGTAGTGCTTTACACTGTATGGCAGCCCTCCTCCTCAGGCTACAGACCAGCATTCAGAATGGTTATATGAAAACCCTCAGATGCAACCAGAATTTACCAAAATAAAGACATTCTCTGCTAATGTTAGTCTGTTGTATACTTTCCAAACATGTATTTCTACTTTAATGTCATATCCAGAAAACCAATACTAACTAATTAGCTCAATATTGTTACCCTTTGGTCAAAATGAAATGCAACTAGTTCTGGTTCTTCCTATGTTTTCCAAGTGTTGTGAGACATGCGATTCTCTCACATGTCCGTAACTGATAGCAGTTGCAACCAAGTCACAATTAACTTTATTTTGCATAGATAGAAATATTTTTTATAACTATGCATCTATAGCAACACTCAGAATTAGATTATTGTGTTTTGTGAAGTTATGTTGATAAGCTTAAAGTAAGATATTTCTATAATATTTTGTGAATAGCTTTGTTCCAGTTGCATTTTTAGGTCTCCATAATCACATATATAGCTTGGAAGCTCGTGAACCGCGCACATACAAAATTGCGCACATACAAAAACAACAATAACACCACCAAAATTAATTAAAAAACCCAAAAAACATCACTCACAGCACGGTGGGACAGCCACAACGTCTGGGAGTCAGGTTGCACGACAATTGAACCACAATTTGACCCGTTTCCACACACAAAAAATCGCCTAAGCAACAAAAAAAATGGAGGCCGAAAAAAAACGAAAACGAGGCTACTCGACTAATGAACATGCAAAAACCTGCCAGACACATAAGACTTCTACACAAGACTGTACGGGGTATAAAATAAACTATTAGGGAGGACGCTAAATGCTCCACAACCGCCTAGCACATAGACAATCGCCGCCATTTCACAACACTCACTGCAAACTAATAACATTACCAATCCAAAATGCAGAATTACACACCTAAACAAACGCTTTGCTCTTGTGCACGCAGCCTACTTATCCTACACACGCTACATGACCAATACACACGCAAGAAAACGGCAGACACATAAGACTTTTACACAAGCCCGTACCAGCTACAAAATACACTATTAGGAAGGACGCAAAATGATCCACACCCACGTAACACATAGACAATCGCACCATTTTACAACACTAACTTGCAACTAATAACATTACCATTACAAAATGCAAAATTACACACCTAAACAAACGGTTTGCGCTTGCGCACGCAGCCTATTTATACTGCACACTTCACACATTGCTGACACTTACACCTCAGCTCACCAACACTGCAAATGTACATTGTATGCTGCAGGAACATCAAAAAAGAGTGTTAGCTCTTCTGGATATTGCTTGCTGCATATATTAATTACAAATAGGTAAAGTATATTAATTTATGATTTTATTAATTAATTAATTATCATAAAAAAATACATATAGAGAAAAAAAAAGGACCAGACGCCAGGATTGCAATAAACGCCAAAGGTATTCAGAGCGCGGCTCACAATGAGCGCCAAGGGTGCTCACAGGAGCAAAAGTACACCAGGGGAGAGGCTCTCAATGAGCGCCAAAAGGCGAATAGCGCGGACCTTGCAATGAGCGATGAAGGGGCTCTGATAACCAAAAATACACCAACCGAGAGGCTCGCAATGAGCACCAAAGGCGCTCAGCGCGAGCCTCACAGTGAGCACCAAAGGTACTCAGATGACCAAAAGACTTACTTTGTGTGGCAAACAGCATTACCTGCCTTCCAATTTTATTGCCATAATGTTTTGACGGGCAATTCGCTAGTTAGTTATATTTTTATGAGGAATATGCATGATTAGGACTCCTATTTACTTTCAAAATCTGGTTGTTGCATTACAAAAAACAAACACATTATAGAATATACTGAATATGTGTACTGCCTATTAAATGCTGAATATATGTTTAGGACACATCTTTATTTCTTTTCCTTTCTTATGTCAATATATTTCTTTACTGATACTATAGAAGTTTCCTTTACTGCCCTTTGAACTCTCTTACTAATCTACCTTTCAGTCCCCCTCTTTCTAAATTGTCTTTTCCACAATCATTCATTCATTTACAATCACATCTTAAGATATCCCTATTCCCTACATTCATATGCTATCTTCTGCTATCTCTGCTTCTACAGCATCTACTAAAAATGTGGCAATGTGAAGTTTACTGGCAGTCCCTTGATTTCATTGTCATTATTTATTTCTACTACATACTCATTTTTTTCCCAGCGCAATCAGATCCAATATACAGCATATTTATGCAATGTGAGTTTGACAGGTCATGCATTTCTTTTCTTGGAGAGCTGATCCTGGGAGCATGGCTTGGGGATTGATCTGGTATATATCCTCAGTTGGCACTTTATATGACGACTGAAACAGCAACAGTTCTTCTGTGGCCTTGTAAATTATTACTGATGTATCTTCCAGAATGTCTCAAAGATTGTTTCCCCACTGACAGCTCTGACTATAACGTAGGCAATCCCTATGAGTGGCCCTCTGAAGTTAGAGATTTAAGCACCTCAATTCTCACAATAATCCTATGTCAAAGAGATGAGTATCATAAACATGCATCCTTGTGACTTCCTTTTAAAGAAATGTATCCCATTTACTACAAATGAAACAGACTTACTCACATAAGACTAGCTTTTGAATAAATTGTGATATCATCTTAAAGTGGCCCATTTGCCTGTGTAAAGTAGCCTCAGCACTGTCCTCAGGCTAATGTAAATGCTTATCTGCTTCCCTCTTATAGAATAACAACCAGAAATAAGTTGCTTCATTCTTCTAAAGAAGTTGTCTTATGCTGATACACTGGCCAGAATATTTAAAAAGGAAATATTCAAAATCTTAAAGTTTAGGAAACATTTGTCTCCAAATGTTTAGCACTTTTGTAGGATGATTTTCTAGACATAGGGCAACATCTTTCAATCTGTACAAACCTTAGATTCATGAATGAACTGAATGTACACTTCAAATACTGAAAAATTCTCCAAAACTTTGCAAAAAATATCATTTACACTTTTCTCTGTAGACCTGTCCATTGCCCATGAATATCACATGAAAAGCTGATGACTTCTGCAGATTTGCCATTATAGGTTCATCTGCCTAGGCTAATCAACACACTGTGCCAAATATTAGCATATTAACACAGAAAAAGTGATATAATGTCAAGAATAATTTGGTTTCCTTTAAAAATAACTCAACTTTGCATGGGTAACAGTTGAGTTATTTTTAGAGGAAACAAATCTCATGTCATGTTTATATAAATAAAATACTCCAGGACATTTTACACATAGCATTTTGATATCCAACATTAGTTGTAAAGTTTCCCAAACAACGTGATATTGGTATGTTGAGGGAAGTTCCTGCTTCCTTTGTAGCCTTTATCTACAACTAAGTATGACAGAATATGGTCAGAGGGATCAGCAAATGAAAAACATTGTTCCACCGGTTAGGTCTTTGCTCCAGAAAGAGGGATTGTGGATCCCTCAGCACCTCACCAGCGGCTACCTAAACTCAACAAAAACCTGTCTGTCAAGTTGCAGGAAATCAACTCCACATGGGAAAAAGCGTTAAAGGCTACCTAAGGATACAAGGCATGCAAGTTGTGAGACCAGGCACCATTGTAGCTGTTCATCTCCACTATTCTTTTTTTCATCACCTACAGCAATTAATTGTATACAGTTGCAGTTGTTTAAAAATAAATCCTGATCCTAACATAAAGCCATTAACAGCATTGCATCCCCCTATATATCTTTGCCCTCATCTAAAAATATCCCCCATCCGTCCTCCTCGCTTTGCTAATTACTTTCCTTCCTCATCTCTTATCACTTCCTCTCATTCCCGCTTTCAGTACTTTTGACGTGCTGACTCACGCTATGGAACTCCTTACCTCGCTCCACTAGACTATAATCCTTCCTCAAAACCTTCAAAAACTCACTAAAGATGCATCTGTTTGAAGATGGATATGACCTTCAGCCTTACAACGGCATACTCTACAGCATGATATTGCTCACACATACAATCCACAGTGTAAAACAGAGTCCACTTCCTCGGCCTATTGCCTTATTCACTGCAGTCTTGCATATGTCAACCTCCCGCATCACACCCAATCCTTACCTTCTAGACTGTAAGCTCTTCGGAGTAGTGACTGCACTCCTGTTGCACGAAGCTGTCTGCAGACCCATTTGTTTCACATTGTATCCTATACTTGCATTGCTATCTACCTTAGAACGTGTCTATACCTTTGTAATTTGCTAATTGTACCCACTCTGCACTATTCCACTTAGTAAATAACGGTACAGAAAATGTGGGCATTTTATAAATAAAGAGCAATAACTCTAATAAACAAAGGAAATCCTCCTGGTCACTATGTAGGGTCATCATTACAAATCTAAATGAATCATCCAGGTCTGCCTGTCGTTCACCCATTTGTCTCACCCCTTAGCCCTCCTTTAAGTGAACTGCATTTATTTCCCTTTATTAAATAAAGGATGTTTCATAGACTTGGAATTTGGTGACAGAGCTTTCTGGAAGGCTATAAATGCATGTACATGTGATAGAGCTATTGTTAAGACCTCAGGCTAAGGCAGGTAATCAGGTTATCATGACAGGGTGCAGAAGGATGTAGTGGTGAGGACCTCAATCACAATCACTGTACAATCACTGTACAATCACTGTACAACCACAAGTATATATTGTATTGTGTAAACAATAATGTGTTACATTTTGAAACCTAAAATTAAACTTTATTGAAGATTGTGATGTAGTTAAAATAATAAAAACATATATATATATATATATATATATATATATAAAAAATCAGACATATACCGTGTTTACCCTAAAGCACGCAGCAAGATTGAAAACTCACAAACGTGCAAACTAAAGGGTATGAGTGTGGTAAAGAAGGGTCATAGATGCAGTTTTGCATATTAAGGCTGAAGATTATAAGATCTTTAAACATCGTTTTTAATGATGTTTTAAAGGATTTGAGGCAGGAGGATAATCTAATGGAGTGAGACAAGGAGTTCCATAAAATAGGGGAAGCAGAAGAAAAGTCCTGAAGTGAAAGAAGGCGATAAAAGAGGGAGACAGAAGAAGGTCATTAGCAGAGCAAAGAGGGCGGTTGGGGGAGTATTTTGAGACAAGAGCAGAGAGCCTTAGCCTAGTAGTCGAATGCTGCTCTGTCATGTCACACAAGTGAACAATGGCAGCAAGGAGGGTAATATGAAGAACAAAAGTGATTGTTCCACTGTTAAATAAGCCTAGTTCATACATTTATGTAAAACTGCTCAGAATACATTTAATAGACCTATAAAATATGGCACTTTTGCTTGCATACAAAATGTGTGAATCTTGCACAAATGTATTTCTTTCCGAAAAAGTAGTCACATTTTCAAATACATTGAATTATTGAAATTGTTGCGTGCACTACATTTGGGTTGATTGGTGTCAAAAAACCCATTTTATGTGGAGGAAACAGGTCAGGCTTTAAAGGGATACTGTAAACCTAAAACAATTGTGGTTTCTTCTTAAAGAGCATTACAAACTGATAACAATTTGTACAAGCTGTTTTCTCTAAAGTGAATCATTCACAAAATATTCAGCATTGTTTGTGTTGCATTATTATGCTAAAGTGTAGCTCGGTATGCTAATTTTCTGCCTATTAAGTTTGAGAAAGGTGGGGAGGTTATCTAGTAATAATAATGAGAGTAGGTTATACTTACTTTTTTATATGTTAGCAAACACTGTGTGTCACTAATTAGCACATCAGAGCAGTAATAATAATAATGCAGCATACAGACTAATGCATATCTCAGCAATGGTTTAATTTATTAAAAAATAAATGGTTAATACAATGTACTGTGTGCTCTTAAAAAAGAAGCTTTAAAACAGCTACTGATTAGTAGAAAAATATGTATTATATTGAAAACCTGAATGTACTTACATATTTATATGATAGATACTGATATCTGGATGTGCACACCCCTAGGAAGCTTACATAAAGTGTACCCTGCAGGGTACAGTGTGTGACCTCTAAAGGAAATAATGGTTTCTGTGGTTACAGCTAAAATTTCCCATAAGGAGACAGGCAGAGAGAAAAAACAGACAGCAACTGCCAGATTGTGATACAAATGTTTCAGTATTTACTTCCTCCTGATTGGCCCAAACAATTTTTCAAATGGTATACCAATTTAGCCTGGGTTTAGAGGGTGTTAACCCTAACTTTCAACTGACAGATTAAGAGATATTTTGCTAACTTCAAGGTAAGTGTTTAAATGATTATTTTGGTATTTTTTTCATGCACAAAAATATTGTCATACCTACTAATTCTCCTCTATCAGATGCACTCATAATCACTTAAATATCCCTTTAATTACTCTGCAGAAAAGAATGCATTATCAAATATCTGGGTGTCACAACCTTAAATGGGAACTGTCAGACAATGTTAGAAGAAAGATAATTAGAAAAATTCAGCACTTCACGATTTAATTTCTTAATAACCGACTCTGTGGCCTCTGCAACTCCTCAAACATTATGGGGTTATTTACTACCTGTAGAAACTGTCTGTAAACACTTGGATATTCTCCCTAATCCATAATGGTTAAATACTCAATTTTTACACTTATGTGAAACAGTGACACTTATCATTTTAAAACAGACCTTTTTACTGTACAGTGGTTTCTTAAAGGGGAAGTACAATTTAATTAAATTTCCTGTATATGAAAAAGAAACACATTTAATAGTTTATTTATGGATCTAAAGGTTATAGAAATGTATTTTACCTTTTAAAGCCTGTTTAAGGAGAAAAGTGTTTGCCATTTATATTTGTTATCTGTTTTTCTAGTAACAAATTAGAATTCTGAGATTTTAATCCATTTAGATAATCAAACTACTGACTAATAAATCAAATGTAGTCACTAACAGCACAGAATACAATTCAGGCTGGTCCCTATTTTCTTAAACAATGTATCAACAGGACTTCTAGACTAATTCCATAATTTATGTATTGATCAGAAGTAAGCAATATCAGTTGGGAAATAGTGAGCACATGTCAGGATATCAGGATTTTTCTGCAATGCACAGCCAATCAGAATGACCAAGGCACGGACTAACTTGTGAAATACTAAAACCCTGGCCTGGCTTTGGACAGACAATGACTGCCACTGCTACACACACACATATATATTTATTAATTTATATACTATATACACTATCTATACACACATATAACATCTCTAACAGTATTCTGTCTCAATAAAGGAACTTAAAAGCTTAGCTGTGATAGAGTTAGAGACATGAATAATTAATGTTCCTTTTTACTTGTATGGTACAAACCACCCACACAAGTAATATTTTAATACCAAGTTGGTGCCTAAGCTACAGCTGCATTAGTTTCCTCAAAGGATTTCACTACCCTTCTTCAATAACATAACACATTGAAAGGAAGCATGAAGACACTCACAGCGTTCACAATCACAGCAGGCAGACTAAAGAAAAAGGGTCTTATCTCTATACTATTCTCACTGCCACATTTGCATCATCCAGAAAATATTTGATCTGTAGCCATATGCTCCACAGCAAATAGTTGGAAAACATTACACCACAGGAAGGGACAACAAAATGTGCACCGCTGCAACATGGCTCCAAGAAATAAATAAGCTGTAAATTTAATTCAACCCTTAGTATTCCTATAAGTCTTATATAATGAATGATATTTGTCAAAAAGAGTTATATCTTCCAATTGCTCTTATAGTTTCAGCCTCAATCAGTCTCAATAAAACATGTACAGCCTTATTAAATTGCGATTCGGCCAATTGAATAGGGCTCTATATAAGCACAGAGCATATTTTTATTACAGAAGTTTTTAGTTTGTGAAGACCTTGCTTTTGGATAAAAGTTCACTAACTAAAAACTTCTGTAAAAAATATATGCTCTGTGCTTATATAGAGCCCTATTCAATTGGCCGAATTGCAATTTAATAAGGCTGATAGTTAATAACTTGCAGCCTTACTAAATTATGATTCGGTAAATGTAAAAAGGCTCTATTTAAGCACACAGCATATTTTTTTTTACAGAAGTTTTCAATTAGTGAACTTTTATCCAAAAGCAAGGTCTTCACAAACTAAAAACTTCTGTAAAAAAAATATCCTGTGTGCTTAAATAGAGCCTTTTTACATTTACTGAATCGCAATTTAATTATGTTGTTGGCTTTTTGAATTCCTCATAAATAGCCTCCAATACCTCTTGCCTTATAAAACCATATTTAATTTAACAAGCAATCCTAAAGCAATGGCCATTTCTTTGTGAGTTTGGTTCACAAAGAGTATTGCAAATGTTGAGCTTGGCTTCTTTTGTCACCTAGTGCAATAGATATTAATTATATATATATAAAAAATGTATGATAGCACAAATATGGGGTGATATGGACATTTATTAAATTACACGTAAAGCGGAGCTGTATACATATTAGTACAGGGTATATATTAAACTGAAAACAGTAGGTACAAAGCTTTCTATGTAGAAATGACCTAATACATTTTCCTAGAAAGTGAGAAATGAAGCTAACTGGTTAACTACTACCTTACACACAATCCTTCATTCTCAAATGAGGAGACAAAAGCAACTTTGGGCACATATGTATGTCTAAAATAAGTTTTCCCACTGAATTATTCCGTATACAGTTTTCCCACTGGAGATAGGGATTCTGGGTAGACAACTTTCCTGTTTGTCGCCTTTTCTTTGCAGTAGTTCATATTATGTCTGTAGATCATTGTAAGAGAAATACACATATATCTGCATAATAAAAAAAAATATCCTTAAGATCATGGGCCATAAGATGTTGTGCTGATATATTGATGTAAAAAGATACTTTGATGTCACAAGTACTGTTACTTTTTAATGTTAATTTTATATGTACAAGATATACTGTTCCAACCAATCATGTACTGTACATAGAAGTTGAAATGTGAGTTGGACATATACAACTAAACAACAATTCTATCCTTGAAACTGAATTAGAATGAATTATTCCAGATATAACAATTTGATAGATCTGGCTATGGAGTGGAAGATATAATTAGCATACATGGAACTGATTCATCAGCAGCATCTAAATTTGACTGAAGCCATGTATAAAAATACAGAGTCTTCTGAACATACATCAGAGTATTACAATATTGCAAATGATATGTTTAAAGGCCTGTTTTCCTCACTTTTAGATAGTAAATAACAGCTTCTCAATTTACTATAGTGAATAAAACCTTGAACAACTTCTGTCTTTCTCAAACTGTGGTAGAAAGTGCAGCAGAATCTGTCATTAAAGCTGTGCAATGACTAGGCAGCTGCACAGACTCCTTTTGGAGGTTTTGCTACAGTTTGCAAAGTATAGGAAGAGCTCCAGGCTAATGATGGTATGAGAACAAGCCATTTCAATGGAGATTTTCTCATAAAATATTGTTTTGTTTGTTTAATCAAAATACATTCAACCCCCACCAAGCACTTTCCAACAAAGCACAGCTAAACATATAAGTACATTATATGATAATCTGTGATCAGTGGTCTGGAAACTTCATTTTCGGTGGTTTAAGGAAAAATAGTATTAGAAAGCAATGATGGAATCACATTTATAGGATCAGTACAACAGCATAAACAATATATTATTATAAGTGCATGCTAGCTAGGCCCAACTGACCGGAAAATCATTAAGTGGTGTGCCAAGACATTTAACAATGTTTAAGTGGTCTTTCAGAAAAAAAAAAACGTTGGGAATCACTGTTATCTTACATGAAAGAGGGATATAAACTAGCTCAGTCTGCTACATGCACTGTGCAAGCCATGTTCCTAAATTACTGCAAAAAACTAAATTAAAATATTATTGTTAATTGCCCCCACATGCCCCTTGTATCTGCGGTGTAAATGCAATCACAGCTCCAGGGCAGCATTTTGCAGCCCATATGAAGCTTAGTAAATCTATCCCATAGTTTAGCTTGTCATGAACAGGTTCAGTTCAGAAGGCCATAAAGACATATGGTTCATCTTGTCAAAGCATTTTAGGTCACACTGCCATACAGAAATAGTTCAGTTCTTCAGGAACAACTGCAGTTAAGACGAGCAAAAAGTTCAACTTGTCAGGAATCAATATAAAAAATGTTTAGTGAAGTTTGTAACCATGAAATTCAGTAGAGATCAACATGAAGATATAGAGTTTATATTATTATGCACATTTTATTTTGCTGACAGACACTTTTGTTCAGATTGTGTTCAGTTCAGGCTAATATAAATACATTTAGTTGAGATTGTCTTGAGCAGACTGACATAAAGAAGTTTAGTTTAGATCCCAGTGTAGGTTAATTTGCCCTGACAAATGGAACAAGATCCATGCAGTGTGCTAACTACACAAGCCATAGTAAGTGATCAGACTGAAAATCCCACCGAATGTCCAATTTAAATGTCACACTTACCTTGGCCCAGGAGAATGCACTTCAGCAGGATCTGGGTAATAAGCAATGAAGTACAAAAAATCCAGCAAAGTTCAATACAGCAAAGAGTTTGTGGAGACCAGTACTATGGACTGGGCATGAGGGTCCAATGCAAAAATAATGCCTGGTGTCAGTGGAATGTCAGAGCTCCAGTCCAAACCATTTATGGCCAGAAGGCATGATAAATATAGCAGCACAGGGAGGGTGAGACGGAGACAGACCCAGGCTGCTATCTCTACATATCCACTTAACCACTCAGATCAGCAGCAACATTATGATTTAACCATTACAGGTTCACTGAATGACAGGCACCTTGATTTGTCAGTGAATTGGTTAAAATGGCTTTAGTCACCAGCAGCCTCACATTAATTTAAGGTCCTGGAAAAGCTTGTGACAAAATGTCCAGTCTGTCAGTAACATTGTCATGGAAGTGGTAAACTGGCAGACTAACTGAGTACAGAGAGGATTTTGACACTTCTCATGTGGAAGACCTCCTGTAATACCCATAGAGCGCTGGGAATTGGCACGTAGGTCACTTTTAGCTGTCCAAAATAGTGACCTTGCTTGAACAATTGCTTCTCAAAGAGTATTTAACTGAAGGTGATAATAATTTTAGCTGTCAGACTACTCCTAGTATATATATATATATATATATATATATATATATATATAGTTATACGTAAGAAGCTGTGGATTACTTAATCCTTAAAATAACATGTGTATGCATTATGTACATCACACACACACACATTTACTATATATATATATATATATATATATATATATATATATATATATATATATATATATAGTGCCAAAACAGAAATCAGGTCTTAACCGTAACATATGCAAGAATTTCTTATAGATATCATAGCACTAGTCATATATTGTATTGAATGTGTCTCTTACCCCTCCCCTGTGTTTTCCCCCTTCCCTTCCCTATATCTCTTCCCCCTCTCCCTCCCCTGTGTGTCTCCTGCCTCCCTCCCTTGTGTCTCTCCCCCCTCTCCTGTTTTTCTCCCCCTCATCCCCTGTGTCTCTCTCCTGTGTCTCTTTCCCCCTCCTCTGTGTCTCTTTCCCCCTATGTGTTTCCCCCTCCTCTGTGTCTCTTCCTCCCCTTCTCCCTCCCCTGTGTCTCTTCCCTCTCCCTCCCCTGTGACTTATTCCCTCACTCTCCCTCCCCTGTGTCTCTTTCCCCTCCTCCCTCCCCTGTGTCTGTTTCCCCCCCTCCCTCCCTTGTGTCTCTCCCCCCTCTCCTGTTTTTCTCCCCCTCATCCCCTGTGTCTCTCTCCTGTGTCTCTTTCCCCCTCCTCTGTGTCTCTTTCCCCCTATGTGTTTCCCCCTCCTCTGTGTCTCTTCCTCCCCTTCTCCCTCCCCTGTGTCTCTTCCCTCTCCCTCCCCTGTGACTTATTCCCTCACTCTCCCTCCCCTGTGTCTGTTTCCCCTCCTCCCTCCCCTGTGTCTGTTTCCCCTCCTCCCTCCCCTGTGTCTCTCTTTGCACCGTTTACATAGTGTGTAACCTTCCAACGCCAATGCGCATGTGCAACGGGAGTGTTACACACCATGACAACTATTATAGGTGATGATTGCAGCCCCTGCAATACATAGGGATGCACTGTGAGAGATGTACTTAGATGATCTGCCAACAATGGGAAGAAACAGATTATAATAAAATGGAGTAAATGGAGCCAAACCGTCTGTCCTTTAATGGGCTAAGATCCAGGAACAGGAAAAAGGGGTCCTTGACATTGTCGCTATCACTAACAGTACTTATTCAGTACGTTCTCTCCTTCCTCAAGCTTATTCGTTTTGCTATGGCCAATCAAGCATTATTCAATGCAGAGAGCCTCCCATCTCAAGCTGCATCCTCACCGCTAGCCCTCCCTCGGTAGCAGTCAGCAGTTCATCCTACTGGCTTTGGACTATCCCTAGGATAATGCAAGAACTCAGCTACAGAGTGATACCATACCACCCTACTGCAAGGAAGGCCGAGTTCTTTCAAAAAAATCAACAAACTGCCAACCTTCCTCAGAATGAACCGATGACAAAAATGCACAGAATGTTCACAGACATAGCCTCATCTATCAACTCACAAGAAGGAGAATGACCAGATTAGAGAATCCTCTTATACCTGAGCCAAACCGGCTACTGTTTAGAGCCCCAGCTATTCCAGATGAGCCTTCATCTTTATCTCCTACCATAATACTGCCCCACTTCATCCAAGGAGGGACATCCCGGACGATATGGTTATCAACGTGATGACCTTGCTGATTCCATCCCACCAGCATTTAGAGAATAAAACACTCTCACAAGGTGACATCTCCATAACAATACAAGTGAATGATCCTTGTCTGAACCTTAAACTAATGGTCATGGAATTCGTACTAGCATTTAGCGTTGTCAGAATCATAATATGTCCAGCCTTCCCAACACAAAGACAAGAATTGGATAACTGTCTTTACTTCGATGTTGATTTTGCCCACAAATATAATGCTATTTTTATTACGTCTATTACATATCCCTTACTGCCAAAGTGGCAACAGCTTTAACCCAATTTAATTTCAAGGTTAATTGGGCCTTACTAGCAGCCTCATTAAATTGGGGCTACATTTTAAAACATAGCCCGTAACTCCAAATTGACGTGTTACATGTATTAAATTAGCCCTGTAACGTTGCACACAGCTGACTTTGCGTGTTAATACGCAGGACAGCCGAGAATAGGCTACGTGTTGAGCAATGTTGAACCTCGTGCACGTAAATCCTTTAATCCGACAAGCCCGTACGCGCTACTTGTTCAATTCAGCTATTAAATTGCAACGTGGTCACTTGCGAGCAAGCACGTATCACGCTTATGGAGCCCAAAGGCCAACATGTGCTCTTAAGCACCCGCAAGCGGGGTAAAGTCCAATACATAGCACTTGGAATGCAAATAACATCACTCTACTGTACATTTATTATAAGGGAAAATGATGTTAGGTCTTAGAATAGCACAACATTATCAAGCCCACAAATCAACCCTGAAAAATACTTTATTTCATGTTTATATTTTGTGTTATATCGATCCCTGCAATCAATGTGTTAAGACATACAGGGAGTGCAGAATTATTAGGCAAGTTGTATTTTTGAGGATTAACTTTATTATTGAACAACAACCATGTTCTCAATGAACCCAAAAAAACTCATTAATATCAAAGCTGAACATTTTTGGAAGTAGTTTTTAGTTTGTTTTTAGTTTTAGCTATTTTAGGGGAATATCTGTGTGTGCAGGTGACTATTACTGTGCATAATTATTAGGCAACTTAACAAAAAACAAATATATACCCATTTCAATTATTTATTTTTACCAGTGAAACCAATATAACATCTCAACATTCACAAATATACATTTCTGACATTCAAAAACAAAACAAAAACAAATCAGTGACCAATATAGCCACCTTTCTTTGCAAGGACACTCAAAAGCCTGCCATCCATGGATTCTGTCAGTGTTTTGATCTGTTCACCATCAACATTGCGTGCAGCAGCAACCACAGCCTCCCAGACATTGTTCAGAGAGGTGTACTGTTTTCCCTCCTTGTAAATCTCACATTTGATGATGGACCACAGGTTCTCAATGGGGTTCAGATCAGGTGAACAAGGAGGCCATGTCATTAGATTTTCTTCTTTTATACCCTTTCTTGCCAGCCACGTTGTGGAGTACTTAAACGCGTGTGGTGGAGCATTGTCCTGCATGAAAATCATGTTTTTCTTGAAGGATGCAGACTTCTTCCTGTACCACTGCTTGAAGAAGGTGTTTTCCAGGAACTGGCAGTAGGACTGGGAGTTGAGCTTGACTCCATCCTCAACCCGAAAAGGCCCCACAAGCTCATCTTTGATGATACCAGCCCAAACCAGTACTCCACCTCCACCTTGCTGGCATCTGAGTCGGACTGGAGCTCTCTGCCCTTTACCAATCCAGCCACGGGCCCATCCATCTGGCCCATCAAGACTCACTCTCATTTCATCAGTCCATAAAACCTTAGAAAAATCAGTCTTGAGATATTTCTTGGCCCAGTCTTGACGTTTCAGCTTGTGTGTCTTGTTCAGTGGTGGTCGTCTTTCAGCCTTTCTTACCTTGGCCATGTCTCTGAGTATTGCACACCTTGTGCTTTTGGGCACTCCAGTGATGTTGCACTCTGAAATATGGCCAAACTGGTGGCAAGTGGCATCGTGGCAGCTGCACGCTTGACTTTTCTCAGTTCATGGGCAGTTATTTTGCGCCTTGGTTTTTCCAAACGCTTCTTGCGACCCTGTTGATTATTTTGAATGAAACGCTTGATTGTTCGATGATCAAGCTTCAGAAGCTTTGCAATTTTAAGAGTGCTGCATCCCTCTGCAAGATATCTCACTATTTTTGACTTTTCTGAGCCTGTCAAGTCCTTCTTTTGACCCATTTTGCCAAAGGAAAGGAAGTTGCCTAATAAATATGCACACCTTATATAGGGTGTTGATGTCATTAGACCACACCCCTTCTCATTACAGAGATGCACATCACCTAATATGCTTAATTGGTAGTAGGCTTTCAAGCCTATACAGCTTGGAGTAAGACAACATGCATAAAGAGGATGATGTGGTCAAAATACTCATTTGCCTAATAATTCTGCACTCCCTGTATACTGTAACTTGCATGTAATAGAATATCATATTTACTGCTTTATTAATATTGCATCATATCTGGAATGTGGGTCTGAATGCAATCTGTAATTGTAGCCCGTAGGACGTCAAAATCTACCCTCCCCCTTTTCAGTAACTATGTGCTTGCTTAAAGGGATATGTACGTTTCCTGGATTATGAATGCATCTGATGAATTAATAGTATATGAAAAAAAATGTTTGCATGAAAAAATACCAAAACAAACATTTAAACACTAACCTTGAAGTTAGCAAAATCTATTGTAATTTCTGACAGTTTAAAATTAAGGTTAACACCCCCTCCATAATTTGTTTTTGGCAATCCGGTTAGGTGAAAGCTTTGAGACATAGCACTACTTAGTTGCCATGGAAACAGCTCACAGCATAGACAGGAAGCAGAGATGAGTCATATCCCAGCAGTGACTTAGAGGCTGACAACACTGCTCTACTATTGGCTGAGCAAGCAAGAGCAGGTAAATAGTGGATTAATATTGCTCCCTGGATGCTGCATGCTGATTGGGTGGGTATCAGGAACTTGTGTAGACACCCCCTGGGGTCATTAGAGGGATTTTTAGATATTAATAAAAATAAAATGTTTTATGAGATGTGTTGTATACATATAGGCTGCTTTTTTTCTATAGAGTGAAGAAATGTATTAATCCAGCAAACTTAGATATCCCTTTAATTGTTTGCGTTCGAGCACGCAACTCCAACGGCAGAAAACTGGTTTACAAAATAGCGTCTCTCGCTCGTAGCTCGCAGCCTATTCTGATTTAATAGCAATGTATAATTAACACATTTCAAGCACGCAGCCCTTACGTGCTACACGTTGGACTTACAAGGCTGGAATTTAATATAGCTCTAGATCAGGAGATGTTTTGCCGACATTTTGTCGGCATCAAAACTGTGGCATTGCTGCCAGTCAGCCATACACGCCTCCAACTTTTGTCCCAATATTCCCCAGCCAAGCACATCTTCCCAACCGCCATCACCTCTATTGTCTTTGCCACCAACCTCATGAATCCAAAAGCACTGACTCGGACAACAGGTGCATTATCTGGATGCTACTTCAATACTAAAGGTTGTACATTTGTTCATTGTGCCATAAGGCACATGTCAAAACTATCTGCCCCAGATAATGCACTTAGCGGTCATAAACCTACCACTTCTAGAAAACTACTTAAGGAACCACCCTTCACTGTTGCGCACTTCTTATATCCTTACAAGCTTCAATTTAGGTTTTCACAGTGGGGTCACTACATTGCCTCAGGTCTCTTTCTCTATAGGTAAATTAATATCTGCTACGAAGGAACTTGATGTAGTGGACCATCACCTCACAACACTTTCACCCCAGCATTAATTCACTCATCTAAGACATCTAAATTGTGCTTCTTATATACTACCACAAAGCAGAACTTTCACAAGCAATCTCTTCACATTCAGATACACATTAAGCTTTCATCTAAAGCAATCAGTCAATGGCTGACCTCCATCCATGGTCCAACTTTCTTCTTCTTTGGAATGGCTATTCATTCTTTCTAACCATCCCAACTGCTATCTCTCCCAAACTGCTAGTATGTGTATATTCATCCCACTTCAAGGTGATATACAAATCTGAAATCATCATCATCATGTGGCCTAACTCTTACCAAGACACCATTCTAGTAGGGGATGTTATACTCACACTAGTAGCTTTAAGTACTTGGGGCCATCACTGGGAATGTAAATCAGTATGTTTACTCATTACAGATGCATTTTACTTATAACACACTCTCATCTTGCCTCCATCTTCTACGGGCACTGGATTAATTAACCCTGAAAAAACAATGTCAACTATGTTCCCACCTACAGGAAACAATACTTCCAACATTTGCCTTTTCTCCCCAGAACATGGGATCAAAACCTCCAAATTCACTATCTGCTCGCCACCATAACAGCTACCTCAAGCTCTGTCCTACAGCAGCTCCTTCAGTCTGCCAAAGAACAATGAGTGATGGACTATCTGATAACATTAAATGGACCCATAGCAGAGTGTGGCAACTGTTCTCTATTTTTGTATCAACTTACAAAATAAAACTACCATACAAAGTTATTACTACTACTGCATTTACTGCCAAACAAAATCAATACATAAGTATCAGTTGTTCAATTCTACCTAACATCCCAATTTATCACAAACATGTCATTCCTCTCTTGTCCTCAGATCAAATCCTTCTTTAGATGGCTATAACATATTGCCACTCCCTCTAAACCTCAAAGACAGACCATAGACAACACATTTAATCAACTCAATTAAAACATTTTAAGCAACTTATTGAGTCACTCTCTCACAACCCAGATAAGATATATCACTCACAGTCATATAGGCTACCGTGCTAGCATTCTATGGATTTCTTCGACCAAGGGTCTTGGTCTCCCAGAACAACCCACAATACATCACAATCAAGACATCACCTTCTCTACTGATCATTTTACGCTTACACTCCAAACAACCAAGACTAGCTGGAAACCCATTACCATCACTTACTATACCACACAACCAAAAACTCCATCACTATCAAAAACACTTTTCAACCCCTACTTTGCATCTCAAATCAGCCTCTATCTACCACATCCTTCATCCACTACATCAGATTGTTACTTCTCAAAATAGGACTAGAACCATACATCTATTCAGGACACTTCAGCATTCAAGGTCAACACTCCAGTTCACCTTATACAGTCAATGGGAAAATGGAAATCTAATTGTTATACATTCTATATACCATACCCTACTTCCAAAACAAAGGAAGTTTTCAGAAAAATCACTTCATAAACTTTAATTTTACATCACTTTTATTATATAAATTTGCTAACCCACACCAAAAATGTCACATCTCTCCCTAACACTCTAAGCAGGCTAAAAGGGTCATGTAGCATATGCCATACAGACAGCCGTCATACCAAGAAAATAATCTGATAAAAAAAATAGGCAATGCGCTGGCACGCTAGGCACAAACTCCTTAGCCACACCTTCAGTTCACAAGCTCATGTGCATTTCTGTCTCTCTAGCACCATATCTCCACCAGAAGCGGTAGGACTATCAAATCAATTGTGTTGCATCATTTCTAATGTGGTTTACATAATACAATGCACTGTATATGAAATGGTCTGTTACACTGGGGAAATCAGCCAAAATTGCATCTAAGGATGAATTCCATTAAAAAAAGCATAATTGAAACACTTATTGTATTCCAGTGGGACACCATTTTTACCCTGATTTTTTATTTTTTTGTCACAATCTGCTACTTTAGTTGGGCCTGATGAGAACCTGTTTCAAATCTACCCAGCAGAATTGTGTGGTTATTTTACACCTCTGGTAGCAGAAGATGGACCAGAACCAAGTAACACACCACATGAGATTGTTTCAGCAGACCAGGATATCAGGAAAATAATAGTCACAGACTGTGACTATTCTCCACCACTGGATACAACATACAATCCCTTAGAATATGAGGATCAATTCACAGAATTACACTTACACTTTGATTATGTAAGTCCAAAAACTGTCACACCTTTATTGAGAACTAGCAACATATATACAGTCTTCTGGTCACAGGCTGGCCAATTTCAGTACACAAATGGTCTACCAATGGTGACTGCCCAAGGGTGGGCAACATGTATATCAAATGATGTCATGTTCTCCCTGCAGTGGGTCATGTAGACAACTTCTCAAGGGCCCTTATCTGGTAATTAACTCTGGTAATAATTTCTCCTTTGTGTAGAGGCCATCTGGCTCTGTGCCTGTGTCACAGTTTACTCCTGGTCATACTTTGTAGTAGCCTAGACATATGTACAAGGATCTTCTGAAGATTAAACTATCTCTCATGAACCCACCAGACAATAGCATTTGATGGCACTTTAGTCCCCTTGATTTTTGTGTAGTGCCTATGTGCTGCCACTCTGCGTTTGCTCAGGTGGGGTTGGGTGAGTCATCACAAGCTAACAGTGTATGACCTTGCTGTTATGAAGCATCAGCTCCCTGGCTCAGTGTTTAGAGTGGTACATCCCTGTTGCTGTGCATGTAAGTTATTATGGTACCCCATTGCTCTCTTGTCCATGAGGAACCCATATCCACACTGTATAGACATCTACTGTCTTGGTGAAGGGAAATAAAAGAACCCAGTGGATCTGCTGGGAAGGTTTGCCCATAACAGCCTTGTCAAGCCTGACTGAAGAAAACAGATTGCCACAAATATGATTAGAAGTTTGACCAGTTACAAATAAATGGTGTGAGTCTGATTACAGTAAACACTTAAGAGTTGTCTGAAATGTCACGCTTAAACCCACCTGTGAGAGGCGATCACTGAAGGATCATGTCACATTTCAGTTATGGAATTCTGAATATCATTCCAATTTGTAGTCAATTCCTAGCACATTGGGTGGATAAAATGTGTATGTGCACATTAACTCTTGTTAGATGAAGCAACTCTGATTTCAAAATGGTGGCTACTAGATATTATGAGACAACTAGTAACTTGACAACTAGTTACTATCTATGCTGTCTCCCTCTGTGTGTCCTTTCTCTCTCTCTGTGTGCCCTCTCTCTCTCTCTGCACCCTCTCTCTGTGACCTCTGTCTCTCTCTGTGTCCTTTCTCTTTATTTCGCTATGCCCTCTGTTTCTCTCTGTGCGCTCTGTCTCTCTCTGTGCCCTCTGTCTGCCCTCTGTGTGCTCCCCCCCTCCCTCTCTCTACTTCTCCTCCCTCCCTTACTTCCTCTCTCTCCCTCCCTCTATGCCATCCTCCATTTCTCCCTCTCTGCCTACCTCCCTCTCTTCCTAACTATCCATTCCTCCATCTCTTTCTGCCTCCCTCACTCCCTCCATCTCTCCCTGTCTCCCCCTCTGCAGTCCTCCCTCCCTCTATCCCTCCCTCTCTCTCTCTCTGGCTCCCTCCCTCTCTCTCTCCTTCCCCCTCTCTGCCTACCCCCCCTCCACGTTTATGCCTCCCTCCCTCACTCTCCCTCCCTCTCTACCTCCCTCTTTTGCTACTGCTCTTAGACTGAAAGGAGAGCCTTTGGATCAATACTCTCTAATTATCCAGGATAAACCCGAATTTCCTTTTTAGTTAGAAATAAATCCAGTCCCCTTTTAAAGGTATCTATTGAATCCGCTGTCACCATCTCCTCTGGTAGAGAATTCCACAGATTTACCATTCTTACTGTGAAGAACCCTTTTCTTTCTTTAAGGTGGAATCTTTTTACTTCTAACCTCAAGGGATGTCCTCTTGTCAGTTGAAAACCTCTTGGCACAAAAAGCTCCCTTGACAAAGCTTTATACTGACCCTGTATGCATTTATAGAAGGTAATCATATCTCCTCTTAGACGACTTTTTTTATAGAAAATAATTTTAAATTAGTTAGTCTTTCTTCATAACTTAGCCCCTCCATTCCCCTTATTAGTTTTGTTGCCCTCCTCTGTACCTCTTCCAGCTCCAAAATGCCCTTTTTATGAAGTGGTGCCCAAAATTGTACTCCATATTCCAAATGAGGGCTTACTAGGGATTTGTATAGTGGCAGAATTATATTTGCTTCCCTTGCTTCTATACCCTTCTTAATACATGCTAATATTTTATTTGCCTTTGCAGCTGCTGGTTGGCTTTGATCACTGTTACCTAGGTGGTTGTCCACAAGCACTCCAAAATCCCTTTCAATATCTGATACCCCTAGATTTGCTCCATTAAGATTATAAATTGCATGGCTATTTTTCCTTCCCAGATGCATAACTTTACATTTATTTGTATTAAAACTCATCTGCCATTTAGTTGCACATTCCTCAATTTTTTTGTAAATCCCTTTGGAGGGAAAGCACATCATTATCTGATTTAATTACCTTGCACAACTTCGTGTCATCAGCGAGAATGGAGACACTACTTTCCAGTCCCACCTGTAAGTCATTAATAAATATATTAAAAAGGAGAGGACCTAATACTGATCCCTGAGGAACCCCACTTACCACATTAGTCCAATCAGAGTATGTTCCATTTACAATACCCTTTAATATCTGTCTTTTAACCAGCTCTCAATCCATGAGCAGATATTTACTACAATTCCTGTATCCCTTAGTTTGCACAATAGTCTCCCATGTGGCACTGTATCAAAAGCCTTATCACTTATTAACCCTTCTAAAAACTTCCCCACTACAGAAGTGAAGCTCACTGGTCTATAATTCCCCAGATTAATGTGATTTATATTATAATTATAGTGGGCTCTTAGTGAATGTTGATATAATATTAAGAGGCCCTGGTCTAGTATGTTTAGATTGTGTGAGTAATTATAGCATTTATATGTAGGGAACCTGGAGAAGGCTGGTGAAATGTAAAACTGGGATGGCATTTAATAAACAAGTAATAGCTTGGTGTGTGTATGAGTAGCTATATTGTTATGGGGCTGTTACGGGGAAATGTCTGTGATTTGCTCACACAGCAAGAGAGTGATATACACACACACAGAAAAATGGGTGCGTGAATGCCTTGTGCACGCACTCGCAGGGGCTCTTCCACTTCACTGCCTAGGGGCTCAAAAAAGGTAGATCCGGCACTGCACACAATTAAGTAGCTATGAAGACAACTTTCCATTGCTCGCCAAGATTTTAGCTTAATTTAAATATATAGTTTCATATATTTACTTCAGGCCTTTTGAGACTGTGCTAATGTTTTGAGAAACTTGGCAGGGGAAAAAAACATATCCTATAGACAGAGAATGTAAAATGCTTCAGTTTTTTTGCTGGCAACCTCTCCTAATAAGAAAACACATTCTAAACTGTCAAGGAGAGTACAGGAATACCTAATTATGATAGAGCTATTTATTGTACAAAAAAAAGTGTGTTAGCAGTGTGTTGTTATTTTGAAAGCTTGCTCAAAAAATACAGTATTCTAATTGCATTCTACACATATTCTTTATTAATGTTGTAGCTATCTTTATCAACATTTTGTTGTTAAAATAGACTTCAATTGACTTGTTTTATAGGAAAAGTGTTAATCAATGTATCAGTAGAAATGTAACCTGGTCATTTCTTTAATACATAAAGAACTTAATACATAAAGCCTAATAAAAAAAAAAAAAAAATTAATTATATATCATTCTAACCCAGGGTATTTCAGATGACAAATGTAAAAACATTTATAAAAAAAATCTCAATCTGGGCACCATGGATTAAATTTATGTAAATGGAATTCATTTGAATTGTAAAATTCTAATTTTTTGGATAACCCACAGATTATTAAAATAGATTGTATAATTTTCAGTTAAAAATTAAAGAGACAGGGATGTCCATTATCACCAATAATCTTTGCACTCATCATTGAACCCCTGAAAGATACAATCGGACGTGAAAAAGATATTAGTGGTCTCTCAATAGAAAGTTTCATATCCAAAATTACCATGTTTACAGATGATGTAGTAGTAACAACCATTGAACCTACAAAATCAATTAAAATATATTAAAAATGATTGACTTATATAGTACATTGTCGTATTACAAATTAAATGCCTCAAAGACAGAAGTATTGCTATTAAATATTGACAAAGAAACGAAAGGGAAACTGTAGGAATCAGAAAGACATTACTCACTTGGGGATTGACTTTACCGCTAGTTTGAAGTTATTAGTCAAAAATAACTCTGGAATTCTGCTAAGCCATATAAATACTACCCTAGCAAGTTGGAAGAAACTGAACCTTACTTGGTCTGGCAGAATTTCAGTTATCAAGATGTTCATCCTACCAAAAATGATTTATTTATTAAGAGGTATTCCATTACAAGTTTCATATAAAATATTGAGGAGATTACAGACAAGAATTGACAATGATGTCAACAATGGGGAAAAGTCTAGAATTAAAATAGCAACACTTAAGAGAAAATTTAATAAAGGAGGATTGGCTTCTCCTGATATAATTGCCTACTCGGAAGTGGTGTCTCTCTACCACTTTTGAAGCTTTTGTGGGTGAATTTAAATTAAAATTCTTACAGATTGAAAAAGTTCTTTCCCAAAAGATAAATATAGAAAACTTGTTATGGTATAAACCATTGGACAAGAAAGTGATCTCGGAATAACCATTAGTTGTTAAAACTTGTGTAAAAAACTGGTATCTTTTAAATGGAAAATAGAATTTATTACCATTTCCATCCCTTATAACTTTGATATGAACTATTGTAGACTCTATATCATTGCCACAAAAGATCAACTGGGACAAGTGGAATTTTAAATATCTGTCTGATCTATATAGTAACAGTTCCCTTAAAACATTTGAAGAAACTGTTGTAAATTACAAAATCCCAAGGGATTTATGGCTAAACTATAACTCACTAAAAGATGCATTGGTTAATTCAGACTTTGGATATGAAAGAGTCAACTTCTTTTGAAAATCTATGTATGGATGATTCTTGCAAATTTAGGGCCTCATTAAATTAGCCCTCGTAGTTCCCTCGGTCCTCGCAAAGGGCAGTTTTTTGCTGTTTGCAAGGACCGAATCCCAAATACTTCCCTTGCAGCCTGCTTTGCGAGATGACTCTGAAAAATGTCCGAGAATAAGCTCAGAGAGAGCTACGGATTAACACGTAGCCTTAAATCTATGAGGTGAATCTCGCACCTCGGAAGAATCCCTACGGGCACAAAGAAGTGCTAGCAAGAGATCCTAAAGCCACTACTTGCTGCCTCGGAGCAGCCCGAGACAGCCGTTTGATGCCCCCCCCCCCCGCTCCCTAAACACATCCCAATGCTGCAGGGGTCCCCCCCCCCACATTAACCCCTTGCAGCGGGGGTCCCCGATCGGCATCGATCAAGCCCCCGCTGCATTTAAAACTTTTAAATTCCCCGCCGCGGCTCCTTAAAGGGCCCGCGGCACACTATTAGCAATCCCGGCCGGGGCACCTAAAATTAACCCCCCTCTATGCTGAAGGGCCCCATCGGTACCCCCGAAGTGTCCCCACATTAACCCCTTGCTGCAGGGGTCCATAGGGACCCCCCAGCCCCCCACATTAACTCCTTGCAGCGGGGGTCACCGATTGGCACCGATCGTGACCCCGCTGCTTTTAAAATTTTACATTTCCCACCTTGCGGGTCCTTAAAGGACCATAAAGGTCCTGAAAGGACTCACGCTAAAAAATATTAACCCCAGACAACTAAAAAGACCCCCATAAGCCCTTAATTAACCCCATAACTCATGGGGTCAATACAGACCCCCGTAAGCCCTTAATTAACCCCATAACTCATGGGAATCAATACAGACCCCATAAGCCCTTAAAAACCCCATAACTCATGGGGGTTCAATACAGACCCCCATAAGCCCTTCATTAACCCTATAACTCATGGGGGTCAATACAGACCCCCATAACCCCTAATTAACCCTATCACTCATTGGGGTCAATGCAGACTCCCATAAGCCTTAATTAGCCCTATAACTCATGGGGGTCAATACAAACCCCTATAAGCCCTTAATTCACCCTATAACTCATGGGGGTCAATACAGACCCCCATAAGCCTTAATTAACCCTATAACTCATGGGGATCAATACAGACCTTCGTAAGCCTTAATTAACCCTATAACTCATGGGGGTCAATACAGACCCCCATAAGCCCTTAATTAACCCTATAACTCATGGGGGTCAATACAGACCCCCATAAGCCTTAATTAACCTTATAACTCATGGGGGTCAATGCAGATTCCCATAAACCCTTAATTAACCCTATAACTCATGGGGGTCAATACAGACCCCCATAAGCCTTAATTAATCCTATAACTCATGGGAATCAATGCAGACCTCCATAAGCCCTCAACTCATGGGGGTCAAGCATAATGTAGGGTTTAAGCAGAAGCCTCTTATCTACGAGGCTGGAATTTAATAGGGCTATAAATGTTTCTAAATGTATAAAAGTAATTGAAGCTAAGTCCATATGTCATAAATCCCTTGGAATGATTAGATGGGAGAAATAACTAAATATACCACGGAACCCAGTGATTGGTTTGGAGCCTTGGAAACAACTGAAAAGAATATGACTTGTGTTTCCTTGAGAGAGATACATTTTAAGATTATTCAAAGATGGAACATGGTTCTTGTAATACTAAACAAAATAGCTCCAAAGCAACACACGCTAATTGCTGGAGAGGTGGCATTATTGAAAACTTCAGGAGCTTTGGATCACATGTATAAATCAGAATTTCATCTTTTAGTAAAAAAATTATACAATAACTCCATAATTAATACTGTTTTACATATTTTCAATATATATGGATTACTAGCGACTTGCCCGTCAAAAATGACGGGGCAATAGCATTTTAAGCCATGGCAATGCTGTTTGCCACACAATGTAAGGCTTTTGCTCCTCTGTGGATCTTCGGCGCTCATTGTGAGCCTATCCCCTCGTGTACTTCAATTGTCCGGTTTTGCAACGATCACCTTTGGTGGTCATCGCAAAGACAGATATATAAGTACAGTGTAAAATGGCAAGTGTGAGTACAGTGAATTAATAAAGTAATATGAATTAATAAATGAATGTACTTTACCTATTTATAATTAAAATGCAGCAATCAATATCCTGATGAGCTAACAATCTATTTGGATTTTCCTGCATCTGAAAATGTACAGTTGGAGTGTTGATCATGTGAGGAGAAAGTGTCAGCAATGTGGCAAGTGTGCAGTGTAAATAGGCTGCTTGCGCGATGCCAAACCGTTTCTTTAGGCGGGTAAAGTGCCATTTTACAATCCTAATGTTATGAGTTGTAAGCAAGTGATGTAAAATGGCATCTATTTTCTAGATGTTACTTGGCTTGCGAGCATTTTCCATCCATTGTAATGGTATATTTTCTATGTGCTACGCTCCTGGCTAACTCATACGGGCATGGCAGTGCTTTTCGCGGCGTTTTGTCCTTTAGCCTCGTTTTCAATTTTTTCGGCTGCCATTTTTTTTCTTGCTTAGCTGATTTTCAAGTGGCAAAACTCCATAAATTCGTTTTTAATTCACATGCAACCTCACCCCCAGACATCCTGGCTGTCCCCCTGTGCTGTGTGTGATGTTTTTGTTATGTTTTGTTTTTATTTTAAAGTGTTTTTTGGTGTACGCATTTTGGACGTTAAATTCGTATTTTTGTGATCTTGTATTTTTGCTTTGGGTCGTAGTTTTTTTTTTGTCTAAGTCCGTATTTATTCATTTTTTCTAAGGCCCGCGGGTCGTATATTTCTTTTTTCTAAGGCGTGGTTTTTTTTTTTTTCAAAGTCCCCTTTTTTGGGTTCTTTTTAACTGCGAGTGAGGAGCAGTAGAACCTTCACCTCCGCAAATGCAGACACTTGATTTGCGAGTGTCCGCATTTGCAGCCTGCAATCAGCTGAAGGCTCATTGCAGCAGACTTTGGAGTTTCCACCTTTGCAAGGGACGCAGTTCTTGCAAGCTCACTTTGCGAGCTCGCAAAGCGTGACGACGACTCGCAGTTTGACAACTATTATATGTGATACAACTAGAGTCATAATGACCGATATTTTACTGGTAGCAAAATGGCTTATTGCAGGGGTGGGCAAGTTCGGTCCTGGAGAGCCCCAAACCGGCCAGGATTTGAGGATATCCCTGCTGCATACAGGGGAGTGAATCGCTTCTTCAGTCATCCTAATTGACTCACCTGTGCATAGAAAGGATATCTTAAAATACTGGACTAAGTGGGGCTCTCCAGGATCGAACTTGCCTACCCCTGGCTTATTGCATTGAACTGGAAAAAAGGCACAATCCCAACTTTGAAAGAGATAAAAGAAATAACAAATAGAAATAGACAGATTGAGTCAGATTATATGTATTTAAATAGAACCTTGAGTAAAAAGACTAGAGCGAAATGGCTCCTGTGGGACCAATACATTTGTAATATGGCTTGACTTGTTGGGATTGTTTCTCTCTTTTTCCAGATCCATTTTTATGTAATCATTTTGAATGAATGTTTTTGTTTTCTAATTCTAATTCTTCTAATTATTTTTTTTTTTCTAAAGCTGATTTTGTATATTTGAAATAAAAAAAAAATAGATTGTCTAAGAATTGGTTCATTAGAAAAGGGAAGTTTCACTTAAGCACAAATTATTTTTATGTGAAAGAGTAAACGTATGCGAGTTTAGGATTAAAGTTTACACACTTACAAATGAATGTTCAATCCAAACCAGGAGCATGGCAGCTGCAATAAAACCACCCAGTCAGTTAGTGTATTTTCCTGCTCTGTAAAAGCCTTACACGTCCAGTGAGTGCTCAGTGGATTTACAGCAACAGCTGCTTCAAGGGAGAAGCAATGATGTCAGTGGAAGCATTTAAAGTGCTATTGACATCTATCTTGAACACGCTGATATGTAGACATCTGTTTTTGACATTTTGCTTAATTTTTTTATATTAACATTGAGGGAACAATTTGTCTCATTAGTGTTTAAAAATATAGTTTATATAGCAAACACATAACATATAATGTGTTTGCTATGTAAACTATTCAGCTTATTAAATGTGTCACCTCCTGGGTTACAAATGATTAGTAAGAAACAGGCAGTGATTATCAGAAAAATATATCTTATATAGAAAAGTTCAGTGTACATACAAAGTTATATGCAGGAGAGTAAAATCCAGCTTTGCACACCCACATGAAGATTACATAACCAAGTATGCATAGGAAGCCAGACAAGTACTGATTTTAATCTTTCTGATAGATACCACAGGAAGTAACTGCTGCTGGATGGAATCACATGGTTGGGTGGGGTCTGAGCTCAGACCACGAGGATTGAGAGAGAGAGACTATATATCCCAGGCTTCTTTACAACACAGGAACCCCAGAATATGATACAAATGTATCAACTAACCTCTGCTTTCTCCTGATTGGCCAAAATTAATAATGAATTTTATTCTAATTCTAGCAGTGATTTTCAGGGTTGTTAACTAACAAAGGCTGCAGTTTCCCAACTGAAAAGATTCAGCAAACTTCAGGGTGAGTTTGTAGATTGTTTATCTTGGTATTTTTCATGCAAAAGAAATTTTTTGCATGCACTACTGATTCTCCTCATCAGTAGCATTCATAATCCAGGAATCTTAGATATGCCTTTAAGGTGTTAGCCACTGCTTAAGTTGCTCTCTGTCACTATACGGTTTGAAAGAAATAAAAGTTGGATTAAAGCAGGAAACTAAAAAATATGTTTAAAGGGATATAAGTCTTGGCCACGGGAACTCTTGGAGATGACATATATCACATATTATTATTGTCGAAGTACGAGATGTCGTCATGCTTTGCATAGTGCGTACGACTTAGGCGTTGAGCACTGAAGGCGTTCATTGCCTGCGAACCTTGCGAATCAAGGCAAGCAGTGGAGGCAATGAAACACGTGAGACTTAGCCAGAAAGGAGGGTCAAAGGCGATCCTGCGAGCCCTGCGAAGCGAGGTGAGCTGATCACACATTGGGACCTAAACTACAAACACTTAGGAAACGCGGGATCGCCTTAGGCTGCAAGCATTTGATGAACGCGGGACTTAGAAAAAAAATAAATTACGAGACGCAGGACTTAAGAATTTTTTTTTCCAAGATGTGGGACTAATACGAAGTTAACAGCCGAACTGCACAAAGCAAAAAACATGAAAAACACAAAAAATACAAAAAAAAAGAAAACAAAAACAACACACACAGGACGGGGGAACAGCCAGGACATCTGGGAGCGAGGTGGAACGAAAATGTAACCTCGATTTTGCTGAGTTTCAATACTCGAAAACTCGGCTAAGCAAGAAAAAAAATGATTTGCCAAACAAAATGAAAACGAGGCTACAAGTCCCTGTGCCGCGCGAATCACCACCAACCGCGTACCACTTTCACCCAGGAACGTACGAGGTACAAAATACACTATTACAAAGGACAGCAAATGCTCGTGAACCGTGTAGCACATAGACAAACAACTCTATTCTATCCTTGCGCACGCAGCCTAATTTTAATGCACAGTTGGGACATTCATAAACTATCTCCTCAGGCCAGCAACAGTGCAACTGACATTATATGATGCAGGACAATAAAAAGAGATTGTTACCTAATTAGTTAGTATTTTTAAAAATATAGAGAGGAGCCAAAGGACACGCAAGGAGAGGCTCACAATGAGCGCTGAAGGTCCTTAGAGTATAAAAAACTTAACATTGGGTGCCAAACAGCATTGCCATGGCTTCAAATTTTGAAATGATGAACGTTCCAGTTCAAATTGTGCGCCCATATTTTTATATAATGAAACACTTCTATTACTATACTTAAAGCTTTGTCTAAATCTTATTTAATCTATGAAAGAACTTAAGTGTGCAAATCTACCTCTCAGCACCAGATCGATCCCCCTCTCTTCTTACACACATCTCCAACTGCCTCTCTAGTATATCCTCTTGGATGTCCACCCACCATCTCAAACTCAACATGTCTAAGACTGAAATCCTAATCTTCCCTCCCTCTCCCACAGCGTCAATTCCTCACATCTCTCTCACTGTCAACAACTACATCATCACCCCCACCTCCCAAGCCCGTTGTCTTAGAGTTCTACTGGACCCCACTCTGTCTTCCATCCCTCACATACAGTCACTAACTAAATCTTGTCTTCTCCATCTAAAAAACATCTCCAGAATGTGACACTATCTTACACAAGACACAACTAAAATCCTAATACACTCTCTCGTCATCTCTCGACTAGACTACTGCAACTCGCCTCTTGTTGGCCTACCCACCACCCCACTATCCCCACTTCCATCCATAATGAATGCCTCTGCTAGACTCGTCTTCCGTACACAACGTTCAGTGTCAGCATCACCTCTCTGTCAATCACTCCACTGGATTCTCTTAGCCTCTAGAATAAAATGTAAAATTATGACCCTAACTTATAAAGCCCTCAACAATAGCGCTCCCCCGTACATCTCTGCTCTCATCTCCAAATATTCCCCCACCCTCTTTGTTCTAGTAATAACTTCTTCTTTCTATAACTCTTGTCATCTCCTCTCACTCTCACCTTCAGGACTTTTCTCATGCTGCCCCTATTCTCTGGAACTCCTTGCCTCGCTCCACTATATTATCCTCTTGCCTCACAACATTCAAAACCTCACTTAAAATGCATCTCTTTAAAGAAGCGTTTTACCTTCCACCCTAACACGCTCATCACCTCTCTCTTCCACCTTTACCACTCACAATATCTTTAGGTTGTAATTCTGCGAGTTTCAATCCTGCAATGTAATTTGGGAATTCACCATGGACATTGGATTCCGAGCTCAAAGACAGGGCCCTCCTTTTTTTGTAAATATGTTAATTTGTATTTATCTTTGTCTAAACTTAACTTATGTACAGCGCTACGGAATATGTTGGCGCGTTATAAATAAACGATAATAATAATAATTTCAATATTTGCCTTTCATTGAGAACTAGACAATAACACAAGGTATTTCTAAAACATAGTATTTAGTTATTATACATTAAATTGTCATGTAAATCTGCAATAATCTTTCAGGAATTTCCTGCAAACAATTGCTGTGACATACAGTAAATATTATGGATTGCTAACCCAGGGCAGCTTTGAAAGGTGATGGTTGAATGAATTCTTGGTACAAAGAATTGTAAGTGAATTCTGCTTCTGCATCTAGTTATCATGTTACTGTCATATATACGCATTGAGGTATTGCTCTAAGATTTGAAAGAGCCATTCATTTCTCGATAATAGGCCGAGGAGAGATTAATGTTGATTCCCAAATGTTTGATACTCCATATCATGGGTGATTCATGGACCTACTCCAAAAGTTCCTGTTGTTTGTTAGATCTGACAGAACAAACAACTTTCCTGAGAAATAGTTAAGTTCACTAGAACCTTTGCTTGACTCTGCAGTACTTTCTGTATAGACTGACTATGAAGACTATGGTTTCTTTGGATAGAGCAATACCTTGACATTTTGTACTCAAAAGAAAGTGATATTTTTACTATACTTGCTGTCTGGTTTGTAGGTAATATCCAAGCAAAGTAACCCATGTCTGGAATTAAGTCGCCTGGTAAATTAAATAAATGGTAGATTCTTTTGGTCAGAGTTTATTGTTATTGGAATTGTAGCTCCCTGTAGTAGATGATTCCATTCCTCCAGTGCCAAATCATTGGTTCCAATGTCCTAACTGACTTCTGCACATGTAAATCTCTTGGAGCATGCAAGTGGTAGCCTTAATTTGTGCTAATATAGTAGAAATGATCTGGACACATTTTCTACAGCAATTGTAAAAGTTGGTAAATCACTGAATGGCCTTTAGGCCTAAAGGGAGCAGTAATTCACAAATAGTGGTGACCTTGGCAATAGCCATCAAGAAGCCCTATGTGGAAATGATGTACAGTGGGGGGGGGAAGTATTTGATCCTCCGCTATATTTTTAATGTCTCTCCACTGACAAAGAAATGATGTGTCTATAATTTTAATGGTAGGTGTATTTTAACGGTGAAAGACAGAATAACAAAAAGAAAAGATGAAAAACTCATGTAAAAAAAAAGTTATAAATTGATTTACAGGTCAGTGAGGGAAATAAGTATTTGATCCCCTATCAATCAGCAAAATTTCTGTCTCCCCGGTGTCTTTTATAAGGTAATGAGCAGAGATCAGGAGCACTCTCTTAAAAGACACCTGTCAATAAAAGCAAATTAATTCAGTTATCATGAGAACAGTGAGGAATCAGCCCAGAACTATACGGGAGAATCTTGTTAATGATCTCAAGGCAGATGGGACCATAGTTACCAAGAAAACAATTGGTAACACACTACGCCGTGATGCCAAAGCAACAAAGGTTGTGGCACAAGAAGAAGCACATTAAGGTCCTGGAGTGGCCTAGCCAGTCTCCAGACCTTAATCCCATTGAAAATATGTGAAGGGAGCAGAAGGTTCGAGTTGCCAAACATCAGCCTCAAAACCTTAATGATTTGGAGAGGATTTAAAAAGATGATGACAGAGATGTGTGCAATCCTGGTGGCCAACTACAAGAAACATCTGACCTCTGTGATTGCCAACAAGGGTTTTGCCACCAAGTGCTAAGTTGAAGGGGTCAAATACTTATTTCCCTCATTGACCTGCAGATCAATTTATGACTTTTTTGACATCAGTTTTTCTTGTTTATTTTTTTGTTATTCTGTCTCTCACTGTTAAAATACACCTACCATTAAAATTATAGACCGATCATTTCTTTGTCAGTGGACAAAGGTTCAAAATCAGCAGGGGTTCAAATACCTTTTCCCCCCACTGTAACCTTATAAGGGTATATCTTCCTTATGAAATTAACATTTGTGTGCCTTAGAGAGAAGGTTATGCTGTCTAAGGCGTGGAGAAACTTTTTTATCAGGTCATGGTGGTGACTATCTAATCTACAAGAACATTTCAAGGTGCTAATGAGGTACATTAATATATTCTGCTAGAGATCTAGGAAGATGCCATTGATGAATGTGGATGATAGATGTGTTCCAGAGCC
Organism: Discoglossus pictus; assembly: GCA_027410445.1. Classification (NCBI taxonomy): domain Eukaryota; kingdom Metazoa; phylum Chordata; class Amphibia; order Anura; family Alytidae; genus Discoglossus; species Discoglossus pictus. The sequence goes on from CM050166.1 coordinate 125,917,213, forward strand.
CGACTGGCATGACACAGTACTTGTAGCTCTAATTGTGGATTATGAATAAAGTCTTCTATTTATCTTATTTTCTGAAGTGTATCATTTTGTAGGCCCCTCTCTAATTGTATTTAGTGAAAAGAGTAGCTTCTCCACTAGGAGATCAAGCACTTGTATTATCTGAGACAGGTGATAATAGTTATTGAACGTTATGCATTCTCCCCACAAGCACCTGATGTAGAAGGTAATTTCTACTGAATTAGGCACTCTCTTGGATACAGTAATTGTCAGTCTCAAACTGTGTGACACCTGAGCTCATGGGTAGATTATGCAGGGTTGTACTGTTAAGAGGCCTCTGGAAATTAGTGAATGGGAAGCAACGGTTTAGTACAAAAGAGCAATAGATCAAAAAACCACTCCTAACCCTGGAAGCAGTGAGTGCTGAAGATTCTTACTAGCACCTGCCCACGGGTATGTGATTGGGACAAGAATGTGAGCATTGAATGTACCACAGATTCATGACCTCTGGCAGTCCAGTGTGTGCAGGTTTCCCAGCCTCAATGAACAGGTTTTTAGTAGATGTCCCATACTTACAGCCCCATTAAATTCGAAGCCCATGGCGGCAGCGGCACACCCGCAAAGGCTGCGGGCTTGAAATTTGGCTGTGTTACAGAGCTATTAAATTGAACCATGCCACAAGTTCCATTATATGTATTAACACATTGATTGCCGGGATCAATATAACACGGAAATCAAACATAAAATAAGGTATTTTATATTACAGGTTTGCGAGCTTGAGAATGTTGTGCTATTAATTTTAATACCTAACATCACTTAACCTTTAATTATATAAGTACAATAGTGTGTGTAATTTGCATTTACAGTGCTACGGATAGGACTTTAACTCCCTTGCGGGTCATCTCTAGTACCCGTTGGCCTTTTGGCTCCATTTGCGGGTTACGGGGTTGAACGGCAGTGGATTCATAGCAATTTAATATTGATTTTCGAACATAACAGTTACAGGCTTGATAGATCAAAGGATTTGCAGCCGCAAAGTTCAGATTTCGCAATCCTGTAGTTTTTTTTTTTTTGCACTTAACCCGCAAGTCGTTAGTGGGTTGCTTTATGAGGCCAATTTAATAGCTTTAAGGCTTGCAGGCTACGTTAAGAGCTACGGTTTTACACGTTAAGGGAATTTAATCTGGTTGCTTTTTGGGGTGCTGAGTCTAGACATGCACAATTACATGGGCTCCTGAGAGACCTCTATGACTTCCTCTCATGTTTCTTTGGTTTAAAAGATGATTGGCTGGCAAAGTCTTTTTGAGATGCTCCGATTCTCTTTGTGATGTCTTTGGTCTTCTGTCTCTCTCTCTGATCTTATTTCTAAGCTTATACAAACAGACATGAGATCATGCAGGGATGTGTATAGAATCCGATAGGTAAACTCTTCTTCATCAGAGAGGCCCACTAGGAATTCTGTAGTGAGGGCAGCATCATTCCAGTCTGTTTCTGCTGCCAATGTCAGGAACTTGATGGCATACTCAACCATAGAATTGTGACCTCATTTAAAGTGCATAAGTGGGACAGGCTAGCACATCAAAATTCTCCCACAATTGGATTACAAGAGCCTCATGGTGGTACCCGACATGCAGGATCTAGGCAGACAGTGGAGATACATGTAGATGGCAAGAAGATGATGGTAGAAGACACCTGGCAGCTCAAAAACCGGTGGAGAGAATAGCACAAGGATAAAGTTGGAGGTACTCCTTTAGATTGTAAGTTTGAGAGTTTTCAATCGTGCAAGGTGCTTTGAGGAAAGCACTATGGACACTGGATTCTAAACTCAATGGAAGGGCCCTTCATCCTTTGCAATGTGTTAATATTTCTATTGTTTTTGCCTTGAACTTAACCCATGTATAGTTCTATAGAAGATGTTGGCTTATTACAAATAAAGAATGATAAAAATAATAGTCTGTGATTTGATTATTAGCATATGGTATAATAACACTGGTAGAAGACACTCAATAACTTGAATAGTCGGTAGGAGCCCTATGGTCAGTCAGGAGTATTAGTAGTATTAGTAAAAGGCATTCAGTAATTCGGACACTAGTGTATAATATGGTAGCACTTGTTGGAAGCATTTGGTAATTCAGGTACTGGTGGTAATTATAACACGAGTGACAGAAAGACATAAACTTTCTAAAAACATTTAGCCCATTATCAAGTAATTAGAGCATACTATAAATATAACATTTCAGATATCCTTTAAGTTGGACCTTTGGAGTTAGTGCATGCCAATGAAATCAGGATTAGACAAAGAGCGCAATTCAATTGCGCAATCCTAAGTTCCTGGAGCCCGTAAGTGAGACCGTAAGTTAATTTGCTATTCAATTGACGTCTTTTTGCGGGTCTCCAAATGGGTTACAGGTTACAGGCTTGAAAACTCTTCATTGGTTAAACCCGGAACTTACAGCCTCCCAAAGCTTTTGATCTTTCACTTACGCAAGAGTTAAGATGGATAAAATCGCAAATTCCTATTCAATTGCTCCTATTACCCAAGGCCGCAAATGTTTTCACACCTGTAAATGGCAAATGTAGGAGAAAATCCTACGAGTGCTAGAGAGGACCCGCAAGGGTGTTAAACACCTATTCGTAGCACTGTAAATGCAAATAAAAAAACAATACTGCAATGTAAATAACAGGGAAAGTGATGAAAGACATTAGAATTAATTGCACAACAGTCTCAAGCTCGCAAATCATCAGTAAAAGAAAATGTATTTTCATGTTTAATTCTCGGGAATCAATGAGTTAATACATATCAGGCCACCCATATGGACTAAAACAGTATTGGCATTGATTTTTATAATTTTTTATTTTGAGGGTTTGCGAGTCCCATCGCATAACGGACCCCCGAACCCAATTGTTTAACATGTAATCTCCATGTTTTACTGCTGTAATGATGGTGGTCTTAATTTCTATTGGCTGTTTCGAAATGGGAGGTTACGGTCTTGCTTAATTGATCATATTCCCGCCCTGAACTGCTACGGACCAGTGCATGGTTTACGGAGTCAACTTTGCGGCCTGTGACTTGTGGGCTCTTTCAATTGAATAGCACTGGAATCGGAGACGAACTGGAGCCCGCAGCACGCCCGCAGACATATGACCAAGATGCAGACTTGCAATTGAATCATGTTCAAAGTATGTGGAACAGTGGTAATGCATAGCAAATGTGGGAACTGCAGCTGTATGCCTCTTATGTGCCAACACTCCCAGAACTATTCCCTTCAAAGGTGCAGTTAGTATAATTCCTAACAGTGACTGGTAAATATCAGCACTTAAAAATGGTCCATAATGGTTATTAAAGGGCCAATGTGGGTGTTTTTCATCTTAAATCTATTTCTGGATCGTTATTAACTATGTCCCCCCCATAGACCCCCATGGTATGAAAATGTAACTTCTATATGATGTGGGTCCATAAGGACCCCCATGGTATCACTAATCGAGCCTATATATACGATGGGGGGCTGATAAGGACCTGTACCATGGGGGTTCATAAGTAGTTCCCTATGGAATCCATACTGGCCCCCCATATTTCCTAATACTAACACACACAAAAAATATATTATACATTACCTGTCCCTTTGACAACCTCCAGCGATGATCACTGATGCCCTGGTTCACAATCTTCAGCACTGGATAAGCCGTCACTTCCATGTTGCTAGAAGAATCTGTCCTCTTCTTTCTTGATTAAAGCCATGGTTCCTCTCTTCGACACATGGAAATGGGTAAAAAAAATTAGACTAAAAGATCTCATTATTGGAGGAGCTTCACGGCTGAATAATGGCTTTTTGATCACACCCTCTCCTTATATACTATTTTTTATAGATTTCAGTTGGCTGAAATATGTGTCAATCATATTTCAGTCAATCAGAATTGCGTGTTTTAAATAGTTTCCCCCCCCCTTGTTTAATTGGTTACCTACAATTCAAACTACTATTCTAGTTGGGTAAAATATGTGTCAATCAAAATCTGTAAAAATTTGTATATATGTCGAGAGTGCGGTCAAAAAACTGTGTCCTGGGGGGGACAGTGTTGTGTAATTTATAGACAAAGGTCAAGTTGTGTCAAGTGCTCTTCAATTTATATACCTTTGATCCTTTGTGGTTAACCACTAATTAGGAAACACTTGACCCTAGTCATTGTTCCTGGACCACCATACAATCTAATTGGGAGCCCAAATTGTTAGAAATGTTGTGGAAGTTCTGGTCCTCCCCCGGAGCCACCTCCAACCTCCTAGCCGAGTACTCTCAGATGGAATAAAGTTGTTGCTACCCAAGAGGTTGGCTATAGAGCAAATACACCTAACCACCAGTTCCCCTAATCACAACGGGCCCTAGGAATATCCCTTGCAACTTTCAGGGTGCCCTGGGCCCGCAAACCAGCAGAACTCCATTTGCTAGATCCCCCAATTTACAAGAGATCTTCTCCTCGAGAACTTAGGCCTGTACATCCCGGTTCCTTGCTTGGATTAGACATTAACTCCTCGCCTAGACATTCTTGCTCCAGTGTTCACAGTACCCTAACAAACTCCTGCTGTGCCCAGACACTGACCAGAGGTGCCTGAAATCTGGGGCTGTAGGCTCATCAGTACCAGGATGAAGAGATAGACAGGCTGGCGCCAAGCCGTTTGTGTAAGTCCTAGCCCATGAGGGGCAATTTAAGTACAAGAAGGTGTTAAACTCTAATTGTGTTAGGGTAACTGATCTTTTGATGGCATGGAAAACTGTATAAAAAGTTAAACCAAAGAATAAAAATGATGCTTGGTTTGTGACAACTATGCATGGTGTGTCTCATTTAGAGGGAAGGCATTTATTATTATTTTAATCTAAAAATTATTTATGCAACTTGTCCTGGATCCGGTAACTTGTCCTGAGAAACTGCAACTTGTTCTTTAATCTGGTTAAGCAGTCCTTTGTGCAGGAATATAGAATCGATCAACCTGTGGGTAGGATTGGTCTAGTGACTTTTTCACACAGAGCCCCACATGGAGTTAATTGGCTCCATATTTTTAACAAGGGGGGTCTTTCTGGGCCCTGCGGGCCTAGCTGGGGGTTTCCCTAGTCCCCACGGACTGAATTCCAGGGGTCTCTATGGGTGTTGACAGCCTAATGTGGATACACAGGGGTCTTAATAGGCTGTGTAGGGTCCCTGTGGGGTTTGATAAGCCCCGCGGGCATACTGGGGATCACAGAGTTATTGATAGGCCTAGTGTGTATTCCTGGAGATCTTGATATGTTGGGATCCTTGGGGATTATGATTCACTAGCTCTGCCATTGATCTTAATAAAGGTTTTCTGATCCCTCATTTCCCCAACCCTTTCTTCACTAATAGCCCAAAACATACACAACCATCACCCAGCTCTCAGAATGTGATTTAACAAACACGAAATGGATTCCTTTACTTATAAACAGAAATTCAGATTTTCTCAAAAAATTTAACTTACACACCTGCTGATATTGTACATATTGATATTGTATAGATACATACTTGACAAACAAGTGTCATTTTTCTTGAACTGCAGTGGCCCTTTAAACAAATTTTACAAATTAATTCAGCGACACATACAAAAAATGTTGGCGTGGACTCTGTTTACAATTACTAGATGTCAAGCAGGCCTGAAGGTCATTTGTCATAGGATAACGCTCTCACTGCACTTGGATACAATACTACATTCCTACACGAACAAGCAGAGACAGATAACCTCCAAGACTGTTTTGTCTCACTACTGTATTGTGTTGTTGACAATATAATGATTTTAGTTGATCAATAAATGCATTTGTGAGCATGGAAAACATTTCACAATTGTACATGCTCAGTGCTATCACGCCTCACATATTAACAATGATTTCCTATAGGATCAGTCAGCAAGTGCCTTGTATTCACCTCTCTTTGCTACACTTCTGTAGTGTTACATTCTGGAAAAAAACAACTGGAAATATAATTGATTTAGTTTGGTAGTTTGGGTTCTCACCATTTGATTTACAAACAAAGATACTTAACACTTTGAAGGAACAAAATATATTTACTGTGGAATAAAAGTTAATAAAAAAACAGACATTACAGCTGACTGTTTGGGATAAGTCTATACGAGCTTGGCACATCTGGATCCTGCAGTTGATAACATTATTTGAGCTCTGTCAGGTAGTATGGAGTATTCATTTTCAAGTCTTGCCATAGATTCTCAACCAGATTGAGTTCTGCTCTTTGAAAGGCTCATTCTAGGATTTTCACTTTCTTGGTTTTAAACAATTCCAGGGTAGCTATGGATGTGTGTTTTAAGTCATTGTCTGATTCATGCTGGAACATGAATCTCCACCCTCAGCTGAGGTTTCTTGGAGCCTGAAACAGGTTTTCTTCTAGATTTCCCCCTTCATCAGGAACCTTGCCCTCAATCCTGACCGGTTTCATTGTGATGCTATCATCACGATGCTTCACCATAGGGATGGTATTCTTAGGGTGAAGAGCAGTTTAGTTTTTTAAACTACACAGCGTTTTGCACAAAGGCCAGAAAGTTAAATTTTGGTCTCATCAGACTAGATATCCTTTTTCCACAAATGCTTTGCAGACGCCAAATATGATCTGATTATCTGTTTTTTTCAGCAATAACTTTCTTCTCTGGACTCTTCCATATAGGTCAGCTTTGTGGAATGTCCAGGTTATAGAATTCTCATGGATGCCCATCTCAGCTATCTGGATCTCTCCAGTTACTTCAGAATTATCATAGGTCTTTTGATTGCTTTTTTGACTAATGTCCTCCTTATCTGATTACTGATGTTTGGTAGATGGTCTTTTTCTATATAAAGTTGTGGTTGTGCCATATTCTTTGTATTGTTTTAGGCCCGAGCCCAAGATCTTATGCTCTTTGAGAGGAGAGGAAGAAGACTTGTCATCTTAGAGATTTCTATTATTCCAATAGAGACTCAACCAAGTGTGGTTTGTGATGGTCCATTGCCTTGAGTGCAGGGAACATGCCTAGTCTTTTTTGGGTTAGGTGACTACACTGAAGACAGTAGGTCCAATGCCTCAAGGGCTAATCAGTACTTAATGGCAATGACCTCTCATTAACAAAATATATGAATCTTTGTTTGTGGGTGAATCCAAGATGCTGGTTGGCAGCTTAAAATGGCAAACTTCAATATTAGTTTACTGTAGGATAATGCAGCTTTTCAAAATAACATTCAATTGATAAAGTAATTGTAATTCCCTACTAGTAACTTGCCCGTCATAAATGACGGTATCATATGCTATGTTCAGTTGTCACTTCTGTCTCTCTCTGTGATGTCTATTTTTGTGCACCCTCTGTCTCTCTCTGCGCTGTCTCTCTATCTCTGTGCGTTCTCTCTCTCTCTCTCTCTGCCCTCTCTTCATGTGTGGGCTTTCTCTCACTCTCTCTGCCCTCTGTCTCTCTCTGTGTCCTCTCTCTGTGTCTCTCCCTCCCCCTCCCTCCCAGTTGCACGATTTCCTGGGAGAAAGCATCTCGCTGGCGTTACAACTGACAACAATAATAGCGGATAGTGTATTGTTTTAAATTATACTATATTTGTAGCCTTCGCTATGTCACTTTAATCTAACAGTTTAGTTCATACATTCAATATAACTAAAACAAGCATACTGTTAATTACTTAAAGTAAGATTAGTAAAACAGATTATGAATGTAAATAATGGTCTTACTTTATTTATACTATTCTCTATTTAACACGAGGACATAACTTCGGTAGCACTCTGGTTTGCTTGCCCTGTCCTGATTGTGTTAAGTGCTTATTGACAAAGACAAGTAAATATAGACTAAGCCATGAATTATGTGAGGAATGCATGAGGTGATGGAAGGGGCTGCAGCCACATAAACCAGAGGTCATTGGCCAGATCACAGGGTGGATGGGATTGCTGTTTGTGCTAGCTATATAGATCAGTGGTAACAAAGGAAGGAGCTCCCTCATCTGGTACTTCAAGGATATTTAGATGATGAGACAAAATTGTTAAAGGTTTATTAGGAAAATATTGGAATCACTGTAATTTAAATGACTCTTGCATAGTTTAGGTTTGTATTACTTGTCCATTTGCACTAAGTCTGAAAGGATTAAACTTAGAAAAACTCACAACTAAGAGATTATAAAAATACAGAAAAGAAGATTGTAAATTACAACGATTAGCAATAAAATCAGTATTTGGAGAAAATAAATACATAAATACATGTAGCTTTTAAATGTGACGTTTAGACTTCAGCAGATATGCTGATCTCTATGCCCTATCAGGAGTCCAGATGGTGGGAGAGGATCTGCCTATAGAGACTGTCCTGATTGGGGTCTTTATCTCCTGATAACCTGCCTCCTTCCCTGCAGCGGCTATTGCAAGCAAGCCTACTGCAGATAGAAAAATAAATTAACAGCCTTGTGGGTAGATTTCACTCCCTGGGCAGAAGAGAGGGGAGAGAAGCACATCTACTGTGGGCTATCCTGCTCATTTAAAATGCAATTTTCAAAAGTGGCATTATGTTTTTTCTTTAAATAATGATTTTGTGGCAAAATGACTGCATGATGGAGTTGTCTCTCTTTGCCCCCTTTTTCCCTCCCCTGTGTCTCTCCTTCCTTGTGTCTTATACCACATTCCTCTCTCTCCCTCCCGGCTCTCTCCCTCCCCTGAGTCTCTTCCCCCTCTCTCCCTCCCCTGTGTCTCTCCACCCCCTCTGCCTCCCCAGCCTCTCTATTTGCCCCCCTCTCCCTCCTTAGTCTCTCTTTGCCCCTTCTCCCTCCCCAGTCTCTCTTTGTCCCCTCTCTCCCTTCCCTGTCTCTCTTTGCCCCCCCCCCCCTCTCTCTCTCCCCTGTCTCTCTTTGTCACCTCTCTCTCTCCCCTGTCTCTCTTTGTACCTACTCTCCCTACCCCACTCCTGGTCCAACTGCCGCAGGGGGCGGCCCGGGCACTGGTGCTCACAGCCCGCAGTCTCCACTAGCAAGTCCTGCGGGCCTCGCGATGAGCGCCTGCAGCGCTCATCTCCACCCATGCTTTGAGCCCCTTTGGCACTCATTGCAGCTAAGTCCCGTGGGCCTCCACCCCCGCAACTGCGTCCCTCGCTTTGCTCGTTTGCTATGCGAGCCCCGCAACAGAGTGACAACTTGCAGTACGACAACTATATTAGTGATAATCACAGATTTATTTGTTTTTATATACAGTATCTCACAAAAGTGAGTACATCCCTCACATTTTTGTAAATATTTTATTATATCTTTTCATGTGACAACACTGAAGAAATGACACTCAAATACAATCTAAACTAGTAAGTGTACAGCCTGTATAACAGTGTAAATTTGCTGTCCCCTCAAAATAAGTCAACACACAGCCATTAATGTCTAAACCGTTGGCAACAAAAGTGAGTACACCCCTAAGTGGAAATGTCCAAATTGGGCCCAAAGTGTCAATATTTTGTGTGACCACCTGAAAGTATTGGACCCCTGGTCTTTCTATAGCCCCTGGCTATCTTGCTGAAAGTATTGGACCCCTGGTCTTTCTATAGCCCCTGGCTATATTCGCTCGGTTTGTGTCTGCAGGCCTGGGAGCTTGATTTCAGGAAGTAACACAGATGGAGACAGTTGTGTTGTGAAACCAAAACTCTGACTTTATTGTGGGCTCGTTGACTTTTATAGCATAGTAGTGTAGGTGTGTAGCATTACACTATAATACATGTAATCCTTTCATTGGTTGATACAGACTACAAAAACAAACATCATTTACAGGAAACAGGGTATGTATAGAAACTACCATATAAGGATATCTTTAGGTTGTATAGAGTCTGAGTAAGGTATGACTCAGAGGTTACACAAAAAAAAGGAACTTAGGTTGGGTTACAATCATGTACACACATTAGTACAAAATGGAGTAGCATAAAAAATGGAGTATATACAGATTAGGTTCCCTACCGTCTCCCACAATCCCCTCTTAAAATCATATAAACCTAAATGATTTTTTTATATTATTATTCTCATTGGAAGTTGGGTTTATGAGCATTATGAATGTCATCAAGGGGTGCAAAGCCTCCCTGGAATATAAAACATGACTGGCGGATAAACCCTTGTATCCCTGTTAATTAAAGGGACCAAGCCACGCCCATTCTTAAATGATGAGGTTCTTTCTTTTCTTTTGCTTATGTTTCTTAACATATTCTGTATATTCATCGGGGTCAGGTGTTAGAGGCACCTGGCATTCGGGGATTGAGTGAGACAGCATGGTTACATTTTCAATACCTTTGTTTAGCAGTTTCTTAAAGCAAGGTATAATACAACATACTACTATACCAACAACAAGTAGGATTACACAGATAATTATAGCGAACTGAACTAAAACATGTTTCCAGGAAGTGAACCAACCAAAGTATTGATCCCAGGGGTTATCAATACCAGAGTTTTTCTTCAGTTCTACGGATAAATCCTCTAATCTCTTAATGGCCAAGGTTACATTGCCATTTGGGCCGGTATTATCAGGGATCCAAGTACAGCAACCTTCTGTTTTACCTATGTATACACAGGTACCTCCTTTCTCGGCTAATACCATGTCTAGGGCCATTCGGTTCTGGAATACCATTTGGGAAGTTGGCTCTAGTTGTTCAGCTATTCCTTTCAGGGCGTCTCTGGTATCATTAACAAATCTCTGTTGGTTGTAATAGATGTAATTTATCCAGTCTACATTTTTATTGATAGTTATCATAGGTATTAAGGACTCAAAGCCTGCAGCTACTTGGTCTCTGGCTTTGAATTCATTTGGGACCCCTCTTGGTACCCCTATTGTATCTATGTAGACATGGGGGTCGAAGCTTCCTCCTGGGGCTTCCCTCCTTGCTCTCCTGAGTATATTGCTTGAGTTATGGCCCAGGGGAGGATCTACCTCTGTTACAATATGGAGTAGCATAATAATCTTTGCTAGGGCGCACTCTCCTTTCCATGAGCCCTCTAACTTGGTTCTAATTTTCATATCACCACAAATCCAGTAGATGTCACCTAGGGACTTAGTTTGGTTGGCAATATTGGTTGTTCGGTTCTGTCTACAGTACCCTGGGGGGAATTTCTTTAAATCTCTTCCGCTATTGTTAGAAATGTAACAAGTGTAATTGCCAGGGTAAATAGTGATATGGCTTCCTGGATTCTGGTTTTTTGATAGGATGGGGTATTTTAGCATCCATTCACTACATCCTGTGATATTGGCAGGATTGGCAGTAAATAGACTCAAAAAGCAATCTTCCACATTCTCTGGGATATTAAGGGGTACAGTACCCAGGTGTGGCCTTGCTTTGCCACACACATAGCAATTGCTTCGGTTAAGGGATATAGCATTGTATTTTATCCATTCTAGCCAGTAATTGGTATCAGAGAAACCCGTTTCTATAGCTAGGGTGTCCTCATACGTGGGGTCTCCTATAGCTATCATTTCTTTGAATGTGTGGAGAGAGGGTTTGAGAGGGTTGTCTGCTGTAACAGGGGCATTTAGTTTGAACCAATCATTAGATTGATACATATCCTTTAGTAGGAATCTTCCTTGTTTTCCCCCTGCAGCGCCTGCTGCCCAGGTCCCTAGTATGTAAGTGCCAGCATCACTGGGTCTAGGGTTTTCAATGGTTAGGGTAAATTTCATACTTTGGCCTGATTTTCCATTGTTTAGGCATGTGCCTGTTTTTAATAAGGTCATTCTGCTGATTAGGGATTTTCCATTGTGGTCCTTTTTACTCAAGGCACTCTGTGGCTTATACCCCCAATCTGTCCCTGTGTTCCACCCTACAGATCCCCAATAGTCGCAGTTCTGTCCCCAGTAATCACCTGTGACACAGATATAGGTGGAACGAGACTTGGGCGTGTCACGATACAAGTTACATTGCCAGGGAACTGGGGGACAGGAGACTATATTACAATAGTCAAAGGAGAAAGAGGCAACATGTGTGTTGGATGAGTTATACCAGAATGTGGTCACCAGGTCTTTGTCCTGTGTGATAGCCACTTGTTGTGGGGTAGGGTTAGCAGGTGAGGTGCTTCTTCTAGTCCTAGGGAATTGTTCTTTAGTGTGGGAATTGCCACAAATAGTCTGTAAGCTCCCTAACTCATCTGGGTCGTAAATACAGTTAGAGGTGATCCATACTATGCAAAATATAGGTATAGCAATGAGTCCTATAAATGTCCAAGATTTTCTAGAATCTGGTGATAGTAGAGTTGGCATGGCTTGTTTTGTTCGAGGTCAGGGCAACTCAGGTTGCCCTCGTTAGTACCTCTCTTTCCTCTGGATCTTCCTCTTCGAGGTCAAGGCAATTTGCCTCCGTTAGTACCTCTCTTGTCTCTTGGTCCGGGTTTGATTCTGGGCTTGGACCTTTCTTTACCAGCTTTACTCGGGTGGCGTGGATCCAGGTAGGGCTGTGCTCCGTTAGGACTGCTGTTCGGGTTACTGCAACAATGGTGGTGGGAGGTCCATAGGTGAAATCCTGTTGTTTCTTTCCTTTAGGATGCAGTTTGACCACCACTTCATCTCCCTCCTGAAAAGGATGGGTGTTTTCCTGTGAAGAAAAAGGACATTTGCGAGTAACATCTCCCTCAGTGCTGACCAAGGTTTCGATCAGCTTTCTCACATATTCATCTCTTACATTATCTAGATTGTCCATGGTCATGAATGTTTTCCTAGCCCATGGGGTGGGGAAGGGTCTACCAAACAGGATCTCAAATGGTGAATACCCTAGAGCCTTATTAGGTGTCATCCTAATTTCAGCCATAATGGCTGGGAGGTACCTTTTCCAGTTAGCAAAGGTTCCTCCTGTTGCCTTCCTGATTGTATCCTTTATTGTCCTATTCATTCTCTCTACAATCCCTGAACTTTGGGGATGGTATGGGATGTGGAATTTCCAATCGATCTGTAACGTTTTTGCTAATTCTTTACAAATTTTGGATGTGAAGGCGGGGCCTTGGTCTGAGTTAATTTGTAGAGGTACTCCCCATCTGGGAACTATCTCTCTGGTTAGGATTCCTACCACTGTTTTAGCATCTTCTCTTTTAGTGGGGAATGCTTCTGGCCATCTACTAAAGACGTCTATTATGACACAAACAGGTTGTGTACCTCCACTTGTTACTGGGAGATGGGTGAAGTCAATTTGCAGATGTGTGAATGGTGTTGTTGGGTAGGGTAGGTGCTCATGTTTGACCTTGTGTTAGTTGTTGGGGTTGTTTCTAATGCATGTGATGCATCTTTGTACAAAACTTTTTACCATGGGTTCTGCATTAGTAATGTAAAACATTGTCTTTAGCTGTTGTAATGTGGCTTTCCAACCTATGTGTCCTATACCGTGGACGTGTGCGATGTAGATTGGTGCACTATGCTGTGGGATACAGGGCTTCCCCTCTTTGCAAATTAGTCCAGATTTAGGACTCTTTTGCAACACTGGGTAACACCAATCTGCAAGCTCCTCCTCTGTAGCGGATGCCTGCAGATCAGTTAGCAGCTGTGTCTCATCTGGGAGGAGAGGTAGTAGGGTTGTCATAGATAGGAAAGTTGGTGTTGTGGATTTAGCAGCGGATTTGGCTGTCACATCCGCTAGGGCGTTCCCTTTTGATATGTTATCTGTGCCATGTGTGTGGGCCCTGCAGTGAATGATGGCCAATTCAGATGGAAGCTTTATTGCATTTAGCAATTGAGAAATCAGTTGGGCGTGGGATATACGTTTTCCGTCTGCTCCCACATAGCCTCTGACTGACCATAGGACGCCGTGGTCAAAAACTACGCCATAGGCATATTTAGAATCAGTGTAAATGGTTACTGGTTGATTGGCGTATATTGTACAGGCTCTAGTTAATGCTATTAACTCGGCGGCTTGGGCTGATTGGTAGTCAATAGGCTTTGCTTCTAAGATTATATTGGGTAGCTTTACAACCGCATACCCTGCATGGTAGGTATTGTCATTTGGACGGGAGCAGGAGCCATCTACGAAAATCACATCTCCTACATCTAGTGGGGCTTTTTGCATGTCTAGCCTTGGAGATGTCATTACCTCTATGGAATCTAAACAGTCATGATCTTCAGGTATGTGGTCATTTGGTGACTTTAAGCCTAGAAGGCCGTTTAGAATCATTGCTGGCCCTGCAGTAGTGGAGTTGTATTGGACTCTTAGTTGTGGGTTACTTAAGAGGATAATCTCGTAACCACTTTGTCTCTGAGCTGACATATGCTGTGTGTGAATGCCCTTTAGGATGGCTAGTACATCATGTGTAGTGTGTAGGGTAGTTGGGTGTCCTAGTGTGAAAGTGGTAGCCATTTCAACAACCATGGCACATGTTGCCAGTGCCCTAAGGCAGGAAGGAAAACCCTGGACTTGGAGAGGCATGACTTTTGAAAAAAAGGCGACAGGTCGCATTTTCCCACCGTGTTCCTGGCCGAGAACGCCCGCCATGGTTTTACAATTGTCTCTAGCATATAAATGGAACATCACATTATAATCAGGGAGGCCAAGGCCAGGACTTGTCATCATTGAACATTTCAATGCCTTAAATGCTTTCAACATATCATCTGACCAATGTACAGCTTCAGGAGAATCCTTTAGTGTGGCTTGTCTTAAAGTATTGTCATAGAATGAGCAATCGCTTATCCATTGTCTACAATAGTTTACCATCCCAAGGAAAGATAACATGTCTTTCTTGGTACGTGGGGTGACCAGGCCCACAATGGCATCGACTCGTGATTTGCTCAAGCTCCTTTCTCCCTTTGAGAAGACGAAGCCTAGGTATTCTACCTTCTCTAAACACCATTGTAACTTTTGTTTTGATACTTTGTAACCACATTCTAATAACCATAGTAATAATGACCTACAATCTTTCTGGCTGGCCTCCTCTGATTCGCTGCAGATCATCAGATCATCAACATATTGCAGCACTACCGAACAACAGGGGGGGTTCCATGGCCTTAAAGTGGACTGTAGTACAATACTAAAAACCACGGGGGAGTCCACATATCCTTGCGGCAATCTTGACCAAGTCATTTGCCGTTTTCCGTCAAGGCTAAATGCAAAAATGGGTCTCGTCTCTCTGTCAACAGGGATGCTAAAGAAAGCATTCTTTAAGTCAATGACTGAAAAATGTGAGGCGTCATGTGGAATGGTTGCCAAAAGGGTGCTAATGTTTGGGACAATGGGTGCTATCGGGGTCACAAGATTATTAATAGCTCTTAAATCTTGGACAAAGCGGTAAGTGCCATTAGGTTTCCTGACAGGGTTCACGGGTGTGTTGTACGGGGAGATACAGTACTCCAGTACCCCTTCTTGGAGGAACTCTTCTACTAATGGGGTTATTCCTTTTATCTTTTCTAGTGACAAAGGATATTGTTTTTGGCTAGGGGTTTGAGGGTGGCCCTATACGGAGTACAGTCTATCAGACCGGTATCATGGTTTCCCTCAGCCCACACCTGCTCTGGTAGGTCGAGAGGCAGGTTTACATAGATAAGGTCGAGGTTATCAGGGCCTATACTTTGATTGGGTTTTAGGTCAAAGAAGGGTGAGTCCACAATTAGGCCCCCTCCATGTTTGTTCACGGTGAGGGTCAAATTGAGCTTTTCAAATAGATCCCTGCCCAGTAGATTTACAGGGCAGCCTGGTATGATGCTAAAGGCATGGAAACAAAGAAGGTTTCCCTATACAGTCAGTAATCTTTAAACGGGTGGTTTTAAAAGTGGGGGTTGATATCCCATTTATTCCCATAGAAGGCGATGACTTTTCCTTTTTACCAGAGTAATTAACAGGTGATATTACACTAGTGGTTGCCCCTGAATCAATAATAAATGATAATTTATCTTGGTCTATGATTAGATCCACAAGGGGTAACTCCTTCCACGTTTCTGTAATTTGTGGAAAAGTCGGGATATCAGCCTCCGGGCAGCATCAGCGTTGCTGCTGCTGGTTGGACCAATCAATGGGGAATCTATTACCTGCGGGCGTGGCTTGGGGGGTCTGCTGTTGTGGCTGTGGTGGCGCTTGATTAGGAAATTGAGGGTTCTGGGGTTTACGGGGGTTAGGGCAGTCCCTGGCCCAATGATTTTGGTCACCGCAGTTATAGCAGGTACCCGGGGGTACCTGGGTGCATTTCTCTGACCTGTGCCTCTCCTGGGTCCTCCTCTATTTGAATATCCTCTCCCTCTTCCTCTATCTGTACTTTTGTCATATTGGGGTGAGGTGGCTTTATCAGTGAAGTTGTGTGTACTGACGGCGGGTTTTTTAAAGTCAAAGCATCCTGCAGCTTCTTTTTGCATGAGGTGTGTTTTAAAATTTTCCACTGTGTCGCTTGGCCATGATGATACCATTTGCTTAATAGGGATAGTAAGGTGTGGCAGGGTGTTGGTGAGGAAAGTAGATATGAATAGGCTATCATTATTCAATATTTTTAACCCTGCCTCTTGAATCCAACAGTCATGGAACCTTTTCCAATAATCGGGGATGGATTCATCTTTCTTTTGTTTGCATGCTAGTGCCGTGGACAGTGAAGAGGTTTGTTTGAAAATCCTAATTACTTCTGCTTCTATTTCTGTCCACATTGTATCCTGACCTGCTTGTGTATTTAGGGTGTATTCAGCTGCAGTGGGGTTTGTAGGAGGTGGGGATGCTGCTCCATCGGCGGCTGGTGCTGGGTTTATAATCTGTATAACGCTGATAGAGGCTACTTTAGTCCAATCCCACCCAGTATGGTTTGTACCAATGATCTGGTCTATTATAAGACGCATGTCTTCTTGAGTGTAATTTCTACCCTTACAAGCTCTTTTCAAGTAGGTGACCATTCCTAGCGGGGCTACGGTGGGCTTGGGACAGTGTTTTACAATTCTGTTTATATCTTCTATCTCAATGGGTTTCTTTAAAAGATAATTTCCCACTGACATAAAAGGTAGGTGTAGTGTCTCTTCACTGTTAAGTGCGAGGTCATTGGTACCTCGTTGTCTCCCGCTACGGAGGTAGAGTGGGGACACTATGGGTATTGAAGGAGAGGCCCCGGCGGGGGCCAGTGCGGGTAACTGTTGCGCAGGTGAAGACGGGGGTGTAGGGGCATTGGGCACTACAGGTTGCGTGCCTTGTGAGTCATTGCTCGGTAAGTTGGCTAATATAGCTAAGCTATCTATCTCTTCTTTATTTAACATGGGATAAATGTGATTATATGGTGGCGGGGGTCGGGCAGTATTGCCCTTTGGTGTGTTAGTGGACTTGGACGATGTTCTTATTAATTCTAGGTCGTGGCATTTCTTGGGGTCTAATTTAGTCTTGTTCTTGTTCTTTTTGTCCTTCTTATTTTGGGTGTCTTTCCAATAGGGGGCATACTCAAGCCAACTGATTCCACCTTGTTCCATATAATTTTGGTCCCACTGTGGGTCCGGACCATAGTAGGGCCATGCCGCTGTGTCTAAAAGGCATACTCCCTTCACCATGTCCATGTGGAATGGGTCATTGGCGCCCTCTCGAGGAAAAGGACTAGAACTTTTCATACCTTCAGTCCACCCTGCTAAATTATCTATCCATGGGTTAATTAGGTAATAATTGGTCCCACTAACTCTTGCTACATAATCTTTACACGTCTCTCCTACCTCGGGAGGTGGGGGTGGTTTACTTCCTTCGTGACCCATCTGTTATATCACTATCAACTGTTACTATCAAATATGTATATCTATTTAATTTATTTTCCTCTCAGGGAAAAATAAGTAGGTCTAGGGGTCTTTTTGTATATTTAAAATTTAAACAACTTGTATACACATATATTAATCAGGTTATGGAATGTTCACAGTGCTCAGCTGCCACACCGGTCGCCCAGTGTGCGCTTTCCCAAAACGTGAACGAGTCACAAGTGTATTTCAGCCGTGCTGACAATACGGAGCGGTTCGAATGCAGTGTGACTATTTCTGCAATCTCATCAGAGAAAGGACATTCAGTAAATGACTCGAATCTGTTCACTTACCAACCAGATTCATTGAATCATACAAACAAATAATCTTATACTTCTATGCGATAGGAAGAAAGCAAAGAAAAGTATTTTCAGACACAAAACGAGCGTATTTACGTATTAACTTCTCTAAGTCTCCCTGAGACTAAATATTTCCTTGAAATATTTTACTCCGCCTGACTATATTCCCGGAATATGTCAGCGTATACGGTTCAATGGGATCCGAACTTAGTCAGTGTCCCCCGGCATCTCATTTCATTCGGCCATATAGAAAAATAGCATTTTTTCTACTCACCGAATGAATGGATGTCCGCAGGAGTGACTTTCGGATCCCGGACAGAGCCCCCAGCTGAAAGTATTGGACCCCTGGTCTTTCTATAGCCCCTGGCTATCTTGCTGAAAGTATTGGACCCCTGGTCTTTCTATAGCCCCTGGCTATATTCGCTCGGTTTGTGTCTGCAGGCCTGGGAGCTTGATTTCAGGAAGTAACACAGATGGAGACAGTTGTGTTGTGAAACCAAAACTCTGACTTTATTGTGGGCTCGTTGACTTTTATAGTATAGTAGTGTAGGTGTGTAGCATTACACTATAATACATGTAATCCTTTCATTGGTTGATACAGACTACAAAAACAAACATCATTTACAGGAAACAGGGTATGTATAGAAACTACCATATAAGGATATCTTTAGGTTGTATAGAGTCTGAGTAAGGTATGACTCAGAGGTTACACAAAAAAAAGGAACTGAGGTTGGGTTACAATCATGTACACACATTAGTACAAAATGGAGTAGCATAAAAAATGGAGTATATACAGATTAGGTTCCCTACCGTCTCCCACACCACCCGGCAAGGGTAAGTCTCTGGCTGTGTGATTTGTCATTTCTTATATATTAAAGTACCACTGTAATTCAAGGAAGAAACAGCACTTGTTTGTGAAATATATATCTAGCAACATTAGCAGCTGTATTAACCATGGACATAACAATATATTTGGGGAAATCTGAATTTTTTAATACTTATTTTATAAATCCAAGATTCCATTTTGCGTGTGTTGCATCATTTGATGCAGTTCATGATTCCATCTTTCCGAACAAGATTCCTAAGGCATTTGGAAGAAAATCCCAAAACCTCACAGATCTACCAGAATTCTTTACAGTGGGGATTAGGTTCTATTCTGCGTGACCCTGACTTTCTTCTGGCAAACCAAACAATATATATATATACTAGAATATTGCCCGTCAAAAAATGACGGTAGCTAATGCTGTTTGGTGTGTAATAATGAAATATATAATAAATTAATAAATGAATATACTTTACTGTTAGGTATTTTAATTTCTTCATTTAGAAATTAATTAGCTAAGAATATCATGATTATAAAAAGTATGTCAGCATGTTTCTTATCTCACTAGAATGTTTAAGTGCGTCATCTGTAGAATGTTTACGTTAATGTTCTTTAAAACATCTGTTTCCTGTATCCTGTCTTTGTTTCAGAAACTAATGAGATGAGATATCTATAGGAAACCGGATTTTGCTATGTTAGACAGGAACAAAAAGTCACTTGCTTGCAAATATGTATTAAACAGTATTTTCAACTAGTTGTGACGTGTTTTATGCTATATAAGATTCTGCCGCCCAAATGAATTCAGAGATTATTCTGATGACACTCTGACTTCTGTGCATTATTTTTCTCTCATTATATCTTGGTGCCCAGATATAATTGATTCACACATCAGAATACATGATTACTCACTAATCTGATCCTATCATTTTGGTCCTTCGAGCGGTGGTTGTTTCCCTTATCATTCCTCGGACGGAGCAAAACTCCTTTTACCGTGCACGGGGGGGGGGGGTAAGTCACTGAGGACTCCCTTACCTTGAGAAAGACCTCAGGCCTGATATATACGATCAGTTGGACCACAGAGGCAAGGTGTTTTTCCGAGGGATGACAAGGCACAGCTTACAACGAACTGACAGTGAGTATATGAATTTCTGCTGCATTTTGCATATGTGTGTATGTCCCAGGTCCTTGCCTAACAGTGATATTAGGTAAAAGAGTTGTACAACTAGGTTTCTAGCCTAGTAATAGGTAGAAGGGTTGTAACTTACCCATGGGGAGGTAAAAGAGTCATTATCTTGAGGAAAAGACTATAAAATAAGTTCTACGTACGTAACAATATTGAGAATGCTTACCATGAAAAAGGGGTAAATGAGTCTGACTTTCACATGAGAAAATATGTATGTGTGTGCATTTTACCATTTTGTATGATTTAAATACCGGTACCGGGTGTATGTATGTTTGTGAGGGGTGTCACACGGATAACAGTTTCTTGGTTATTATATATACCTGTAAACATTCTGTATATTTCTGTGTACTTGTGAGTGTATGTATATATATACATGTCTCCTTTCTCATTCTTTACTTGGTTATACAATGTTGAAATATTTTGTCTGCAGTTTCTGTGTATTCATAACTTCTTACTAAAATACTCTGTAAGATTGTGTGTATGAAGCACTGGGTGGGAGATATACAGATTATTTCTGGAAAATGTATAAAAGGTCTGTTGGGTGTTGTATGTATATGTAATGCTATGTATATTTCCATGTACCTGTGATATTATTTGTTGTGTATATCTATTAACTTTAATTGATACTATAAGTGTTGGGGCTTCCTAATCAGTAGTTGGCAGCTTGGAAACACAGGCCCAACCAGAATTCTGTGGAACCGTACTGGATGTAACACACACACAATCAGTCTCAGTACTAATTCCGTTTATTGCTACGTCATTGCATATAATTTATACTTGCAAAAGAAGGCGGATATTAGAGCGATTTTCACAGTTCATGTTAGTCGGTACAAGGACATATAATCAGGTGTTTTCTGTTTCTTAGAACAACTAGAAATGTTTTGTGTTTTAGTAAGGTCGACAAACATCTCAAGGATAGGCACATGATATTATGGTTAGGCTATGTGTCAGCAAAATATGTTAACCCCTTCATCAGCAGAATATGTTAACCCCTTCAATAAGAGTTCAAGATATATATATATATGTGGGTATATACATATGTATATGTGTATATATATGTATATGTATAGGTGGATAGGCTCTCAAGGGCATAAATCGCACTGCCAGGAGTGTGGTTTCTAGACCCTGCAGTTTTCAAGGTAATCTCTAAAGACATGTTTAATATGCACAGGGTTTCTGGTGTGCATCTGTAACTTATGTCTGGTAGAAACACACTTATGTGTGGGAATTGTGAACACTGTATTCTAGAATTGTTTTCTTATGTGTATTTGTGTATATATATAAAGTTTCTGTGTCTTTGTAACTTTACTCAATGCTTTACCTTTGGGCAGGGAGGTGATTGATCTGTATTATGTGACGATGTGCAGGGTCTGGCCCACCCCCCACAGTCAGCATGGCAGACCACTTCGCTTCCTACTCCAATTTTCTCTGTGTGTGTGTGTTAGTTTTTTTTTATGTAAAATATGTCTGTCTGTAACCTTAAGGGAACATAGCAGAAGGGAGTAAGTGTGGTTGCTGTAAAGAGAGACAAAGGCATGTTATTATAACCCCTTTTAAGTGATGACAATGCTCACCGCACCCACTGGATACACAGCATCTACTGTACTACCTCTGCTGGAATCAGTGCCCTGTATCCACTACTTCTTGGCAATATTAATCCTTATTACAAGGAAGGTATAGGAGACGTTCAAACTTTATTGAGCTTTACTATATACAAAGAAGTATAGGAAAGGAAAAGTAAACGCAACGTTACTTAATTAAGGAAATAAAAATAAAAATAAAAAAAAGTAAATACATTTTCTATACTAAAAATAAAAAATTGTTGAAGATGAAAACAAAAAGGCAAATGTGTATCACAATGACGGTGCCTACGGGGGGAGGGACATGTAATGTTAACCACCTCTCTCCTTCGGAAGAGGATATGTTTATGTGTACACAGAAAAGACTTCCACGACTGGGAATATGGTCACTTATAGTGATGATGTAGAGAATGAATTTGATGATGCCCGCAAATACCTGCTTGCCGCCACCGCTCCAAATCCACCTCCTCCAACACCACCACCTTATGAAGGACGGCCCGCCAGCACCAGGCGGGCACCAGATCATCAATACTGAGGTAAGGGAATAACATCTGTGCCATTTTATCCCTTAATTGAGGTTCCCAATCCTAGAGGGGGGAAATGTGTTGCCACCCACAATGCTAGTATACCGGGCATGGACAGATGCAGATGTGAGGAGAGCTGTAGAAGGAGTCCCCCACCCAAATGACAATATGGGAATTTTCAGACTTAAGTTCCAGCGATTGCAGCAAAGTTTTAAATTAAATGGTGTTGAGGTTGTACGGTGTCTGAGGCAGATATTAGGGTCTGATTGGATCCTTAGTGAAGGTGACTGGAATCCACTGGACCCAAGGGGGGAGCCATTGCAATATGGATCACAAGAACTGACCCAACGAGTAGACACTCTAATAGGCAGAATAGCTGACAGACACAGACTGGACTAAGATAAATGAGTGTGTACAAAAAGATGATGAAAGTGTGGAACAATATATGGGGAGGTTGCGGGTAGTATTTGACAGCCATAGCGGGGTAGCCAGACCTAACCCATATGATGATGCTGGACCATATGCTCAGCAGCTAAACAAATAAATGACTTTGTGATACAACACCAAATTACTTACAAAACATGTCCCCTTAGGGAAACCATAGAATATGCTAGACATGCAGAAGAGCAGTGTAAGAGAGCAAATGAAAAGAAACAGATAAAGCAAGATAGTAAACCAAAGGAGGTGTATTTGATGACTTCTGTTGATGGGAAAGCGCAACCTATAACTTTTTGCTTTCTTTTCTGGTGATGGTGGAAATAACCAAAAACGTGGAGGGAGAGGAGGTGAACGTGGTCGAGGTGGAAGCAGAGGACAAATTTTATGGAAAATTGTTACGTATGTGGCAAGGCCGGCCACTTAGCACGTTCCTGCAGAAACAAAAAGTACCAGGAGGAAGAGGGAGCCAATGACGATGACCAGACCGACAAATGACTAGAACCAGGTTGTACCCTTCCTTTACTAATATTTGCTGAACAAGAATTGCATGAATCTGAATTGTATGAGTATGGTAATAATGATGCAAATTTGCCAGAAATAAATGATGTGTTGAATTTAGAATCATGTATAGACTTAATGGCTCTAGCAGAACAACCAGTCATTAAACTAGATGTAGAGGGGGTAATGATAACATTTTTATGCGATACAGGAGCATGTAGGTCAGTATTGAGCGATGATGGCACATGGACTAGTTACACGTCGTCACAAAACATACTGGTTAGGTCAGCAGCCGGACAGACAAATAGCGAACCTATATCATGCCCACTCACAGGGAGATTGTTCAACGGCCAAACATTTGAGCATCCTTTTATACTCTCCCCTAGATGCCCGATAAATCTCTTGGGAAGAGATCTGATGCTGAAATGCAACATTAGAGTGGTTCCCACAGTGAAAGGCATGAATGCATACATGGGGGACATACCTGTCGATGTAAATGTAGTGCAGGGGATGGGTG
The DNA here is from genome assembly GCA_027410445.1 of Discoglossus pictus. Taxonomy (NCBI): domain Eukaryota; kingdom Metazoa; phylum Chordata; class Amphibia; order Anura; family Alytidae; genus Discoglossus; species Discoglossus pictus. Next base: position 125,940,757 of record CM050166.1, read on the forward strand.
AACCACATTACTTTTACACATTAGACATGGTGTCGAAAGGGCCAGGACAAGTATCCAGCACTTTGGTAGCCATGGCTAATGACCTAGCTCCATCTTCCAGTGTAAAACAAAGCACAGGGTCATCACACTGCACTATGAAATTTGAAAGTACACCGGGGAGGGATGTGGACTATGCAAAAACATTTGTTCAAACACACCAATACCAGAATAACCTTGGATTACATATACTGGACAGAAAATGGGTATACAGGGGTGGGAGTAAAATTGAATAATCAAGACCAGTTACTCTATGCAGGACACACAGTGCCACACATATCACTGGCTATGCCAGCTGGTGGAAGATGGGTACAGGTAGGAGGGATGGTAGAAGAGGCTCGGACAGATAAAACACCATGGGAGTACTTACCCTATGACCTCGGAGTACAGTACTCACCGAGCACGAAAATATATCGGAAAAGCCTGAACTGGGTAACTGAGACAAAGAAAGGAATACACTTACAGTCATCCAGGTGGGAGAAAGTTCTTCTGTTAGAGGAACCATGACACAACACACAGATACTGTTCACTCAGGAACAGGAGGCAGCATTAGAGAGCCTTCCGGACACCTTATGGTCCACAGGGCCCGCTGATGTAGGCCTTATAAAGGGGGTAGAGCCAGTAAAAATCACCCCAAAAAGTACTTTTCAGCCACATCAGAGACAATATCCTCTAAAACCTGAAGCAGAGAAGGGCATAGAACGTTATAAAAGTTTTGATTGAGAAAGGGATTATAATAGAATGCCCAGGATCCCCATTTAACACCCCACTTTACCCAGTCAGGAAGCGGAGCTTGGAGATTAGTGCAAGATTTACAAGCAGTAAATAAAGCTGTAATTCCCCAAGTACCCACGGTGCCAGATCCACATACACTCCTAAATGACATGCAGCCAGATAACACACATTCCTGGCAGAAGAGGGACATAAGGTTAGTCGGGATAAATTACAGCTCTGGAAAGCAGAAGTGAAGTACCTGGGATACCTAGTGAGCAGAAAGGGACGATCACTAGACCCAGTTAGGAAAAGGGCCATACTAGAAGCCCCTAAGCCGGTCACAAAGAGACAAGTTATGTCTTTCTTAGGGATGGTAAATTTCTGCAGGAGTTGGATTCCCAACTATGCAGAACTTACAGGGCCCATACAACACCTTATTTATGCACAATCAATGTCAGCTAATGAAAAGGTAGCGTGGACACATGAAGCTGAAGCAGCATTCCTTCAGCTTAAGAACACAGTAGTGGGGACATCTGTATTGGGATTGCCAGATTACAGCAAGCCATTTGTACAAACTGTAGACTCAAGGGGAGGCTATATGACTTCCGTTGTGACTCAGAAACATGGCCTGCGAGACCGACCCTTGGCTTTTTACTCAACCAGGTTGGACCCTGTAGCCAGGGGACTTCCGGTTTGTGTACAGGCTGTAGTGGCGGCTTCCCTGGCAGTTCTGGTGTCAGCAGCCTTAGTCCTGTTCCACCCTTTGACTCTAAGAGTACCACATGCTGTATCTGTCATTCTACTACAAAATAAGGTTTCATACCTTTCCCCTTCAAGACACTTATCATACTTCTGTCACAACCACACTTGCACATAGAAAGGTGCACAACACTGAACCCATCAACGTTAGTTCCCATCCAGGAAGATGGCACACCACATGCATGTACTGAAATCATAGAAAAAGAAGTCTCACCAAGAGACGGCCTTAGAGATGTTGCATACACCGAGGCTACACTAACTCTGTTTGTAGATGGGTCATCAAGTAGAAACAAAGATGGTACAAATGCAACGGGATATGCAGTAGTAATACAAGAAGAAACTATTAGAGCAGGAAAACTTCCATCACATTTTTCAGCACAGGCAGCTGAGATCGTGGCCCTTACTGAAGCCTGTAAAATAGGAAAGGTACAAATAGTAAATATATACACTGACAGCCAATATGCATTCTCAACTGTGCACATATTTGCACAATTGTGGAAAAATAGAGGCATGGTCACATCTACTGGCAGGCAAGTCACTCATAAACAACTCCTTTTGCAGTTACTTGAAGCCATTCAACTGCCCTTGAAGATTGCGGTATGTAAATGTGTGGCTCATACCACGACCAAAGACGCAATTTCAATAGGAAATGGCAGGGCAGATACAGCGGCAAAGCAAGCGGCTCAAACGGGAAAAATACACATTTTTCTCTTACACAGCTACACATCTGTGTATTTCGTAAACCACATTGACAAGAGTATTCTACAGCAACTACAGGCAAATGCACCCTCACAGAAAAAAACGTACTGGTTGAAGAAAGGGAGTAAACTGAATGCTGATAATATTTATGAGAGTATAGAAGGGAAACCAATTTTACCAAAATCACTATTCAGATATGCAGCTATGTTGAGCCATGGCATTAGTCATGTCTCAAAAGGGAGTATGGTAGACATGGTCAGCAGAATATTTTCAGCCTATGGATTAAACACCTATTTTAAAAAATTTGTGCAGGGTGCCTTGTTTGTGCACAACACAAACCTCAGGGTAACTATCACCCCATAAGAGGCACATTCCCAGAACCAACATACCCCTTCCAGACAATATGTATGGATTTCATTGAACTAACAAAGTGTGCAGGGAAGAAATATTGCCTAGTGATAATTGATGTATACTCTAGGTGAGTGGAAACGAAACCATGTGCACACCCTGACGCAATCACAGTGGCTAAAACCTTAGTGACACAAATAATTCCTAGGTTTGGTATACCAGAGAAAATATATAGCGATAACGGCACACATTTTGTGAACAGAATTATCAACCACTTGAGTAAAGCATTACACATAGAGTTGAAAAACCACTGTGCGTACCACCCACAGTCAGCTGGATTAGTGGAGAGAACTAATGGTACCATTAAAAATAAATTGAGGAAAATGATGGCAGCGACAGGGAAAAATTGGCTTTACTGTTTACCATTAGTCATGCTAAACATGCACATGCTTCCAGGCAGGAAGAAGTTAACCCCGTTTGAAATATTGTATGGGAGACCATTCCTACTACCAGAATTTAGACCATTTATCTCAGAAGATGAGAACATGAGTGAAAACTTAGCAGACTATATGAGAAAAATGTTAAGTAAGAAAGATATTACCTCCATCTCTCTCTCTCATCCACAGCAACAGCAGGGACCCTGCTTGGTACAACCAGGCCAGTGGGTCCTAATTAAAGTAATCAAGCGTAAAAATTGGGCATCGGCCAGGTGGGAAGGACCGTACCAAGTTCTGCTGTCAACACCCACTGCCTTGAAAGTTGCCGACCGAGCCACCTGGATACACCTGACTCACTGCAAGAGAGTAAAAGTGCCAGAGCTTGAGCCAGTTGATTCCTAAAACCTGCTAGCTGACTCATTGCGAGTCAGGCTGGGCTACAAAGGGGGGGAAACTTGTCTCAAACCCAGTGAAGAACCGAATGGTGCGGGTTTTTGGGGTTCTCAACTGGCCCAAGAAAATGTCCTGGCACCTGTTCAAAAGACCTAACTAGGACTAAGAATCTCACTGACATGCCTCATCTTGATAACTCTTTGCATAGTAGCACCCATAATCATATGGGAAGAAGTAACAAGACCCAGAGGCAACCAGGCGCAATCTATCGGAGAGTTGTGGATGCACAGAATGAAAAGAGACATGATGGAAGTCAATTTAACTGGCCAAGTGACCCTAGTGTTCAAGGAAGGGCAGATAGGAACCAACCAAATAGACCTATGTCAGTTACTAAGATGTGGACTTTCTGGAGGAGGACGTAGTGGAGGGGTGAGAAATGCGCCAGTATATTTGTGTATAGCCTCTCCGTATGGAAATGAGAGATGTCCTAGCTGGAAACTGGCCTTATGGAATACAGGAGCTGACTGGGGTTACTCCCCACCTAATCACATGAAGTGCAAAAGTACAAAGAGACGCTTAAAGCTGACACGGGGTGTGGAGCCCTCCTCTTGCAGCCAAAATCAGCTATGCAACCCCATCCGGATCACCCTCCAGGACCCACAAAAGTGTGATGAGGGGAGATATACTCTTGGAATTTACACCTCAGGCAGAGGTAACAACATGGAATATTTGCATATTCAGGTACTGCAAAAAGAGGAGCCCAGACAGACTATTGATACCATGCATCCGTGGATTGGTGAATAAGGTTGTTGACCAAGCAGTAACTCAACAATACCTAATAGAGACGATACCCCTCACTCAAGGAGAATCTAAATCTTATTTTGATCATGACATTGATGATGTATAAAAACAAGTGGATTAAGAGAAGCACCATGATGGTCCAGACCCCAACTCTTCACTAAAGAAAGGACTATGACCTGAACCTTGCCTTAAGACCTTGGTCTAATACATTTATAAGAGGAGGGATATGTTAGGTATTTTAATTTCTTCATTTAGAAATTAATTAGCTAAGAATATCATGATTATAAAAAGTATGTCAGCATGTTTCTTATCTCACTAGAATGTTTAAGTGCGTCATCTGTAGAATGTTTACGTTAATGTTCTTTAAAACATCTGTTTCCTGTATCCTGTCTTTGTTTCAGAAACTAATGAGATGAGATATCTATAGGAAACCGGATTTTGCTATGTTAGACAGAAACAAAAAGTCACTTGCTTGCAAATATGTATTTAACAGTATTTTCAACTAGTTGTGACGTGTTTTATGCTATATAAGATTCTGCTGCCCAAATGAATTCAGAGATTATTCTGATGACACTCTGACTTCTGTGCATTATTTTTCTCTCATTATATCTTGGTGCCCAGATATAATTGATTCACACATCAGAATACATGATTACTCACTAATCTGATCCTATCATTTACCTATTTTGAAGCATTGTGTTGAAGAGCTGCAATGTGTTTTGATGTTGCTGCAGCATTAGTGGTGTGGAGCTGCTGTGTAAGCGTGATGAATGTGTGCAGTGTAATAGTGTGCGTGCGCGAGACCAAACCGTTAGCCTAGTGGTGTACTTCCGCATTGGCGTAAAATGGCGGGTAATGTGTGGTATGCGTCTTAGCGGAATATCTGTAGGTGTTTTGTGAGTTTCTTGTGGTGTTTTGCGTGTTTAGAGTACTGTAGCCTCGTTTTCGTTTTGTTCGGCGGCCATTTTTTCTCTCGCTTAGCGATTTTTTTAGTGTGTAAACTCTTTTATTTTGAGTGAAATGAAGGTGTAAGTTGCTTTTTTGAGGTCCTGGATGCTCGCTCTTGCTGTAAGTAAGCATTTTATGTATGTGCTGTGTGTATTTATTGTGTTATGAATTTTGTAATGTTGGCGAGTTGCGTCCGAGTGTTGCAAGATCGTAATGTGTGTTAACGTGTCTCGTATGTTGTTTGCGTTCCGAGGTAAAGTTTGCGAGGGTCGTAGTTGGTGTGTCGTGTTGTTTGCGTTGCGATGTAAAGTTTGCGAGGGTCGCAGTTGAGGAGCTCCATGCCAGCAACTGAGGCCTTCGCCCGCAGCCCTCGCTACGCGCTACACGAGCCCGCAAGCTTTAGCAACAACTCGCATGCTCACAACTATATATGTGATATATATATATATATATATCACATATATAGTTGTGAGCATGCGAGTTGTTGTATATATATAGTGTTACATTTGTTCAAGTCCTTAAAGGCATATCTGCTAGATTATGAATGCATCTGATGGAGTAGAGAATTAGTAGTGTATGCAAACAATCTTTGCACAACAAAAAATCCCAAAATAAACATTTAAACACCTCCATTGAAGTCAGCAAAATCTCTTGTAATTTCTGACAGTTGAACATTAGGGTTAACACCCTCCAAACCCAGGCTAAATTAGCTTCAAATTTAAAATGATTTGTTTTGGCCAATCAGGTTAGCTGAAACATTTGATTTAACCTCTGGGGATATGTAGTGTATCGCTTATATGTGCTATGTATTACTGCTGACATGCAGACATGAAGATGCAAGGAGATTGGCAGAGCAAGCAACAGCAGGCAAATAGTAGGTTAATATTGCTCCTCTGATGCTGCATGCTGATTCGGGGGGTGTCAGATGCCTGTGTAGAAACCCCCTGGAGGTGTCAACATAATCATTAGAGGGATTTTTAGATATTAATAAAAAATAAAATGTTTTATGAGATGTGCTGCATACATATAAGCTGCTCTTTGCCTAAGGATTGCAGAAATGTATTAATCCATGAAACTTGGATATGCCTTTAATCCATTCCGGACGGCAGGTTGCAAACCAAACAAGCATTTCCTATAGGAGTCAATGTAAATTTAAATAATCTGTTCCGGACCCCACATTTTAAACATCTTATTTAGAACTGATAATCTTGTTTTTGGATACTAAACCTTAAAACTATACAGGCATCAATAAAAAAAAAAACAATAATTACATCAAAAAACAGAAAATGTAACTTCATTTTAACTGTACAGTACTGAGAGGACTTGAGGGCAAAATGGGAGGAGGAGGAGACAGGTGTTTGCTTGGAAGGGGAGTCTTCTTTCATTACAACATCAGGCTTCCGCACAGGGGATATTTGTCCTTTCTTTCTCTTAACACCACTGCACTCTGCATTTCAATAGAAACCTATGAAGGGAAGCTTGCTTCTGCCTTTGTTTCAAAATGTTTCTGAAGTGAGACATTGCTTGATTATTAAACATGTCCACAACATGGCTTTCTAGAGCTTTATCAGGGGGATAGCGTTCAACAAAATTTTGCAGCTTATTTAGCACACATTTCTTTGATGAGTGCAGTAGGTGCTTCCTCTGACGTTCCTGCACAGGCTCAGTTTGGCCTCTTAAAGGCACAGGCTTGATGGGGGCTCTTACAGACACAAGCTCGTTTAGAGCTCTTACAGACACAGCAACTTGCACACTTCCTACACTGCTGCAACTTTAATGTACTACGTAATGGTCTTAATCCAAGCAAGAGACTTGTTCCCCCAAAAAAATTCTGATGCAATGCAATTTAAATTAAATTGGATTTCAACCAAAGAGGACTCAAACCAAGGTATCAGTGTATATATTTTCTTTCATTGTAGATAGGATTGTGTATTGACTGCACATTTTTCTTGTCTTTTTACTCTGAGTTTAATGATGTGGAATCTACTGTTTTTGGTTGTGATCCTAAGTGGACCTGCCATTTTATGAAACATAGTCAAACATGTAGAGCAAGATATGTATGATTCTCTATTCTCTCCCAGTAACTATCAGCTCTAAAGATCCAAATATGTACTAATAATTTTAAATCTCCTTGCAGGTATAATTTGGTGGGCATTTGACTCCGACTTCTCTCTGTTACTACCTGAAAATCTAACTGTAAACCTAGATTGATCTTTTGCACACTATGCTCAGAGATATGTGATTAACAGCGTATAGTGATAGCCGTGCTTATAGAAGCTTAGTCCTTTCATTAGACTGTATTTGACACTGAAATATGCGCGGTATAAAATAATAACTGGTTTTCCAATCCATACATTCCAAATAATGCTGAAAATCTAAAATAATTCCAGATACTGTTCTTAGACCAGATAGTAGTTTGTGTTTGTAACTTGATTATTACAATTATGAGAAAAAAACAATATGCTTTGTTGTGACATAACGATAAATGTACTGACTGGTTAGGTAATGACTGTGACCGTGTTATCACAAAATTCAAGCATCCTGTGGCTAACAGAACAGGAAACGGAAATTGCTTTGTATGTTTTTTTTACTGTCTGTCAATCAATTCTACTAACAACTATCATTTTTATTAGATATGTAGGGAATCGTGTTTGTGGGTGTATATATACATACAGCCTTATTAAATTGCTACAGCCTTATTAAATTGCGATTCGGCCAACTGAAAAGGGCAGAGCATATGTTTTTTAAATACGTTTTTAGTTAGTGAACTTCTATCCAAAGGCAAGGTCTTCACTAACTAAAAACTTCTGTAAAAAAAATATGCTCTGTGCTTATATAGAGCCCTATTCAATTGGCCGAATCGCAATTTAATAAGGCTGATAGTGTATGAGAAATGTAAATTAAGTATAATCAATCAATACTGCTTGTCTGTTTTTTATTTAGCATTTTAAAAAATGTATATATATATATATATATATATAGAGTATATATATATAATCCCCTTTGACCTCTCATAGTAGAGAGGTCAAACAAATAGCAGTCCGCTGGAGAAGGAGATGCAACCCACTCCAGTATCTTTGCCAAGAAAACCATATGGATAAGCACAACCAGTAACACAGACCAATGTGCCTGGCATGCATATGGTCACCGAGATTCAGACCTGACTGGAGGACATAACACCCATACATATATTATGCTAGAAGTTAATAACACTCAATTGTTAGTATTTGCAATAATACAATACTTCTGTAAGTGTACACAGTGTGCACAGAGAGAGAGAGATAGCATACAGAGAGAGACAGCACACAGAGAGAGAGAATAGACAATTGAACACAACATATGATACCGTTATTGATGGCAGGCAACTTACTAGTAAACATAATAATTAATGTAAGGGGACATTTTGATGCTTGAAACCAGAGCTTTATACATGCATTCTTCCCAAAACTACAGACACCTGTAATGCTATAAAAAAAGCTGCAGCAAGGTTCACACTAATGTATAATTAAAACGGTAAAAGTGTTATCAGTCAATTATAAGGTCAATTAAAGATTTTAACAAAGGTGCCTTAAATTACTGGTGAAAATAACAGGACTGTGGGCGTTTGCACACATGATAATTGTCATGTGAATTAATGTAGATATGCCTGGGTTAGCAGAAATGTCTTCAGTCTTTTATAATATCACTTGTTCACAAGATTTTGTAAACATTTATGAAATAAGCTGTATTTTTTTTATTTTTTATCATTGACTTTTTATTAGACAGATAGTGACAAACATACACCTCTTAACAATACAAAACATTGACAAGCTTGTATGTCCCTATTATCCCCTTTTGCCCATGCCTGCTGTGTAATTTGTCTGCATCTACCCACTTTCCTTTTTTCAACTGAGGAATGCTTTATATTCACCACAACCCTAATGTATTTATTTTGTGCCCATATCTCTTCTGCCTAATTTTATGAACTTTCTATTGAAGTCACTATTACCCTTTTACCATCTTTACTTCTTGCAGGGCCTAATAAAACCAGCAACATTCCCCCAAAATGTATTAAATAAAATCAATTCCTCTCCTGGCCGTACACTGCCAATCTCTCCTGAGAGTTCAAGAATGTTAATTTTTTAATTTATTTGCGGAGGAGCATAAGTCAAAATGTCAACAGTCCTTTAATTGTTTTTTTAGCCATCAATATTTCTTTCAATGACAACAGGAACCTGTAATGTCATGATTTCACTGCACGAGGAGTGTAGACTTTCATCCAAGAGGGGCAAGGTGTAATGTCGGAAGGGGTTATGGTTTCTTTCAGGAATAATAAAAAAATAATTAAAAAAATAAAGGGTAAATCTCACAGTCAGTTGAAACATGGTGAGAGTCAGGTAACACAAGGTCATGCAAATAAAAGCAGAAGGTCAGCTCAGGCATCGATCCAAAACAGTAGTCCGTATCCATAGCTAAAAATCATAAACAGACATCAAAATCTGGTTCCCAATAGGTACCTGAATTCTTTGTCATAGACTAGCTAACAATTTTGCAAAGAGCTATGGCCACTGATGTGACAATATACACAGTTTGGTACCAGACTATAATAGGATCACAAATTAGTGTTTTCCAAAGAAATTTAAAAACTAGTGTTTCAGACACATTCCTGTAGCGAGGTGTACAATTCCTTAAATGTGCTTTATCTTGTAATTTTGGTTGCATGAGAAAAATGCCACACTGAGTCTGCACGAACCAGTATATACTGTAGTGGAAAGGACTGGAGAACATAATGTCTCTTCTCCTACCTCTAATGGGAAATGTTTGTGACGGATAATTACATACAGAACCAGTGGAGCAGAGCAGAATCGTGTTAGACAGAAATGTTCCTGCTTTCACCTTTGAATCTAGGATTTGCATTACACATTCCTTGTACTTTATGTCATGGTACAGTATATAAGGACATTGCCTCTGAGCAGTTCAATAAGTGCTTTAGTAGAAATGACATGGATGTGTGCTAAAAAGAATGACTTCTTTGTGGTTACATTTATCTTATGTGGATATCTCCATGAGATAAATGGAAAAAGTGAGATAAATGGGATTAAACATAAAAGAAATATCAACATACCAAAAAATTCAATATAATCTATTTTTCAAAAGAATACTGTACATTTCATAGTGGTCTCCAATATTAGAATGCAAGCATTGTAGTAAGGCCCAGTGTTGTGGCAACATAATAATGCAGTATAAAGTATCAACCTTTTATCTATAATATGTTTTATATCTTATGTAGGTGGGGTTGTATGGCGTTTATTTTTTGTGTAAATGGATAACAGTTTGAGATATATAGGATGTTAAACAAGATGTGGTGGAGGTTGACAGAAATAACAGCATAAAAGTATCATAAATCCAATCTGTGTGTGGAGGTATAAAAGAAAATTCCAGTAAAATGCAACATTTCTCCCAATTGTCAAAACGTGAAATATTATCCAAAGACTTAAGCAAAATAGTACATTTGTTTGTACGTTTGTAGGTTTAAGAACAAGTTAATAAACTTATCTCATGCTTCCATAACACAAGATAGATATGCATGAGTTAGGTAACCAACCCACAAACAGTACTGTTTCAATCTTTTGGATCTCACCAGTGCGGGTCTGATTCCTAACTCATGCCATGGATTTTGTTAAAAGGCTTTTAACCACAAATGCCTCCATTGTTCAAAGTACAGAAAGCAAAATAGTATGTTTGTTTATACATTTACATGTCTAAAAGCAAAATTAGAAACTTATAACACGCCTGCTGTTTTAACACAGCTCTTGAGCATGGCCCATAAAAGTTTGAAAACTTACTGTATGTGGGTAGGATATATTACTCATGCAAATCTATCCATTGTTATACTCATATTGTGTTATTAGATATGCAATGTGCACACAAATGTACTATTTGGCTTGCTGTACTTTGTAAGGTAAAGGATTGTCTCACTCTTTTGTCCACCATAGGTTAAATGAATTTGTGGTCCAAAGCATTAATACATTTCATATCAGTCTCCAATATTACAGAGTTAATCTTTTAGTGAAGACCAGTGATGTAGTGACTATGAATATCTGATTTCCCCTATGGAGAAAATACCATTGTACTCTGATATTATGTCGCCAATTCACTGCACACTGAATTAACAATTCCATTCCTTATCTTTATCCTTGTGGCCCTTTTGTGTAATTGCATGTATTTTCCCCCTTTTGTTTGTAAATCAGTTCAGGCCGCTCATTGATCCACCCCCAAGGTGGCCAGCCAAGCCCACTGTTTTCCCTGCCTCCTGATTGGCTCCCATATTTCTGTGATTCATTACTTCTAATCTGGGTGGAGAGTTTGCATATGTTCATTCCACTGCGATATAAATCCTTTTTTTCTGTAACTGCTGAAATACTGTGCCTGTAACCAGATATAAACATGCTCTTCAGGAACATCTAGGGAATGGGGTGTTTCATTTAGAGGGAAGACTTTTATTATTTTACTGATCCAAAATCACTTTGCTTCCCTGAGCCTCTGTGCTCCCGTAGGGAATCGAATTGGAATCTGCTGGGGTAGGATTTGTCACCTTGGCCTATTAAAGCCACCGGGAAGAAGCAGATGATGCTGTTTCCAGTGGTCCTGAGCTGATGCAGATGAAACAGTTTAACACAGAGAGAGAGAGCACATCTACACCTGTTCTCCAAACACAAATGATAGTTATTGGATTTTTGAATACCCCAGAAGTCCGGAATTGGTAGTTCAGCTGTATACCACAAGACCCCCATGCGTTCTGAGCCACTTTAATAGTACATAGATACAGATTGTGGTATACACCTAACCTACCCGTTCTGGAATAGGGGTGTCTGGGTATTGAAAAGTCCAATATCTAACATCTGTGTTTGGGCTACCGATGTGGATGTGATGTGTGTGTGTGTGTGTTAAGCTATTTTACTAAGTCTTGAATGTAAGTGCACATATGTTCTTAAAGTATTTAATAAATGTGATTGTATTAATGTGAATGATATCCATTTGTGTCTGAGTTAAGGGGGTACTGTTGGCCTGATACCAGGTGACCCCTGATCATTACAGAAAGCAATTCCGGGACCTGGCCCGGGGTGCCCAGGACTCATATAGGTAGATGGTGTTGAACCTCTTTCATGCTTGTGATGGTTGGTGGGATGGACACTGTGGCTTGACTGTTGAGAGAGCTGCCCAGGCTGTTGTGTTTGAGTAACTTTTTCAGCTTTGCTCTCCAGCCATAAGAGTCTGGGTCCAAGACCAATGACCCATCACTGACAAAAACACTCCTTGCCTGCGGACCAGTACAGGGAGACATGGGGAGAAGTGAGAATACCTCCCCCATCCAGTGGTCTCCACCAACCTAGACCAGTGCTCGCCAGCCCAATAGCCCAGACTGGACAACAGCTCCAACCAGAAAGGCGACCACAATCCTCCTTGACTCCCTGGCACACCACTACTACTACACCATCAGTCCCTAGGAATGGAGAAGCTCAGAGGGAGGTGCATTGTTTTGGGTGCCAATAGCTGGGGCATCTCAAGCGAGACTGTACCCATATCCACCCAAGAAATCCCAGGGATTCCTCTTGTCCTGTCCTTTGTGTAGGTGAGTGGGTGGCTTACCCACAGCAATGAAGGACCAGTTCTTTGAATGCTCTAAGGATGCAGACTGGCTCAAAAAGACATATTTTGTAGCCTCCTGTCCAGTTACCTACAGAGGACTACTGTAGTCGCCATGTCAAGCTTAATGTGGTGGATGGCAAGCCCGCGGAGGGATGATGAATGAATGTTAGCAACAGTTCAGAACATGGAAGCATGGTACTTATAGGAGAGGCATATGCCTTTTACTTTTTATCTCTTTTTATTTTTTATCTGCCAGCTTCTCAAGTCTTCTGGTGCCGACATTCAGTTACAATATTATTATGCCCTCCAGGTCCTCCAGAGACTTATCAGAATATTTAAGGCCAAAGTGCAGAAGGTGATTGAATAGCCCCCTACAGAATTACTAAACTGTTGTAGTGACAGCATAGTTGTGGTAGCAGATATTGCTGTTCCTGAGGCATCAAAGAAATGCTTGAACGCATGAAAAACTGTTCAGGAATCATAAAGGAGAAGAGACTTCTGCTTCCATCTAGATGAAGCTGAGGCTAGGGCAGCTTAAGTGAATAAATGATAATGTAGGTTATGGCGTGGAGCTAGAACGTCTTTTCACACTGATTCAAGAAACATCTGCAGTCAGATTGTTCAACAGTTTGGTAACATTGGTTCACAAATAAGCAGGACTCCTTGACATTGTAGCTCAATTAGGCAAAGAAAATATTGAAGCAGGTGAGGAGGCAAAATAGAAATATTGCAAGATAGGGAAATAGTTTTCCAGGGCAGCATTAACATGGTCCAAGTTCTCCTCTATGCAAATCAGACTGGGCTCATGGGGTCCAGGAAATTTCTTTGGCACAACCTTTTTTGCCTCGGAGGGAACCATGATGTGTGGCATGGGGAATTTGTTACGTTATTGGTTGGTGGAATGGATTAGGAACATAGACCAGAGGTAGACAAATTAGACCATTGCACTAGGGTCCACATCCACTTAATAGAGCAATTATTGTATTCCAGTTTAAGGACGATTACAATCACTGGAAGAGAGTTTTAGCAGTATTTGGTCAAACAGTCTATGTCGTGGGCCTAGATCAATTACAGGATACTGAAATCTCTAGGAAAATGGAGCTTGAGTACTTGCTCGGACAAAGCTGGGTTAGCCTGGGATGCTTTTCCCAGCATAATTGCTTAATATTGTAAGCATTCTTTCATCTACCTTTCTGGGATGATGAATTCTCTGCCGACAATGTGGTGCACCACTCTGGGGTGATGAATAGTATGTTGGGGACAGCAAGAGATGCTCAGGAATGACACTGGCAGTTGTATGAACCGTATATTCCTTCATAAAATGCTCTCCTTATCAATTCTGTGTATTATTTTGTGGGTTTTACCTTGTAAGAAGTTGAGAGAATAAAAATATATTTTCCCTGGAAGCTTAATGTTGAGATATATGTAAAAGCTAATATTTTTCCCAAATTGAGCTATTATGTTTAATGAGCAGACAAACAAATGGATAAATGATCTAGATACTGTAAGATGAGGTACAAATATATATATATATATATATATATATATATATATATATATATATATATATATATATATTTAGCAAAAATATCACAGGTTTAGCTGCATTGTTGTGAATGTCATGAAATAAATGGACTTCTGGGAGAAAGCCATCTTTCTAACGTCGCATACACAGAGATTACAACGGAGAGACATGCAAATATTGATATTTTGAAAAATTTTACCCAGCTGAACTTATCCTTGGGTTATTGCCATGGATGAGCATTAAATGCTGCCTGGGGCTAAACCTGAGTTTGACCACCCCCCCCCCCCCCCATGCAAATATTATATATATCCTCTTCTCTCTGCTTTCGTCCCCTCCCTTCTCTCTCCCTCTCACTTCCTCTTTCTCTCTTCCCCTCTTTTTGTCTCTCTCCATCTTCTTCTCTCCCCCCTCTCTTTATTTCTTTCTTCCTCTGTCTCCACCTCTTTCTCTGTCCCTCTCTCTACCACTCTCTGGCTCCCTATCTTCCTCCCTTCTCTCCCCCTCTTTCTCTCTCGCTCTCTCTATCTCCTTCCCTCTATTTCTCTCCCGCCCTCTTTCTCTCCCCATCCCTCACTCTATCTCTCTCTACCCCTCTTCCCTCTCTTTCTCCATTTTTTCTCTCCCTATCTCACTCTTTCTTTCTCCCTCTCCCCCTCTTTCTCTCTCTACCCCCTCACTCACGTTCTCTCCCCTTCTCTCCCTAATTCTTTCTTTTTCACTCTATCTCCCTTTCTCTTTGTCTCCCAAGTTCCCTTTTTCTCTCTCTCCCTCTCTCTATCTACCTCTTTCTCCACATTTCTACACTCTTTTTCTCCCTCTCTCTCCCCTCTTTCTCTCTCTCCCCCTCTTTATCGCCCTCCCCCCTCTTTCTCTGCCTCTCTCTCTCTTCCTCCCGTCTCTCTCTCTCCTTCCCTCTTTTTGTCTCCCACCCTTCTCTCTCTCCCTTTTCTCCCTCCCTCTCTTTCTCACTCTCCCTCCTCTTTCTCTCTCTCCCTTCCTCTTTATCACGATCTTTCTCTCCCTCCCCGTCTCTCTCTCCTCCTCCCATCTCTCTCTCTCTTTCTCTCTCTCTCCCCTTGTCTCTTTCCCACTTCCCTCACCTGATCGCTCTGGGTCTGCAGGCACCTCCCATTTTTGACCCCTCCCCTGGCTGGCTCCTCCCCTGGCGGCTCCTCCTCTCCTCCACTGAACTTGTGAATAGCAGAGAGCAAAGGCGGGGGACTGACACACACAGACGCACACACACAGACACGCTGGGGCGGCATCAGCAGCGACTAAGTGGCAACTGAGATGGTGTCGCCCCAAGTAGATGATGCCCATGGCGGTCTGCCCCCCTCGCCCCCCCTTCCTACGCCAGTGACTTTATTGGTTTATGAACCCGGCCACTGAAGTTCTGAATATTTGTACTTCTATTATATCTTTGTCTGAGCTCTCAAATACCTTCTCTAGCAGATCCCCACTTTCATTTGGAAAGCTTTGAGTCTGACCAAGAGTATAGTTTAGCAGAAAAAAAGAGACATAAAGCTAGTTTTTAATTAGAAAAAAAAAAAAATTGATGACTGCTGGACCCTGAGTTAATACATGATGCATATGACGAATTATGTATGAGAGAGCTGAGTTTCCATTTTTGGAGAGTAGTGGTTGCATCTATTGATGCAACCTGCCTGCTTCAGGGCCTTTGAGGAGAAGGGTTCTGATGTCAGTCTCCCCCCATCATTTTCAGAGGAAACTCAGTGATGTTATCTTGCCAAAGGGTGGATGCACAAGTAGAAAATACAAGGGTGCCAACAATTGTGACACATGTTATTGAGAAACAAATATATATTCACTGACATTTTAGATTTCTGTACTACTTCCAGCGTGAAATGCAGCAGAAAAACAATAAAGATGTTTTTCATAGCCCTTTTTGCTCATCTATAGCAAGATGGTGTCTATAATTCTGGAGGGCCCTGTATATAATAATTTTTGGATGGTACATACTCACACTTAGTATAATCTTTACTATATAGAGTACAATAAATAATTACAATACAGATATTTTGACAATTTTAAATATAGATATTACAGCAATTTGGCATCTTAAGAGTTAATCATATTAGGATCAAAAAAGTACACAATATAACATAAAAAATCACCCACAAAATAATGTGGCTGTACAATTGTTAGAAATTTGTTGGATACTATTTATTTTAGTGCATAAAAACTTCACAATGCACTCAGTATATTAAGTGGATCTATTTGTCTTACAGTTGGATAATTTAATTAATCTATTTTCCTTACAATTAGATCATTTAATTAATCACATTCTTATAATACACATTAGCTCATTATAGACTTACATTAGCGGATAAATTATTGAAGTGCATAGTAGGGTTGGAGCGGAGCCCCTTGTAACTGTATATATATATTCATTTTATTGAATACACATAAAATGTATGTTTGTGAATATCTGAAATATCTACTATGATTTTGTTTTACTTGCATGCAAAGTTGATTCTGAATTTGGATAATATGATGTTGATGAGTGAACAGAGTATAATTTAGACTCCATTGAATAAGTACAATCATGGTTTCAATAGACTAAATGTGAAAACTAACAAGTCATTATGATGAAATAAGTCCTAGGGGAACTAGGGCTGTTTACACATATGTAATTAGAGCTATCATCAGAGCCAGCAGACCTGAGTAACAACAATAATATATCTATAATCCTTTAAATAATGTGATTAGTAAAGAAATACAACCCCTGAAATTGTAACCTGACCAATTTCTAAGCCTTGGATAACTCTGACTGCAAGTCCACATGGGACTACCTCCCCAGTCCATGACTTGGGTGTGCATCAACCATGAATGCAACCTCTGCCATCCAGGTCAATCTGGGATCCTGGGAAAAACCTTTATGTGAAGAGGTTCAGGTGACTAACCCTGAATAGAACCCTGCTCCTGCTGTTTTCCCTGACAGGGATCAGTCAGGCTGTGAAATTGTTGACGTGGCATCTTCTTCAGATCCTTGCCTTTCCACTGTAATTTTTGGAAGTTCATTTAAAGCACGGGCGGCAGCTGGATTAACAATACATATAGTATGAACACATTGCTATGAAAAGGCTCGCTTACAAAGCAAATACTGCAACATTGTAAGCAAGGCCTGGGTTCACTAGACACCTTGTAGTGAATTGGCCCACTGGGTAACAGATCATTTCCATCCAAACTCGAAGATCTAATGTCTGGACCACTGGTACAAAATCTGGTACAATATCAGCAGATAGTAAGCTCACACAGAAACCAATATTGGGTTGAGCAGTTACTGTGGAATTGATGTAAGTGGCATGGGAACTGGGGTAACTCAGTCATTTTCTAGGGTGGTGGCTAAGGGGAAACCTTCAATCAAAACACCATGCAGGTTAGTAAAGGAAAATCCTAGACCAGAGCTACTTTGGCAATGCTCACCGAAGGCTCTGTACTGGGATCAAACTCTCTTAGTCACTATGTTAGTGATAGGCAACTGACTGCTCTTTCTGTGATAAATATGCTAAATTTCCTAGAGTGGAATAACAAGTAAATGGAATACACTGCTAAACATGCCTTGCACATCACCAATCCTGGCCCTTTTTTGCATAAACTATATAGCAGTTTGCTAGTGAGAGTGCATAAAATCATCTAATGATAATCTAGGTGGTGCACACATTAATAAAGTCAAGTAGATTTCTCATATAGCTTTTGTTTCATAGCAAGCATCGTACAAGTTTGAAAGGTGTGTTTTATGCATCAGAATTTCAGTGTCCTGTTTCTGTTGGAAATACACTGTTGTGTAATCCATTTACTGCAAAAGGGCAGTAATGGGTTAAATATGGAGAACTGGACATGCAGTAAATTGTTACATTGAGGTCTTCAATGGCAGCACATACTTGAGAAAAAGGCCACTTGCTCTAGAGGTATGAAAGTACTGTCCAAGCTAATCACTATACCTCACTTCCCAGATTCCTCTGTTTAAAAAAATCTGTTTAATTCTGTCCATGTGGTACTCTCGAAGACCCCAAGGAAACAGAATTTACAGAAATATCGAATTCTCCGTTCCCTTGACGTCTTCTTGGCAACACACAATTGAGATATATATCAGTTGACGGTTTGGATGCAGAGGCACCTTTCTTTGGTCTATTAAACAATACAAACAAATTGTTAAGAGTTGGTAAACTCAGCTGTTTGTTTGTTTTTTAATATAAAGCAATAATACAATCGTCAGCATACAGCGAATAAAGGTAATGCAATCGCCTGAGATCTGGGGTAACAGGATGTCACCTTGGGCATGAACTGAGGATTCATTTATTTAGGAGCGGCTACATCCGCTCAATGCTTGCAACTCATTAATTTGCAAAGTTGAAGTCATAGCAACTAAGAAATTGGTCTTTAATGTTGCACCTTGAAAATACAAAGTGTAAGTTTCTATTAAATAAAGTATCTGGTTAACTGCCACACCCTGTAAACATCTGAGGCTTTTTATTTAACAAAAAAGTGTGCAATAATCATCAGTATAACTTCCTGTTTATGATTTGCTATAAATATTGGAATCTTGCCGTGCTGCACTGAAAATTCTTTCAGGCACTGTGCCTGCCTATCTCTTGCCACCAGGCATGTAAGTGAGGTCCTCTATTACTACATCCCTTCCAACAATCCTCAGATTTCTATAGATTAAATGTATTCAAGGTATCAAGCACCAACTGCCATCTTTGGACTAGCTCAAAATATAGTTCTCTATATGAGGAACATAATGAGGTTTTCTTAATTATGCTAATTATTATTCCAAGTAAAGTTATATACATGTCTAATATTTACAGTTTGTATTGTATTTAATCTATTTATAAGTATTTCAGATTTGGCGTTATTAATCTTTAGGTAAGTTTACTATACATATTTAATACTCCATAAAGATATTTAAAAGAATTTTCCAGATGAGTTAAGGTTAAAACAATGTCATACGCAAACATCTATTTAATTTTGATTATTACCTATGGCAACTCCTCTAATATTAATATTAGATCTTTTTTTTCCCAGCTAGAGGTTCCATCGTTAGGATAAATATTAGAGGAGATAATGGGCAGCCTTGCCATGTACCATTTTTTATGTTAAATGTTTTTGTTTCAAAGCCAAAACCTGAAATTGAAGCCTTGGAATTCCTATAAAGGGCTGTAATGGCATTTGCCCCAAAATCTCCAAGCCCTCACATGTGCAGCACTGATTCAATAAAACCCCAATTCACTCTGTCAAATGCCTTCTCAGCGTCCAGGGATAATGCCAGAAAAGGAATATATTTTTATTAGAGTATGTAATCAGATCTAACAGTCTCCTGGTGTTGTCAGATCCTTGTCTTTTATTTACAAATCTCACTTGGTCAAAGTTTATTAATTTAGGGATATCTCTATTTAATCTTATCACCAGGACTTTTGCATATATCTTAGTATCAACATTTAGCAGGGATATGGGTCTATCATTTTTAAATTGTTTAGTATCCTTATCCTGCGTTAGGATGTTGATAATGCAGGCTTCAGATATTACTAGAGGCATACTACCAAATACTTTAATTTCATTGAACATACTGCACATGGGAGCCCAGTTCTGAGCCAAACAGTTTGTAATATAGATTTATATAACCATCTTTACCGGGCAAATTATTTAATTTCAAGTTTGAAATGACTGACTCGATTTCTTTATTAGTTACTGTATATCTTCATTAAGTTCGTTCAATTCCTCTGAAGTTATCTTGGGGAGATTGAATTTTGAAGTTGTCTATTTCTGTTTTAGAGGGTTTAACAAAACCATTTTCCAATTCTAGATTATATAAGGTCTTATAATTTAAAAATCTTTCCGATGTCCTTAAGGTGTGAAAATGTTATATTATTTTTATCTCGTAGACTATGAATTCTTTGAGATGATCTTTGTTTCTTGATTTTATTTATCAACTGTTTATTTGCTTTGATACCCAGGAAATAATGATCTTGTTGAGACTTCAGAATAAATTATCGGACTAGATTTGTAAACTATTTTTAATTTGTGATTTTACATTATTAATCTTACAGCTTACTTCCTTATCTGTTAAATGTTATTACTATTTTGGAGTTTATTTAAATCCAAATAAAGTTCTCTTAAGGGCCTGCCTCTAGCTTTTTTCAGAACGGCTGTTCTTGCCAGAAATAAGCCTCTCATAAAGGCCTTATATGCACACCATAGTGTAGAATAGGATGGCACCCAGTCTTTATTAATGTTAAAGAATTTGTTGATACCTGATTTCAATTTAGTAACAAACTCCAGATCTGACTGTAGAGCCCCCTCCTATTCAAATTTTAGAGCTAGCCTTACTTCTCGGATAAGAAACTTTAAACTTTCTTCAGTGAAGAACATATTCTCATGTTTATTACTTCTTTGTTTAGAGTCTTCCTCAGAAGAGTAATGACTGATACCATCCCAGCAGTTCCCTGGACAAAGTCTCACATGATTCCTCCACAAAAGCAAATTTTAGTGAGTAAGACAGAACTTTATTTACTTTGGATCATTGGATACAGTTATCTCCAAAAACTCACAGATCTCTGAAGTGAAGAAAATACTCTCAAACAAATTACTTCATTGTGTAGAGTCTTCCTCAGAAGAGTAATCCTCCTCCTTATACTGTAACTCCGATATATGTGACACGGCTGTGACTCATCTGCGTAGCAGCTTGTCCCAACTGGTAAGACTGTAACTGGTCATGTGCCACAGCTGAATACCTAAACTGCATGAAAGTAACCTACAGTGATGTCTGGTACCAGCCCAGGAAGGAGGTTTATTCTGAGTTAGCTCTTGGTGTACGGAGGAGGAAGCTTCTTTTTAGACAAGGTACATCTAGAAAACTTTCCTTTTGGCTTTTCTGAATATGGAAGCAGGCACTTTAGAGTTTTGAGAAACCGCAGAATTACAATCTTTGTTATTGATAACTGAATCAGATGGTACTGAAGGTGAATATAAAATCCCACAGAAAACACCCCATGGGTCCCATATATTGTGTTTTATGCTATTTTGTATATCCATATGTTGAACTACATTTTAGTATATCCAGCAATAGAAATGTTTAGCCAAAAGCTGTAGTGCCTAAATCTTAAATTTATAGTCTTACGGAGATATCCTAATGTCATGCCCAGGGCCTGACTGGACTGTTTGACACCATGGCCTAGGCTGGGACTGGCAAGAAATTACCCTGTTTATTGTTATAGTTATGTATGTTTGTATTACTTGGTTAAAATTAAATATACATTGTATGTATTTTGATTATGTTACAGTGTGGTTATCTGGTGATGACTCACCCAGCCCCACCTAAAAAAACAAACATAGGTGGTCTTGGGCAGATAAAACAGATAGTCTGAGTGTTTATAGCAAATGGTTATCGTTAATATAATCACCAGGATAAGTTTAAAGGCCTGAGTTCATCAGATGTACGGGGCTTCCCAGTAAGCGGAGGGGGGGAGCCTATTATTAATTGGTCCCTCTTCTATGTGCCTAAGTATAGGGCTTACTGTGATTGGCCATCCTGTGTGCCAGAAAATTGTATAAAATGTGACAATCAATAAAGGTATGGCAGTTGTGTCTGGATTTACATAAACAAGGTGTAAGTGTCATTCTGTGGAGTAATCCTAATTCTACTGCATTATATTGTGTTCCTGATTCCTGGTCTGTTGAAGTAAGCTCCTGGGTGTGGTTCCTGTGTTTGGTCCATCTTCTGCTATCATAGTGTACAAGGGCTGCATGATTCTGCTGGATAGGTTTGAACTTTTTTCTTACTAAGTCCTATTGAAGTAGCAGATCGTGACAGATAAACTGTTCCAAAGGCAAATACTGTTCATTAGAGTATTTGACTAAGAAATGACCAATACTCTGGGCTGCATGCATAATAATTGCTAGAGCAAATTATTTTCCTTAATAGCTGAATGAAGTAGAAGCTGTCAGGATGTGATTCTGTGAAAAGCCGAAGGCGCTCCTTGCCAGCAACTGCAACACTCGCAAACTTCACATCGTAATGCGACCCTCGCAAAGCGAGGGTCGCAGTTGCTGGCAAGGAGCGTCGCAGGCGCTCCTTGCCAGCAACTCCTACACTCGCAAAATTCACGTCGCCAGCAACTCACATATATAGTTGTCAGTGTCCAGAACGCTCATGAGGTTGGTCACGCTTTGCGGCCCGCACGCAGGACTTAGGACCTGTAAGACTTAGGACCAAAACCCGTACATACACTGTGCGCCTCCCAAAAAAGCCGACTTTAACGGCTGAACCACGGAACTCGAAATACCTGAAAATAACAACAAATTTGCCTCAAATTAACTTACTCACACACAGCAAAGAGGGAGAGGCAGGGAGCCTGTGAGTGAGGTTGCAAGTTAATTTGAGCCATATTTGCCATTTTTTAATGATCGAAAATCGAGAAAAAAAATGGCTGCCGAAAAAACGCAAAATGCTGAAAACGAGGCTGAAGGATGTAAATATAAAGTCATGTTCTTGGCAACCATGCCTAGACTGCTAGAGAGATATCATTGTTGGTAGACATAAGATAACTAGAATATTGCCCGTCAAAAAATGACAGGAATCAAATTGTAAGTGAGCTAATGCTGTTTGGAGTATGGTAATGAAGTAAACAATACATTAATAAAGGAATATACTTTACCTATTTTGAAGTAATAAATGTAGGAAGCATTATGCTGAAGAGCTGACAAACTGTTTTCATGTTGCTGCAGCATACAATGTGTGTTTTGAGTGCTGTGGAGCTGCTGTGTAAGTGTCAGCAATGTGTGCAGTGTGTAGTGTTAATAGTGTGCGTGCGCGAGCAAAATCCGTTAGGGTAGCTGTGTACTTCCGCATTGTGTAAGTTAGTGTTGTAAAATGGCACCTAATGTGTGGTACGCGGCTGTTGGTGATTTAGCGTCCTTGTTCTTGGAGCTCGTCCGGCTTTTTCGGAAAATCTGTATGTGTTTGGTGGTGTTTTGCGTGTTTAGGGTCCTGTAGCCTCGTTTTGGTTTTTTTCAGCGGCTTAGGTGATTTTCGGGTGTCTATACTTGGACTGAAATGGAGGTGTAACTTCACTTGCAGAGGTGCTGGGTGCTCCGTCTTGCTGTGGGTAAGCTGTTTATGTGTTTGTTGTGTGTATTTATTGTGTTTTGAATGATTTGAGGTTCGCGCAGGTCGGCCGTTAAAGTAGTAATTTTGCGAGGTCGTAATGTATTTTTTTCTAAGTCCCGCGTCTCGTATTTCTGTGTCGTAAGTCCAATAATGTTGCGAGGTCCGCAGTTGCTGGCATGGAGCGTCGGCAAAGCCAGGGCCGCAGCGTTAGCAACATCTTCGGACAACCCGCACTTATGACAACTACAGTATATATGTGATAATGTCTGTATAAATAGCAGCTGCATCACACTATGAACGCTGTGCTGAATAACTGCATAGATCCATGCTGGTATCCACCACACCATTATGGAGTTACAGATATCATTCACATACACTGGTATCCCCTGGAACACAATGGAGGTACAATTATAGTCGTAATTTGACACACACGAGCATGTAAATCTATAAACCAGACTCCAGATACAGCTCTTTGGGTCTGTGTGATAGTACTCAAATCCTCACAGTACAATTGTAGTTGTGTGACGTGTATCAAATAGAGGGCATTTAAGTGTGTGTTGCCAAGAAGACTTTTACAGCCCTGTTAAATTCCCTCTAGATGTAAAATCGTAGCTCACACGGTAGCTATTAAATTGGCCTCTTAATGCTACCCGCAGATGACTTGCTAGTTCGGTGCAAAAAAGGCTGAAAAAAAACCTACGGGATGAGGAATGTGGAAATTTGCGGCCGCAAATCCTTTGTTCACTCAAGCCCGTAACCGTTACATTTCCAATTTAGCTATTAAATTGCAGCAAAATCACTGGCGTTCAAACTCGTATCTCGCAAATGGAGCAAAGAAGCCAATGATTGCTAGAGAGGACCCGCAAGGGGGGTAAAGTCCAATCTGTAGCACTTTAAATGAAAATATCACCACACTACTGTATTTTTATTAAAAGGGAAAGTGATGTTAGGTCTTAGAATTAATAGCACAATATTCTCAAGCTCGCAAATTGGCCCAGAAACATACTTTATTTCATGTTTAATTTTTATGTTATATCGATCTCGCCAATCAATGTGTTAATACATATACTGTAACTCGCATGTGATAGAATATCATATTTATGGGTTTACCAATACTGCATTACATCTGGAATGTGGCTCCGATCGTAACTCGTAATTCAAGCCTGTAAGACTTTGAAAATCCCACCTCCATTTTTCAGTGACGTAATTATGACGATCTCTGTTTCCATTGGCTCCATCCCAACTTGCAACTACGAGTTAGACTAATTGATCACGTTCACGGCCGCACATCCAACAAGCGAAAAATGGTTTGGCGTTTGCCTCTCAAGTGCCGTGACTCGCAACCTGTTCTAAATTAATAGCACTGTAAATCTGCAACTTTTTAAGCTCGCTGTCATTGCGGGTCTCACGTTGCACATACGAGCTTTGAGTTTAATGTGGCTCATAGTCTCTTCTTTCCTTCTAGAACATTTTACAATCTAAAATGAATATTTACTGTATGTGGCATATGTGTACTTGACAAATAGAGCAATAAATTCATTTCCATCATTTTTTTATTAAATCATGGCTGCCTATTTTGTTCATTGTCTTATCTTAAAAATTGTACCACCTCTGCTGTTAACAAAAACTCCAACAACTGTTATGTTTTATGTAAGTTTTTCTCAGATAATTTTTACAGATTCCATGTTTTAAGTTGTGCCATTTTCTGGCTCTGTTTTTCAAGCATCAAAGACTTCCCATTTATTCTTCTATGATTAGTATTATGTGACTGCTATTCACTGAACAATTACTCAGCCTTAAGAGAAGTCTGTCTTGTTAAAACAATGAGCACACATTTAAGAAGGCTAGAAATATTTGTGACAGCATACAAAGAAAGAAAGAACTGACAGCACACCGTGTAGCCTTGGCACAACAGTAACTCACAATGATAGCTGCATTGCAAAGAATGGACAGCCCTATCTTTATGAGTGAATAAATTGAATTAGCTTCATAATTTCCAAAAATATTATATTGGTTATTCTGTATGACAATGATAAGATTTGGTGAGTGACAAAATATATAAAAAGAAACATAACCCAGAGAGAGATATTACAGATTTATTAGTATGCTTTGGTGAAGTAAAGCTTTAAACAGCAGAATGCATGTATTTGCTAAGAAAATACACATATTTTGGCCAAGGCCTAGGGTGCGGGTTTGTAATAGGCAATATAGTTAAATGAGGTCCAACCAGGCAGTGAATTAATCATTGCATTGAAGAACACAATTGTCTGTGTTTTAAAGTTACAGGCAAGTGGTAGCACGTCACAATACAATACTACACATCACATATATAGTTGTGAGCATGCGAGCCATTGCTAACGCTTGCGGGCTCCTTGCCAGCAACTGCGGACCACGCCACATTTACGTAGTTACGTAGTTTACGGAAGTACACAGCTACCCTAACGGATTTGCCTCGAGCATGCACACTATTACACTGCACACATTCATCACGCTCACACAGCAGCTCTACAGCACTAATGCTGCAGCAACATCAAAACAGATTGCCAGCTCTTCAACACAATGCTTCCTGCGTATATTACTACACAATAGGTAAAGTATATTAATTTCTTATTTTATTAATTATTCATTGCCATAACAAAAAAAAACACCAACGCTGCTCATAGCACACCAACAACCGAAGGCGCTCAGCGCGAGGCTCGCAATGAGCGCAGAAGGATCTTAAAACAACACAAATTAATTTTGCACCCAAACAACATCACCTGCCTTACAATCTTATTGCCGTCATTTTTTGACAGGCAAGTCGCTAGTATGATAATAGAAAGGAGAAGCTCCTACCTAATTATGAAGAGAAAACAGCATTTTTCACAAAATATCAACTTCTTAACAATAAATTGGACAGTTGAAAAGCCAGTGGCTTACAGTTCACCGCATTATTCACTACATCTCCTCTCATGACTTTCTCACCTTTCTACTCACTTAAGGTAGACATATCTATTTCCTCTAAAAGTCTCCCACCTTTTCAGTAAAGGCATCTCTCTAGCCTATTTCTTTCAGGAAACCTCACGTTGCACCTTAATTACAAATTCTCCCCATCTAATTTTGAGTTCCTCTAGACAGCTTTTCTTTGATAAGCAGCTCATTACTCTATTCCATTCTGCTAAGCAATTAAATGGCTTCCGTAGGAAATCTTGCAAGTCCAAACCTCACACAAGCTATTACATGCTACCCGTAACAAACCATTACATGTAAACCCTAACAAAGTGATCACTGTGTGTGATAAGTGCCATGTCCATTGTGTGGTTTTACCTAAAGTGATCCTGTAAGAAATCTAGGCTAATGTTACTTGTTCTCAGAAATCTGAACCACCCATAACACCAAATAACCCTCTATTGAGAACTGTTACATGATAAGTAGCAGCCCTCACTACAATTAAAGCTATACCCTTCCTTGCTGCTAATGCGGCAGGGAAAGGGTTAAATATAAACACAAATGAATGCAGTGGGGTTAATGACCTCTTCACCTATACCATGGTACCTTCTCATACATAAAATGAGCCCGGGTTTCCCTTGGGACCCCCTTAACACGGGAAGGCGTTGAGCCTCCCCTTCTCCCTATCCCCTTGTGCTTTGGGATAGGGACAATTAACTCCTCTTTAACCCCCTTACTTACCCTAAATAAGTAATAAGTGCCTCATTGAGGAAGCCCCTAAGGAGCCTATCACTATTTCCATGGGGTCCCTATTAGCCCCCTTCCATGTCCCCGAGTCCCTGTGAACCGTATGGTATTCTAACCTAAAGTTATAATAATAATTCTATTTTTTTATAGTATAGTTTTTTCAATTGAACTGATATTTTAGGGTGGTAGATAGTTTGGGGGCTCAGTTTAGAGACTATGACGGACCTTTGTATGACAATGGGGGGATAGAGTCTATAAAGGTACATAAGGACCCCTAGGATAGAGCTTAGAATGATATATGCTCCATAAGGATTCCTATGGTGTTTAGCTAGTATACCATGGGGGTTCATAGGGACCTCACTGGTAGAGGGTTAATATTAAATTTCATGGGGGTCCATAGGGATGCCATGCAAATGAGGATAGGGCCCTTAGGAGATATAAACTATGGGGGTCCATTTTGAGTTATCATTTATTTAGGGTAAGAAGAAAGGTTGATTGGGCCCCACAACCACATGATGGTAAGGCACATGAGGGTGGAGGGAGATGACATGGTCCCAGGGAACACCCTTGCTCATTTTATGTATGAGGGGGTAGCTGGGGATAGGCAAAAGGGTCATGTCATGGGAGGGGGTCTATAAATGTAAATATATATAGATGGGTTGACAGATAGTAATGGGAGGATGTTAGGACTAGTTTAGTGTTCACGGTAGGTAGTGGGTAACGTCGCATGGCATCCTATGGGTATATGCTAGGCAGGTTGTGAAAAACATGTTAGAGCTAGATAGCTACAAGCAATAGCCCCGGGGCATGTCAGTAACTGTTACAGAACTCTTTTACAGGTGTAATAGAGCCAAGTCAGCCATAAGTGAGCTACTACGGGAGCCATGTAATTGAGCCCTAACTTGCTAACTCCTTTGATGAGAAAGCTTGTGAGGTCATAGTCCTTCAGAGGTTTCAGCTCACTGTTTTTCTCCTTCTCCTTGTGCCTAGGAACTACACTTTAACTTAACCTATTCAGTGATGATCATTTTTTTATTATTATTATTATTTCCTTTATTTGTAACGCGCCAACATAATCCGTAGGGCTATACAAGGATAGGTTCAAGTCAAAACAATATTAACACAATGAAGAAACAAAAAAAAAAAGACTGTCAGGCCTTGTGTTTGAGCTTAAAATCAAGTGGACACAGCTTTCTCTAGAGCACATAAGATTGAAAACTTGCAGACTTACAATCTAAAGGGTATGGGAGAGGTATAGAAGGATTAGATGTTATTTGTATATTAGGGCTGGAGGTGATAAACTTCTTTAAATAGATGAGTTTTACGTGAGTGTTTGAATGATTTGAGGCAAGATAATAGTCTAGTGGAGCGAGGCAAGGAGTTAAAAGGAATAGGGGCAGCACAAGGAAAGTCCTGAAGACGGGAGTAAGAGGAGGTGAAAAAAGAGAATGAAAGGAGAAGGTCGTTAGCAGAGCGGAGAGGGCGGTTGAGGGTGTACTTAGAGATGAGAGTAGAGAATAAGAGGGTGCATTACTGTTTATTATTATTATTATTATCTTTATTTATATCGCGCCAACATATTCCGTAGCGCTGTACAGGGGTTGAGTACATAGCAGAAAACAAATTAAACACCTTGTAAAGAATGTAGGGTCATGATTTTAAATGTTATTTGGAAGGCTACAGGAAGCCAGTGGAGTGACTGACAGAGATATGCTGCAGACACTGAGCGCTGAGTCTAGCGGATGCGTTCATTATGGATTGGAGTGGAGAGAGATGGGTGATGGGGAGACCAGCAAGTAGAGAGTTGCAGTAGTCAAGGCAAGATATGATGAAATAGTGGATTAGGATTTTAGTTGTGTCTTGTGTGAGATAGTGATGTATTTTGGCTATGTATTTTAGGTGAAACAGACAGGATTTTGTTATGGATTGTATCTGAGGAGTGAAAGAGAGGGAAAGGTCCAACCGAACCCCTAGACAATGGGCCTGGGAGGTGGGAGTGATAATGGTCCTTTAATCTGGTCTACATATGCATCACATTTTGGACAAATTTCTTATCACATATTTGATGACAGTCACTTTTTTTTGTAAGTATGACTTATGTTTACCCCCCAAATGCTGCTCTCCTAATCATCAAACTCCCACTTTATCAATAAATTTAAAGGACCACTATAGCTTGTGGTGCTTGTGAAGTATGTAACAAATTAACCTTCACAGCGTTGCAAGACTGAATGTGACATGAGATACCATCTTAGACATCTTGTCTACTTATAACTTAGCATGGGGCCTTACTCTGCCACTGAGTTCTATTGACAAGTGTGCTATTTGAAGGGGATGTATTTAACAGAAGTGAATATAGATTTTATCTAAATCCACAGTTCCTCTCACATCTCATAGGTCTCTAATCCTTTTATAAATAAAGACAAAATATTTGTTGCAACAAAAGTAAAATGTAATAGTTAAACTGCAAAAAAACTGCACATTATCAAGTTCTTGAAAACAGCAAATTATGACACTTTAGTGGTACTGTAACAATGACCACTACAGTGGTGGTGCTGTAGATCAGGCTAATTATGCAGCATGATGACTATGCATTGTGTGTAATGTTATAAAGTATTTTAAGTGCTTTTAAAATTATTTGAAAGGCAACAGAGGAAAAGGGAATCAGGGAAAGGAAGGAAGAGGTGGAAGAAAGTAGAGGCACAGCCTTAAACCAAAAGATTGGGTAGCACGCCACACGTTTAAAAAGTGGGTATATAATGCATAAAGGTTAAAAAAAATGAATGTGTGACATTTAAGTGTCAATTTGTGACATGGTGCGCATCTTTATTTCAGTAATTGCAAAAACAGTATGCATCAAAGTTATAATTCAGTTTGATCTCCTTAATATGTTCAAGGATACAGATATACAAATTAACATACATGGTTGCACCTTAGCAGAATGGACCTGCACAAATAACACGTAATTATTATTATTAGACTTTTTTTTATAATGCACCAATATATTCTGTAGTGCTATACAGGTGATATGAGCAAGGGAAAAACCATTTAACTCAATGCAAAATAATTGAGGGCCCTGTCTTTGATCTTAAAATCAAATGAGCATAGAGCTTTCTCTAAAGCACCTATTGAGAGTGAAAACTTGCAAACTTACAGTTTAAAGGGATATTTAAGGAATAATTTATTGTAGAGTATAGAATGCGGACCTATCCTGTTATATGTATGCACAGGAAGCGTGCAGCCGACGTCCCGATCTAGCTGTGTCTAAGTGCCCAGTTAGGGTTAGGCCCGGTAAGTGGTGTAGGGGGTTAGGGGCTTAGGGTGAGGAAGTGAGGTTTAGGGGTTAAGGTAAAAGGGTTAGGAAGTGAGGTTTAGGGGTCTAGGGTTAGAGGGTTAGGGGCTTAAGGTTAGGAATCGAGGTTTATGGGGTTAGTGTTAGGAAGTAAGGTTTAGGGGGTTAGGGGCTTAGGATTAGGAAGTGAGGTTTAGGGGGGTTGGGTAAGAGGGTTAGGAGCTTAGGGTTAGGAAGTGAGGTTTAGGGGGTTAGGGTTAGAGGGTTAGGAAGTGAGGTTTAGGGGTTAGGGTAAGGAAGTGAGGTTTAGGGGGTAGGGTTTAGGGTTATGAAGTGAGGTTTAGGGGCTTAGGATTAGGGTAAGAGGGTTAGGGTTAGTGGGTTGCGGTTTACTAGTACATTGGGACGCGAGCGTGCCCAGCACCAGGCTTCCCCTGCATACATATAACAGGATAGATCCTAGAATGCTTTTAATGCTCTTTAGGAAGAGCCCAACTTATTGTTGGAGTCTCTTTCAATTTTGGACAGTAATGAAAGAGGGACATAAAAAGTACTGGATGGCAGCATTGTGGTCCAGGGCCTCAGTTTTAGTCTTTATATTTCATAGACCTGCACATTGTAATAGTATATTGGTTCAACTAGATGCTTATTTGTCTACATTTTCTTGTAGAACATGGAATGCTGCTCTTCTCACTCTCCAAGCTGAGTGATTCCTGCACTTTTGTGTGTACATAGAGGTCCCTTAAAGGCATATTTAAGTTTCCTAGATTCTGAATGCATCTGATAGAGGAGAATCAGAAGTGTTTGAAAACATTTTTTTGCATGAACAATAATACCAAGATAAACATTATTAAAGCAAACAGTTGATTTTTAGTTAACACCCCTGCAAATCCCCGCTACAAGTGGCATAAAATTCCTAATTCATTTTGGAGCTCAGACGTTGTTGCAATCTGTGATGGCAGTTTGTGCAGCAAGGAAGCAAGGAGGGGCCCAGACATTGTTGTGTAGATCTCTGCATTGGCTTGAAGGTTCATAAAGGGTTCAAATTGTACCAAATGCAGTGTTTCTATTGGTAGGTACACTGTGCCTATGTAAGCAGCTCTGTGGGTGTGGAAAACACATTTTAAATGAAATAAATCTGTGTATAGCAGGGGTGCACCTGGACGGCCACTTACAGGCCTGAATTTGAGGATATCTCTTCAGTCATCCTGATTGACTCACCTGTGCACAGAATGGAAATCCTCAAATCCAGGGCTGTTTGTGGCCATTCAGGGCCGAACTAGTGCACCCCTGGTGTAAAGAACTCAATGTAATGTGTGTTCTGGTATATGCAGCATGTGTTAGATTAGAGAAAGGTAAAACAGGGAAACTTTATTTGCCGTTCATAATGATATCTACATCTTGTGTCACCCATGCAGTGTATTCCCTGTGAGTGACTCACACCGCTCCCAGCCCTACACATATAGTATCACCTCATCCTGAGTCTCACACACACCAGTGGAATGTATCACAGTTATCACAGTTACTACACTACAGCAGCAGCTGCCCCAGTTACCGGCTCATAATGTCTCGCGAGACCTCGCTCACTGCTTCCATACAAGGACATGTGTCAAGCCAGAGCTGCGTGACGTCAGGGCAACTGGAATGCAACCCCTACCTCTGAGAGGGTGTGGCTAGGGCTGAACCAACTTCGCTCAGAGGGGGTGTAATAATCATTACATTGCCTTCTTGCTTCTTCTGTCACCGCAGTTGTAATAATGTTAACGTTAATGTATAATATAAACCAGAACAGTGCAGAGGCGACCTCAAGCTAAAAGACTATTTTGTTTTAGTAGTATGCATTATTATATAGGTTATGGTACCTCCCACTGTTCCTGAATGTATTCGCCCATCCGCTCCCTGAGGTGAGTAATGCGGAAGTGATTGTGGGCGTGTCTGTGTGCGGGGTGTTGTCTAGCTGCTCAGTGTCATCGTCTGTGTGAGAGTGAGAAGCTGCAGCCGCTCTGGTCTCCTGTGTAATATTCGGTAAGTGCATACCAGTAGGGCTAGAATACGGCCTAGTACGGTAACCGTGTACTGACTGCATTGAGCTGGGGGTTCATGGCGCACTTAGGCAGGCCTGCTGGGGGGTTAATGGCGCACTGAGCCGAGCCTGCCGGGGATGCCTCAGTGTAACACAGGGTGTGCCTGTCTGGCTGCCTTGCAGGCCTTTCATGTGTGAGTGGGTGCCATGACTGATGTGCAGTGATTCTTATCACACGTACGGGGATGCTACACCTTATTATTGTATTATGGTAGAGACGTGATTTGTATCACAATAAAGGCGGCCATGTATTATTATATGTCTTAGGATGATCCTTCTTATTTATAGAGCCCCAGCCTTTTCAGTGCCCTATACAGAGGTATAATAAGGTAGAATGGCTACAGTAGGTAAATAACACATGTAACCCAATTATTAGCACACATATAACCCTCATTACACTAGTATATTGTTACATAGTGTATATAAGGCTGTACAATGATAGTAGAGGAGTACACTCATTTATACCGGTTATTAGACTCTATATACCTGCAGACATCTGTGTATCCTCAATAGGGACAGACAAGCTGGTGTCCATATAATAATGTGATGTGCAGATTGTCTGCTGAGGCTCCACCAAACACTTTACACCCACCTTAGCCATATATTTTGATTGCATTTGAAGTAAATTGTAGTTATACTCTATCTCGTGTTCCCTTTCTATGTAAATCCCACTGTTCTTATTTCTTCCTTTTTATTATCGGTGCAGATTTGTATTTGTACTGTAAAGCAAATACAATGTTCTTTGAATAATGATGTATTGCTCACTATTTCTGTTGTTTTTATCTTTGTTTTCCCTTTCTTCCCAAATAATAATGACGATGATCATGATTGTGCTGTTCTCATAGAGGGTATTTAAATCTGCTGAGAGAGAGCAAGAGAGAAAATGTTATTATAATTATTATGATCCTCTCTTTGTAACGTGCCAACATAATCGGCAGCGCTATACAGGGAGTTAGTATAAATCAAGACTGGTTTAACACATTGCCTATAATAAATACTACAGTTAGACTCCTGGGTTTTGTATTTTTGTCCGTCTGTTCTGTTATATCCAAATCAATAAATGTGTATTTGCCTCAATGTATTGTTTGGGATTTCCCCTGTTAACCCATTGTAAGTGACAAATGTATCTGAATGTTAGGAGTTGGTGATACAATGTTAGGGGCTGTGTTTCCCTGGGATTTGTCATGTCTTGTGTTCATGTGTACTGCAGCGGTTCTCAACCTTCCTAAGTGCCACGACCCTTTGATACAATTTCCCAAGTTGTGGCAACTCATAACAGTAAAATTACAGATTAGAATAGACAAAAAAACACATTTCTGATGGTTTTAGGTGACCCCTGGCAAATCATCATTCAACCCCAGAAGGTTTTTGAGAACCACTGATGTACTGTATCTATATTAAATACAGTTTGCTCTTGTCACAATGTGAGCTAAGTTAGTATTGTAGTGTAACTGGATACTGACATGTTGGCCCTAAATACTCCTGCCTGTCTGATTTGAATCCGAAATTAGTTACTTATTTCAAATCCAGACTTGTCATATGAGGCGGTGCCTTACATACTAGGTGATAGTAATAACTTGGTGTTTATTACCTTGTGACAGAAATCAATGGCACCATTGTCTGCTTCATCCTGTAAAATGTCTGCGTCTTTGTTGTGTATATACAATATTACTCAAATGCCTGGGGGGAAGTTACACCCGCTTTATCACCGTGTGTTGGTGTATATTGGCTCTTGCTTTTCTAACTCTAGAAGTTAGAATAACTTGTGAATAGCATCTGCACACCATATTTGTTTCTGCAATGTACACACATACATCTGTTACATGTTTCTGCTTTAGATAACTACAGACAGGATGGATATTCTAGTGCAAGCATAAATAGCTGGTCATGTTGCGACACTTCCTCTGGCATTTATACATTGTGAGCTGAGGAAACATCCAGTGGGTGTGGTTCTGTTATTTGCCCTTTTTTGTAGTTTTTCACAGTTTAAAGCCATTACACAATGGTGCTGTCCCTGAACATGGCCATAAAAGTACTGACAATGAGTAGTCGGCGCAGCGTGCTTTTACTAATATAGAGAATATTTTGATTAGAGGAGATTTCCATGCTATAAATCACTTAAGTCAATATAAATGTTTGGAGTATCTTAATAAGTAGCTGTACTGTTGCCTTTTAACTTGGAGAAGAACATTTGGTTTGTAAATACAAATACATTTTTAGAATAAAAGAAAAAAACAACTGTAAATGGGGGTGGGGGGGTAGTTTACTCTATCCCTTTTATACTTTGACATTTTTAGCATAAAAAAACAGCGTGCTTGACATGATTCAAGGAGTGGTTGGGTGAATAAGTAACACTCTCTGGGGCTACACATTTTTTATTTAGCTAGTACAAGTATTTTGCATTTGGTGTTATGTAAAACATGGCAAAAATGTAGAATCGGAAGTAAAATTCAAGTTCTAGGCCAAGACGCACTGAAAGGTGAGGTACACAAAACCTTAAGACAGGGAGCTTTGATTTACTGATTATTTCTCCAATGAAAATATTTACAGGCTAGGAGTTTGCAAGATCATATCATTCTCCTCGCAAGCATCTTGGATCCACTTATTTGTAGAGTTACTATTAATTTACATCATTCAAACATGGCAGAAAAAAATAAATGTTAAAATATATAATAAAAGAAAATTGTGTTTAAATTAGTACAATTTGTCTGTGGCTGGGTGTTATATTCTACTTGCGACTTGCCCGTCATTTTGACGGTCAATAAAATTGTAAGGCTGAGAATGCTGTTTGACACACAGTGTAAGGTTTTTGGTAGTCTGGGCACCTTTGGCGCGTGTGTGATCTTTATTTCGTATTATTTTTTTTTGTATGTGGGCGGTTTTGGCTGTTAAGTTCGTGCCGCAGATCGTATTTGTTTTTGCAAGTGTTAATGGCCGTAATTTTTCTACACTTTTTTTTTTTTTTTTTAAACTGCTACCGGTCTTGCCTTGTGTAACTGAGATTTCTGTTGAGGTGTATTTCCGTGGTTCGTAGGAATGAGCACCTATGGCGCTCATCTACACCAGTGCAAGGAACTACGTTGGCAACAACCCGTATTGCTCACAATTATATATGTGATATCATGAAAAATGCAGCTTCCTCCAGGCTAATGATGACAGCTGGCTAGCCTGCACATCGTGTACTAATGTGCATGCTTTTGCTTGGAAGTTAGGTAATGTTACTATATTATAAGTGTATTAGTAAAAAATAAAAATAAACAGAGCAGCTTTTATCCCACATACAATGTTGCATTGAAGTGTATCTAAAATGGGATGACCGTGTCTTTATGTGACTTGTTTTTTAATGAGGACGCTTGAGTTGTTACAAACTCCAGATAGCTATGCAACATCTGGAATTAATCGTGTCTTTAGAGCTGTCTCTAAAAAAAAATATTCTAAGTGCATTGTGAAATATATGGCATAGTACAGGCTTGCAAATTTTGGAAGTGTCCCATTGGTACAAACACATATTTTAGTTTGGGGATGACCTGCGCGCTCTATACATATTACATTTATTTTTGCCTTTCTCCTGCATAAGTTTCATTAAAGTTTGTTTTCTGTTATAGAACACTTATTGTGCACATTAATTGTGGCTTAAATTGTATTTTTATGCAGCACATGGTGGCTATTTAAGTGATCTTTGCAGTAATATTGTTTTTTTTAATTTGTGAAGACTTTACTTTAAAACTTATTGAACCCCATGCTAAAAATGTAGCCTAAACATTGAGTTCTTGGCTCTTTTCATTTAAAACCGCTCTTTAAAACAGCCACTGAAGACATTAACAGCCTTATTAAATTGGGATCCACCCAAATAAATTGGGCTCTATACAAGCAGAGAGCATTTTTAAATTAAAATGTGTAGACAACCCAGACCTTATGGGTTTGGGCTGCCCTGCTGGTGTGCGCACACTGACATTGCGCGCCCGTTTTGGGTTATGCTCACGTGCGTCACAGCGGCATCTAGTGGCAGGAAGGCACTAAGCAAGAGCTGCAGTAATTCAGGCATTGGACACAAGGGACAGAGGTACAAGGCGGGGGGGGGGGTTGGCTGGCCCTCGGGATGTAGGAGATCATGGTGGGGGGGGGGGGGGGGTTTGGTTGGCCCTGGGGGTGTAGGAGATCAAAGTGGGGGCGTTGGGTGGCAGTGATCTCCTACACCTGCACGGGCCACCCAAACACCACCCCCAGCTCCCCCATTATAATCTCCCACACCCCCAGGGCCAGCCAAAATGTATTTTTGTTCATGCAGCAAGATTTTATTGCCACTTGCAGGATCTTGGATTTTTGCTCTTGACAGAACCTGCTGAAGGAAGCACAACACAACCATTGGTTATGACTCTTTATGGATATAAAAAATAATCTTTATATAACATGCATCAATTAATAACGTGTGTGTATATATATATATATATATATATGTATATATGTATATATGTATATATGTGTGTGTTTTCATGTAGAGCGAGAGCGGTATTGATTCCATATCCCTTTTAAGTTCTCATTTTATTTTAATAAAATATTCTTTAAAAAATGTAAATTAGACCAATATCAACAAATCTCGCATCATAAGTCTCTCCCCGTTAGTGTGGCTTTCCAATTTCGCATCTTTTTTTTTTTTTTCTTGGGGCCATGTTGTCTTAACTGGTAATTACTGTTCTCTTCTCATTAAATCTATTATACTGCAGTAATTAGATGAGCCCTACATAAAAAAAGAGAAAGGATCATTTGTGTTCAGGCAGGAAGAACAATTTAAAATGTTCCCATGAGAGATTTGAACACTTTTTATTAATGTGCCAAAGCAGATAATGTTATTTATATACTTGGTTTATTTTTTACACGTTTTTTAACCTCATTTTAAACATGATACTGATTAGTTATTTTATTCTGAGGGGAACTTTCTGGTAAAGTGCGTGTTTAGGCAATAAGGGTAGAAGCATTATTTGCTGAAAGCACTGTTTATTTAAAGGTAATCTCATTTGTGACAAATTTGTTTAAAACATGCTGACACGCACATTTTCTGGATTAGTATTTAAACGTGTGCCTTGCTGGTTTTTTTTTTATGAGGCATGGCCTTTGCTGCATTACTGTGATTATAAGACAACCTTATGCTATAGTGACTTAGGTTTATGTCCCTAACTCCAGTCCTCAAATCCAACCAACGGTCCAAGAGCTCCAATGACATCTACATGATTACAGGTGACAAGTACT
Organism: Discoglossus pictus; assembly: GCA_027410445.1. NCBI lineage: Eukaryota > Metazoa > Chordata > Amphibia > Anura > Alytidae > Discoglossus > Discoglossus pictus. Next base: position 125,978,470 of record CM050166.1, read on the forward strand.
GCTCTTGTGCTCTTGGACCTATATCATGAAATCCTCAAAGTTGGAGCTTAGTGCCCTAGGATGGCCGGATGGCACAAACATGTTAAGAGCTTATGTTGGGATATTGCGATGCTGACCTTTTTCCTTTTTATTTAATAAAAAAAAACCTCTGTTGCTTTACACTAAAGCTGCTTCTTGCTGGATGTCTTAATTTAAAAGATCCATAGGGGGCAGTCTTGCAGTGTTATAATACAGTATTAAAAGATCCTCTTTTCTTACTACAGTAAGCAATGTTAAAGGACCACTCTAATGTCATTATCAAGTATAGCATTTCACAAAGAATATACTTTTATGTAGCAAAATATCATAGATTGTGAAGTACAGCCTTTATGCAATTATACTTTCACAATTGGATACAGACTTCGTATAGGAATGGGAATGATCCCACAATAAAGAACTGCATATAGCGGTGACATTTTTAAAGACGGTTTAAATTTTTTTTTGCCAATTTGATGTTAGTTTGTTACATCACAAATGTGAAATGTTTCACAAGCTACAGTCTCTTCAAAATGGCAATGAAGACATCCCACTGGCGTTATGTGCAGGAAGTAAATTAATGGCACAGATCTGACCTGAAAAATGATATTTTTTGTTCCTAATTAGACGCCTTATCGATCTTCATTTTGGTCGGTCACTTATCAAGGATTCTGTCTGGATAAGTGCACTGTGGGATGCTGAGAGCTCTTAATAATAAATATATTGCAAAGTTGCTTATTTTGGTCTTGCTTTACAGTACAGGGATACAAATTGTATGTGTTCACATAATACCTACAAAAGACATCAGCCATCAGTAACCTTTTTAGAGCTGTGGCTCCCTGCTCTACAATACATACTCAGGGACTGACAAACAGGCTAGGGAGGTGCTAACGTGACCCTTTAAGCAGCCATGGCATGTTTTATTTATATGGATACATATAGAGTAGCCAGAACGTAAACATTATAGGAGCCAGCGACTCCATAGACTTGTCAGTTCCTTCTCTGCATGTTACTTGCTGCTGTAATTGTTATATACAATATTAAACAGCTGTGGCAAAGGCTGACTTAGAAAAATATCACATGCATACTTTATTAAAGAAGAAAAATCACATAGAAAAAAGCTCTCCTATTTTTCCATATGTGGTGTGAATGACTATTGTACAAATGGCAGGTGGTAGATCCATTTTGTTATGTCAAGGCTATTTTTGTTTGTCCATCTCTAGTGTACCCATAGTTTCCTGGATGATGATTTGTTTTATATATATATATATAGAGCATTTTATTTTGGATGTTACGCTCTCTGCTCAGAATGCCAACGTGTGGGGTCAGATTATGACAATGATGTCACAAAGCCTATTTGTAGATGGCGTCTTTACATTTGTCAACTGCCCAGGAGCAGGCACAATTCATAGATCTGCTGTATAGGTAAGACGTATTTTGTAGAATTTGATTATGGTTTATAATGTACTTTCACTCAAGCTTTTTATTTAATAATTGTGCTTTTTACAGTTTAATTTTCATGTCATGGTTTTGTAGCACTGTTTTATATACTTGATTTTTTTTTAGAATATTTGTTTTTCATTGCCTCTTCCTGTGTGTGTGTGTGTGTGTGTGTGTGTGTGTGTGTAGATTTTTTTTATATTTTTTTTGTTGGTACCTTAGCAGTCCATTTGCATTCTGTTGTGCACAAGTACCAGAAAGAAGTTAGTGTCAATAAAATTCACTAATCATGTGATACATTCTTTTTTTTATTATTGCTGTGTAACTAATTGTATGTTTAATATTTTAGTAGACTTAAAACACCGCCAAGATGTCGAGCAAAAGAGCAAAGACAAAGACCACCAAGAAGCGCCCTCAGCGCGCCACATCCAATGTGTTTGCTATGTTTGATCAGTCTCAAATCCAGGAGTTCAAGGAAGCATTCAATATGATTGATCAGAACAGAGACGGCTTTATTGACAAAGAAGATTTGCATGATATGCTCGCTTCCCTTGGTAAGGAATTACCCAGTTTAAACCGACTTGTCTTCAGTGCCTTGTATTGAATTAATTACCCATGTGATCGACCAAATCAGTAAGCCTCTCTGTTTTATAGACGGATATAAAGTGTTGAACACATTCTGTCACACACATTAGTCCATCTTTTCTAGTATTAATAGCAAATAAATAAGGGTCTCTAGATGTTATGATTTGTTTTGGTAATATTTAATTTAGATCTTAAAAAAAATGTAAATGAAATAAACGTATTATGTTGTCATTAAGGCCGTATTCTTCCAATTACTAGAGTCCTAGCCTGTCATTGGTATCCTGTGATCTAGTTTGAGACCAAAGCTGTAGTGTATAATGCAGGGACGGACACAGTTATCTAAATCACACATGCTGTGCTTTCCATGTTGCATACAATTTTACAGTGCTGTTTGGTACAATTTCTGATTAGACCTGAGAGTTGATGATTGTATGATACCTAAAAATGTTTTGTTTTTTTTGTTAAAATATATTACTACAGATATATCGTTTTAATTACATGGTATGCAATTCTGAAAGTAGTTAAAATTAATGTAATGACTTTTATAGTATTTTTAAAGAAACTTTGATTTTATTTTTTTTAAACTGTTTTTATCTATTTATATACTAGATATAGATAGATAGAGATGTCTCCATGTTACTTCGGTCTTGTCTGTTTTTATCTATTTATATACTAGATAGAGATAGATAGATAGAGATGTCTCCATGTTACTTCGGTCTTGTCTGATTTTATCTATTTTTTTTTATTTTAGGTAAAAACCCTACAGATGAATACCTAGAAGCTATGATGAATGAAGCCCCGGGCCCCATTAACTTTACCATGTTCCTTACAATGTTTGGTGAGAAACTGAATGGCACAGATCCAGAAGATGTGATCAGGAATGCATTTGCGTGTTTTGATGAAGAAGGAACTGGTAAATAATGATTTCATTAAAAAAAATATTTGTAGACCTATGTGATACATAATATATTAATACTTATAAATCTATATTATTATTTTTTTAATTCTTCCAATTAAATGTATTTAGATCAACATAGACTTCCTCTCTGTCACTTTTGCTAAGAATGACTTGGCTCAAATTGTGAGCAAAATCTTCTTGTTTTTAAAATTGTAATACTTGAAATATAGATATGGAGCCACCTGACTTGAAAGTTACATTGAAAAACTTGAGAAACATAGAAATAAAATTACTTTTAAGGTCTCACAGTAATTTTTTGTAATTTTCAAAAATGTAAATACAGAATTTGCAATTATTTGTAATTAAAATGTATAATCTGTTTTTTTGTTTTTTTTTACCTGGGGGATTTTATAGTAAGATCTCTAACGGTACACTTTTTTTTTATATTACACCGAATTGCAATTTTTATTACCAATTTTAAATGTATGGCTATCTTAGACTTTAGCATGCCAGAGATGTCTGTGTATTAGAAGTCAACTATAATTGCTGTTTGCTGATTGTTTTTGTATTTCTGTACTGTATACACCTCTGTGAAACAATTGCCTTTAAAATACTGTTTTGTTTACTACTAACTGCAGCCCTAAATTAAACATTGATCCTATACCCAAGATGCAATTGACACTTCTCTGTCTCCTTGTGTTTTTTTAGGATTTATCCAAGAAGAATATTTGAGGGAACTATTGACCACAATGGGTGACCGTTTCACAGATGAGGAGGTGGATGAGCTTTACCGGGAGGCACCAATTGACAAAAAAGGCAACTTCAATTATATTGAGTTTACACGCATCCTAAAACACGGAGCTAAAGACAAGGATGACTAAGCTGCATTCCAGTCCTAAGAAGAAGAAATCCTCTCACTTTCTGTCCTCTGCGTTTTCTTCTTCCGATAGAACTCATTGCATGCTTTTAGCTCTCTAGATCTTACCTTCTGTGTATTTATGGATTTATTCCAGGCCAATATGGCGCACGCACACACCTATGTAACCAAACTGGAAGCAGGAGCCGGAAGTGTATCATGTAATGAGTAGCAAATCTGCACAGCAGAGAAACAGAATCTGTTTTTCTTTTTTTGAGTCGAGCTGGATTTTTGCAATTTTGTAAAAAAATAAATAAATAAAATAACAACAAAACATTGGAAAGGACTATCATTCAAACTATCTCAATGTGATCTGGCAGTGTGAAAACAAATTATAATCCTACACTGGGGGTGGACAATTGAGTGTGTTATGGAGCTGGGGATGGGGTTCAAATAGATACAATATAAATGAAAATATTTTTAGAAGCCAGGAGTTAAATTTTATAGTTGCTGCATTTAACCAGAAGTACAATTATACCTGAAGTGATGAGCATCTTGTATTTGCTATAGAGGTTTTAGCATTTCCTTCCACTGATAAAGCTTTAAACATGTTTATTTATATATTTGTGACTCTATACCCTTTTTGAAATGGTGGTTAATATCTGATCCAAGTCATGTTAGAAGGTCCTATAAATTTACCCTTGTTACACCTGCTAAAGATCAAACTTATAGCTGGCAGCTCTCTACAAATGTGTAATTTGTATCTTTACACTACACAAATAGTCTTGTCATTTCCATTGCCAAGTATTTCATAAAACCATCACAGCCCGAGCAATGCCAGAGGTATCTAAAGTAGCAGTTTGGTCCGCCTAATGGCTGTGGCATGTTTAATAGGTTTAAATGTAGATGCTTGACACATTTTACATATCAGTTTTCACCAAATGCATTTCTATGACATGAATAAAGATTTTGTTTTTCTACCCTACTTCTGAGTTGGTTTGTATGTGAATTTTATTGTAGAAATGTTTTTTACTGCATGGAGGACTGTTGTAAATTGTCACTTATTTCGCAAACATTGCCGATCTAGGAAGTCAAGAGCAGGAAAGTGTTTGCAGAAACAATCTTAGTGGGCTTATTATTGGACCTAAGAACCCGGCTTCTTGGCCTGAAGCGGGTTATTCTACTGTTAAGAGAACGTCTCTGCTTTTATCATGAACCCTGCAAGATGACTGCTTCTATTTTGGGGGGGATAATGGCTCTATCACTACAGCAAAATTACATATTGTTTTAAGTTAAAGGCTGTTTTTTTATAAAATATATTGTCCATTTATTAAAGGGACAAGGAAACTATCTTAAAATCGTGCTTTGGCACAAAGGTTTTTTTTTTTTTTTTGTATAAAAAATCGTGGATAAAAGCCTTGGCAAAGAGTATGTTATGTATATTAACAAGTAGTCTGTCAAATGCAAAAAAGAAACAGGATTGTGGTCCAAAGAGCACGCCAAATCCATGACCTTTAGTTGCTAATTTGAAGTAAGGAGTTGGCTGCAATCTTCTGCTTTCAATAGGAAGGTATCATTTGTATGAGTTTGTATTTTTGCATGTATATCAGGAGAAAAAAAAAGCCTTTTAAGGTCTAATGCATGATGAGAGCGACATTTACAGTACAGTGATGAATTACTGTATATTCTGTCCCATATTTAAATGCTGACTTATTGCCCAGGGATCAGTTGGTGGCAGCAGTAAACTCACCTTTTAAGCAATTCAATTTATTTTTTTCTTGTATAGGTCAACATATTGAGCAAGAACAGCAACACAAATCAAACAATTAGTGTACTAAAACCAATAAATGTTTAGGTACGAACTCATTCTCACAAGCGGTCACACAAAGTCATGTCTAGATGTTACAAACCACTACACCCTGTGCCCGATTTCTTTAACAATAAAAATCCTATTTTTTAGCCAGCTAATTACAAGTGCTTATATAGGAGAAAAACATCCAAGGACTTGACCTGTGATTGGCTGAGAAGCCAACATGCGTTTCTCTCTGCTAATGAGAACCAGCAGTGAAAGGAGGAAACAGATCATTTTGTATGTGGCATTCTCATTGAGCTCTGGAAGGGTGAGTTTGCAACCTCTTAGCTTTTCTTTCTACTTTAAGATACTGGTGTATATTTTATTGAACTGTTATACTAATCCTGCTAACTAAAAATAGACCATACAAAACAAAATGTGACATCCCTTTACTGTACTGACTTTCAGTGTGGTCACTGCAGATAGTGGGAGAATATCTGAGCTGTTTAGACAATGCTCCCAGTCGCTAGAGATACTTAAGAAAGGTTATACGTTGGCAAAGACAAATTAAGGTCCTATTCTCTGCTTCTGTTTAACGTCCAGACTGGCATTACCATATATAACCTTAAAATCATTTCACAAACTCCCTTGTTCTGTATTGCAAAATAGGCCGTAAAAATGTCTCCATAACTCATATAGTTAAGGAAACTGTGTTGCTGTCATGGCTGTTCATTACTTTCTTACTTAAGCCGCTGTTTTGATGCAGCTGTTCAAATCTGAAAATACAGACACAAGAAAATCTTAGTCATCATAACAGAATTAGCACAACCAGCAGCTTGAAGCTAATCGCAAACATTACAATCTGTAGCCACTGGGCAACTTGGCTAAGGATGCTCATCTCTTGGACCCTGGAGTTTGAGCAGTTTTTTTTTTTTGTTTAACCCACTGGCACCGAGATTTTTTTCTGGGTTGTATCTTGTATGTGAAGGACAGCTGCATCTCTTGTGATTACGATGCTATTTTCAATTGCTGCTTACAAATATGTAAAGTATGTTTCCTCTCTCATGGCCGAGGAATGACCACGTAATTCAGAACAGATGCCATAGAGGGGGATTTTTGTAAGAACGGGACCAGATAGAAAATACAGTTGGTGTGAAGAAACTAGAAGAGCTGCAAGAATAATCTCGGTCCTCCTGTGACCCTAATTACCCTTTAAAAGGACATGGATCATGAATGCATCTGATACAGGAGAACGAGTAGTGTATGCAAAACATTTATTTAATTAAAAAGTGCCTAAATAAACATTAATACACTGAAGTTTGCAAATGTCTTCAGTTTTCTGGCAGTTGATTTTGAGAAGACCCAGGCTAAATTCATAATTCGTTTCGGCCAATCAGAGGCAGCTGCAACTTTGTTCAGTTTTTTTTCTGCTTTGAGAGCATTATTTTAAATAAATATAACACTGGTTTATTATCAAATACCCTCTTTCAGATGCAACAAAGAATACAATGCTTTCAAGCAGTAATAATGCTGAAGAGCTGTTTCAGGTACTGACAGTTTATTAATACCGCCATGATGTTGGTGGAAGAATATTATGAACAAACTTAAGATCAGTCATATGTAGATCTTGATGGTGTCCTAAATCCACTAACGTAATCTCCCACGTTCACCTCATTGTGTCTCCGGCTGCTTTGATGATCTCAGACACATTTGTCAAGAATCATTAATAGTGTTCTAGTATGTACTGAGGGCTCTCCACATTTCCTCTCTCCTTGTGACACATTTTACAGAAGACAGTGATGTACTTGTATCTGAGTTGTTGTAGCATGCTATGTTTAATATTACACAGTTTGCTCTTATGAAAAACTTAAATGTTTTTAAAAAGCAAAACAAAAAATACTGTGTTTAGTTTTTAATGATTGTATTTTACCATACTAGAGGTCACAAGAATAATCGTATGGGATCAACCTTGGATGCAGATAAGATCTACAATAAGTACTATTTAAAGAGCTTGAACAATGGGACCAAATAGAAGAGTAACTCACAGAAAAATTGCACCCCCCCCCCCCTCAAACTTCAGGCAAGCAAGCAGTGCCCTTGACCTACAATATGAAAGACCTAGATATAAGCAGAGTCTACTAAATTAAGAATATATTTCAACTTCATTAAGCATGGGGCTGTTGGTCCTGTGATCTAGCTCAGTGGTTCCAGAGTCTGATCCTTAAGATTGATCACAAGGCCAAGATTTCACGGTACATTTGCTTCAGCATAGGTGTGTTAATCAGTGCCACTATTATTGAGCCATCTTTGCTGTGTTTTTTTTCTCTAAATGTTTAGATGTCTTCTATTGACTCCAGCTTGCAATTTACCTCCTTAAGCCTAAACAGATTAACCCTACCTTTTTAAGTAGGATTTCAGGGGCATGATCATATGATCTGACTATTTAAACAAGCCCGTAATTTACTTCTTAGATACAGCCAATAGTAAATGAGACCGTCAAAATATGATGTCAGAAAAGCATGGAAGTTACACGTAATCTGCAATCTGAGGCTACAAAGTAATTAGTGCCAATAAGTAATATTTGCCAAATGGGCTCACAATCAAGCAATTTTACTCTATATAAAATGAATTAGATCATCTGTTCTAGTCCATGTGGGTTTCATAACCTGTGAATCCGGAATCGATATTACTCCGTAATAAAATGTAAAAATAATATTTTTAATTGCATATTTGTGGGTTTGAAACTGTTGTGCAATACATTTTTCATGTATTTATATGCCTTCCAATGCTTTTAACGTAAGTACTGTGTGTTTAATTGCTGCTCTGGCTCTAATAAGTGCTTTAAAAAGCCCTTGTGAGTCCTATTTATTACTCGTAATATTATTTTTGATAGAAACTTGATAAGTTTTTTCAGTTGCGGGTTAGATGTTATTTGTGAGCTAAAACTACGGGTCTAATAGAATAACGATTTTGTGTAACTTTAATTAGAGCTTGTAATATTCAAGCTGTACTAAAACCAATGGAGTTCTATGGCCACATTTGCGTCTTTGGATGGCCCATAGTGATTGTGGGCAGAGAACTCGTAATCGGATTGGGAGTAGCTAATAAAATATGGGGCAGTATTAAGAGAGATTTTCAGTGTGTATAAATTTACGAATTGGCCAATGGAATAGGGCCCTAACTCTGTTACAGAGCCAGTTTAACAGTGTCTATGTTGGTCATTTCCATGGAAACAAAATTCCAAGTTAATTACGCTCCAAATTAACTCCCTGACTTTATCTCTTTCAGCTGTGCAAGTATTAGTAACAATGTCAGACAATCCCAGGATATCGCTGGCTACATGAGTGATCACACAGCACAACACCCGGTAATTTCCCTGCAGAGTTCTAGATAAGTCCAGGCATTTTGTGCATGGCTGTGAAACAGCACTAAGGAGTCATTTCTAGTAATTACTAAATACAAAACAATAATCATTTCACTTACTGAGAGAGAAACACTGTAGTAAAAGTGAAGACCCATGCTTGGTGAAGGTTCATTAGCAGTTATCATTAAATTAAATATTTATATACAGATTATTAAAATCGCTGACAAGATGCCAGAATCTCCTCATGACAATTATATTAGATACAGTCTTATATTGCAGGAACCAGTGATAAGGAGCGTAGTAAGCGGCAGCATATAGTTTTATAAGAGGATTGGTGTGGTGTAAACAGGGGCATAGGAACTGGGGGGGACAAATCCCTCCCAGATTAAATGGATAGGGGACACACAAAAAATAGCAAAATTGCGCAATCATGCATTTCCAGATTTACCACTAGACGGCACTATGGAGCAGTTTGTCTTTCTCATAACTTATCCTATATATATATATATATATATATATATACTAGTGACTTGCCTATCCAAAAATGATGGGGCAATAAAATTTAAAGCCATGGCAATGCTGTTTGACACACAATGTAAAGCTTTTGCTACTCTGAGGACCTTCGGCGCTCATTGCGAGCCTCTCCTCTTGTGTACTTTTGCTCCTCTGAGCACCTTTGGCGCTCATTGCAAGCGTCTTCCCTTGTGTACTTTTGCTCCTCTGAGCAACTTCGGCGCTCATTGCGAGCCTCTCCCCTCGTGTCCTTAAAGTTTCGTGCATTGTAACGATCATGTTCGGCACTCATCACAAAGACAGATATACAGTGTAAAATATTCAATTTTTTTAGTGCAGTGTAAATTAGAATATGTTTTCAGGTCTCAGAGCATAATAAGTGATTTAAATAATTTAAATATGAGAGTGCTATCGCTGGCAGCCAATGAATAGTAATACAGATATATATATAACTGCAGTGTAAAAAGTAAAAACATTTTAGTGCAGTGGAAAGTATAAATTATTACTAATTAATACTTATTAAATGATGTACGTTAATCATTAGTTCTGAATGACCAAATGTATTAGGAAGTGCGAAGCATTAATGTTTTCATAAACTAATAGCAGTGTAAAATTATGCTATTTATCGTTTTTTGTTTTTTTTCGAAGTCCTGCGTTCCTCAACTGCTTGCAGCCTAAGGCAATCCCGCGTTTCCTAACTGCTTGGAGGCTAAGTCCCCTGTTTTTCAAAGCCTCAACGGCTCGCCTCGCAAGGCTGGCAGGAGCGCCTTTGGCGCTCATTTCCGCCTAAGTTCCGCATGTTTCAATGCCTCAACTGCTCGCCTTGCTAAATGCTCCGAGCTCGGAAGACTTATGTGCTTCAATAGTTTTAGAATGTAATAAAATACAACATCTAATTTATTACTTTTATATGCAATTATGCTGCTGCGGAATCTGCCATTTTAGTTTCAATTGATCAATTTCCAGAGTTGGGCTGAGAATCTGAATACACAGAAGCTTTGTATCTGTGCAATGGACGGTGGCAGATATATCTGCTAGTGCTCTCATTACCTCTATTAGCATGCCTACCCCTACTGAGCAGGAGCAGCAAGAAGCAGGCTCAGTAACGTAAATGGAATCCAACATTAAAGAATATTTGCATACAAAAAGAGAAAATGTAAAGTCTGTTTAATTGGTAACAACATTTTGTACTTGTTTAAAGAGTCTCACTCTAAAATGACACTACGCTATACCATACCTCTCAACTGTCTCAAATGTCACTCTTTTGTAGAATCTGTAACAAATTTAATGACAACTCAGTTTATTTTAAAGCATTCATGTCCTCTCTTTTTTTGGGTATAATTATTTAGCACCATTTGCACCACTCAATGCAGCAACACTTCCCTAAGATCCCTGATAAATTAGCTACAAGAAGGTGTCTTTCTTTCTTTCTTTCTCTTTAATTGATTCACTCTCAACATCTTAGTAGCATTTTTCTTTAATTTATATAAAATCTAATTTACATACTATACATATTACTCATAAGCATTATTTAGAAACTCCAATTATTAAATGCAATTCAATCTTTCCAAAATTGTTTTCAATGTTGCAAGCCACTCTAGGCAGCCAGGGTAATAAACTGGCTTCTTTGTCATGTGAAGGGGCCTAGGTATTTCAATGAAGCCTTGAGGGTCATCCAAGATGGGCAGGTTATAGCCGCGAGGTTGGACATATCACGGTCCACTGGAGAAGGAACTGCCAACCCACTCCAGTATTTTTGCCAAGATAACCTTATGGATAAGCACAACCAGAGATATCAGATGTACCTGACGTAATGCTGTCCATAGGGCCACCTAGAGGCGGACACAACTGAACAACAACAAATTTCTGCACACGTTTAGTTTGATAGAATGCTGTGCAGGTTGTATGAAACTCAGACATTTTCTGTTTGATTTTGAAGTCACTGTTCTATACAGTGCCTTGCAAAAGTATCCCAAATCCCCCAGACAAAGTCAATGTGCATAACTATTCACCCCCCCTAAAGTCAATACTTTGTAGAGCCACCTTTTGCAGCAATCACATCTACAAGTCGCTTTGGATAAGTCTCTGTGAACTTGCCACATCTTACCACTGGGATTTTTGCCAATTCCTCCTTGCAAAACTGCCCCAGCTCCTTCAAGTTGGATGGTTTGTGCTTGTGCACAGCAATCTTTAAGTCTGACAACAGATTTTCTGTTGGATTGAGGTCTGGGCTTTGACTAGGCCATCCCAACACATTTACATGTTTCCCCTTAAACCACTCAAGTGTTGCTTTAGCAGTGTGTTTGGGGTCATTGTCCTGCTGGAAGGTGAACCTCCGTCCTTGCCTCAAATCACGCACAGTGACTGAGATTTGTTGGTGTACTATTAAAATGGTTGCTGGTAAGGGTGACAGGGAACTTTTATGCACAATTTAAATAAAATCTATAGCATTCTTTTTTTTTATTAGGGAACTGTATTCACAGGCACTCTACAGTGCCTTGCAAAAGTATTCACACCCCTGGACTTTTTACCTATTTTGTTACATTATAGCCTTAAGTTTAATGTTTTGTTAATCTGAATTTTATGTGATGGATCAGAACACAATAGTTTAAGTTGGTGAAGTGAAATGAGAAAAATATATACATAAAACTATTTTTTAGAAATAGAAAACAGAAAATTGGCATGTGCGTATGTATTCACCCCCTTTATTATAAAGCCCATAAAAAGCTCTGGTGCAACCAGTTACCCTCAGAAGTCACATAATTAATTAAATGTTGTTCACCTGTGTGCAATCCTAAGTCATTACATATACACACCTTTTTTGAAAGGCTCCAGAGGCTGCAACACCTAAGCAAGAGGCACCACTAACCAAACACTGTCATGAAGACCAAGGAATTCTCCAAACAAGTAAGGGACAATGTTGTTGAAAAGTACAAATCAGGGTTAGGTTATAAAAAAAATATCCAAATCTTTGATGATCCCCAGGAGCACCATCAAATCTATCATAACCAAATAGAAAGAACATGGCACAACAGCAAACCTGCCAAGAGACGGCCGCCCACCAAAACTCACGGACCGGGCAAGGAGGGCATTAATCAGAGAGGCAGCACAGAGACCTAAGGTAACCCTGGAGGAGCTGCAGAGTTCCACAGCAGAGACTTGAGTATCTGTACATAGGACGACAATAAGCCGTACGCTCCATAGAGTTGGGCTTTATGGCAGAGTGGCCAGAAGAAAAACATTACTTTCAGCAAAAAACAAAATGGCACGTTTTGAGTTTGCGAAAAGGCATGTGGGAGACTCCCAAAATATATGGAGGAAGGTGCTCTGGTCTGATGTGACTAAAATTGATCTTTTCGACCATCAAAGAAAACGGCGCAAACCCAACACATCACATCACCCAAAGAACACCATCCCCACAGTGAAACATGGTGGTGGCAGCATCATGCTGTGGGGATGTTTTTCAGCAGCCAAACTGGTCAGAGTTTAGGCAAAGATGGATGGTGCTAAATACAGGGATAATCTTGAGCAAAACCTTTACCACTCTGTGCATGATTTGAGGCTAGGACGGAGGTTCACCTTCCAGCAGGACAATGACCCCAAACACACTGCTAAAGCAACACTTGAGTGGTTTAAGGGGAAACATGTAAATGTGTTGGAATGGCCTAGTCAAAGCCAATAGAAAATCTGTGGTCAGACTTAAAGATTGCTGTTCACAAGCGCAAACCATCCAACTTGAAGGAGCTGGAACAATTTTGCAAGGAGGAATGGGTCAAAAATCCCAGTGGTAAGATGTGGCAAGCTCATAGTAAGTTATCCAAAGTGACTCCACAAGTATTGACTTGGGGTGAATAGTTATGCACATTGACTTTTTCTGTTATATGTTGTCTGCTTCACAATAATAAAAACAATAAAAACATCTTCAAAGTTGTGGGTAAATGAAATGCTGCAAATCCTCAAACAATCCATGTTAATTGGCTGTGAGGCAGCAAAACACAAAAATGCAAGGGGGGGTGAATACTTTTGTGAAGCACTGTACAAACGTAATAAACAGAACTAAAAGAAACAAAAGTGTAAATCGGGCCATCTAGCATTTCAATGATGAAACTACATTCAATTAAATCAGTTCTTTCTTGCATATTCCCAAACCAAAGAAAATCAGAGGTGCTAAGTCTGAGAATGAACAATACTTTATTAGGTTTGCTCTATAGGCCTGGTAACCTACTCAGAGAGCAACCTCTTTTAGCTCACTTGTGCCCTCCACAAAAATAAATATCCTGTAGAATATCAGTCTGGTCGTACGTTTTGGTCTGTCTTGGGCCTCGTTAGTGATGTGCAGCCTCACTCCTTAAGGCACAGTGAGCACAGAGTCCATGTCTGGTTCCCCTATCACTCTTAGGGTGAGAGAAACTAAAGAAATAGAATCAGAGGTGCTCATCTGAGATTGTACAATACCTACCGTATTTTTCGCCATATAAGACGCACCGGCAGATAAGACGCACCTAGTTTTTAGAGGAGGAAAACAAGAAAAAAAAAAATCTGAATCAAACACAAATACACTCAAACACAAATACACTTTACACACAGATACACACCTACATTACACACAAATATATATATATATATATATATATATATATATATATATATATATATATATATATATATATATATATATATATAGATACACATACATACATATACATACACACATAAATATACATACACATACATACATATATACACACACATACACACACACACATACATACACACACACACACACACACATACACATACATATCCATATACTGCAGCATTTGGGAGCCATTGACCCTCCCTGACCCTCCTGATCCTCCCTGACCCTCCTGATCCTCCCTGACCCCCCTGATCCTCCCTGACCCCCCTGATCCTCACCTTTATAGAGACACATACATACATATACATACACACATAAATATACATACACATACATACATATATATACACACACACATACACACACACACACACACACACACATACATACATACATACATACACACATACATACACACACACATCCATATACTGCAGCATTTGGGAGCCCTTGACCCTCCCTGACCCTCCTGATCCTCCCTGACCCCCCTGATCCTCACCTTCCTTCTGATCTCTGCCATCTTGATTTCACCCCAGCGCTTCCTACCAGCTTCCTACTGCAGCGTTGCGTGTGTGACGTCACTAGGACGCACCGGCCGACGCGATGCTGGTAGGAAGCGCTGGGGTGAAATCAAGAGGACAGAGGCAGTCTGAAAAGTTATATTCGCCGTATAAGACGCACCAACTTTCCTCCCCCAGTTTTGGGGAAGAAAAAGTGCGTCTTATACGGCGAAAAATACGGTAAGTAGGTACGTTCTATGTCTGGTTACCTACTCAGATTGCAGCCTCTTTTAGCTCGCGTGTGTCCTTCACAGGGAGAACTTCAAAATAGAGGTGGTAGAAGAGCAGCTAAATAAACTAAAGATCACATTTTAATTTATTCAAGTTGACAACAACACATTATATTGATATATTTATTTTTAATCATATTTTGGGATGGGGTGAATTGCTTTTTATTTATTTATGAATTAGATGGTAGCTATAGATTTTTGGTAAATCTTCATAATATTCTTGCTTGCTGACAATCAGCCCTATTAAATTGGGGCTACGTTGTAAAATGTAGCCTGTTACTCCAGATTTACGTGTCACGGCTATTAAATTAGCCCTGTAACGTTGCTTGCAGCGGACTTGCATGGTAACACACAGGAAGGCCGAAAAATGCCTAAAGGACTGGATACATTGAACTTCACGCATGTAAATCCTTTGATCCGTCAGGCCCGTAACCGCTACTTGTTCAATTCAGCTATTAAATTGCAACGTGGTCACTCGTGAGCAAGCACGTAACACGCAAATGGAGTCCAAAGCCCAACGTGTGCTTGAGAGCACCCACAAGGGGGTAAAGTACAATACGTAGCACTTCGTAATCAAATAAAAACACACTACTGTACATTTATTATAAGCGAAAGTGATGTTAGGTCTTAGAATTAATAGCACAACATTCTCAAGCCCGCAAATCGGCCCCGAATTTTTTTTTATTTCATGTTCATATTTTGTGTTATATCGATCCCTGCAATCAATGTGTTAAGACATATACTGTAACTTGCATGTAATAGAATATCTTATTTACGGCTTTATTAATATTGCATTATATTTGGATTTCCGATCGCAAACTGTATTTGAAGCATGTAGGACGTCCAAATCTACCCTCCCCCTTTTCAGTGACGTAACGCTAAAGATCTATTTTTCCATTGGCTCCATCTGAACCCGTAACTAAGAGATTGCTCAATTGTTTGCATTCGAGCACGCAACCCCGACGGCCGCAAACTGGTTTACCAAATAGCCTCTATCACTCGTAGCTCGCAGCCCTTTCTAATTTAATAGCAACATAAGTAGGGCAAATTTCGACCCTGCAGCCTTTACGTGTAACTTGTTGGACTTACGAGACTGGAATTTAATATGGCTATTTGTCACTCTGGTACAGCAAACCAACTGCTAATTATTAGTAAATATATTATGTTAGCTTTGGCAAAATCAATGTGTAAAGTAGTGCATAAATATTATATTGACAAATTAAAAATAAGGATTCTATTCACTTTCTTTTAAGACATGTTGGTGACAGGAAGGTTAAGAAGGGTTGCTTCTGGATTTCTCATCCTTACATTTTTCTTTAAAAAGTTTATTGTGTCCACTTCTATTGTGAGATCTGTACACAGGGATTATTTCAGTATTTTGATATTAAATCTACTGGAGACCTATGTAAAGATTTGTATCTGCTTAAATCAACATAAGAAAAGAGACCGCTGCCTGCCCTCTGCACAATGTAATATCAGGAGAGATGGGTTAGAGGAAAGAGATGAGGTGTGTTAGAAAAAAAACTAAAAAGCAAGGAATTATTTAAAGAGGAGAAAGAATGTAGAATAAAAAAAAGATATGAATAAAATAATAGCCAGACACCAAAAGGAAGGTAGCATTCATTTAAAAATAATTTTATTTACAGATGTTGTCTTTATAATTACTAATTTCCTGAATTAACAAGTGGTGCACTGGTGACCGGAAATGTCATGGTAGCCGCATAGTACGGCAGAAAATCGGTGGGGAGAGGAAGCATGTAGCCTAGCTCCACGCTTCGTTTGGCTGCATAATTGCTGTGCCTTACACATATGGCTTGGGACTCAGATGTAAAAGATGCTAATAAATGGTAACCCGTAAGCAAGAGCCAGCAGATACTGGGATGCCTACTATGCAATGAAGACTTACTGACCCTTAATAGTGACTCAAGCCAGCGACACAGGCTCTGAGAAATTCGTAGTGAGGCAAAGGACACCTACCAGAAGCTTAACCCGTTCCTCGCGGCGAGGAACTCCGTGAGACTGGTCTTCCTGGAGAGCTGCCCTCTGACAGTGGAGCTGATGGCGTGCATGTGTGCGTGCTTGCTGGAAGGAATCATGGCGTGAACAGAGTGGATGCAGGTCAGTGGAAGCTGCTATATAAATGCCCTGTCTGCTGGCAGAAGTGTGTTATTGTGCTGAATAGCAGTGGCAATATGGTGCTCTGAGAGACTTGAGTGCTGGCAGGAGTGAAACTTTGGGAAATCAAGGCACTATTGGTGCGCCCCAAAATGCATGGATGATTATGCTTTGGACTGATCTGACTGTGATATTTATCAGTGGTATTCATCTGGTATAGGTCTCACTAGAGCCCCATAGCCTCATATTAATCTGCAAGACCCGGTGTTACTGGTGTGATATGCTGGAGGACATATGGGAAATAATTGAGATCAACGATTTTGCCCTTTATATGTAATATATAAACCAAACCGGAACTTAAGGCCAATATATAATAACAACATGCCGAAAGCAAAAGGCAACTTACATGGCAAGGCCAAATCAAATAATAAAACCAGTCAGATCACGGCTAAATAGTTTATCCCCGGAATTCCACCAAGGGAATAAATCTCTGGATTGTAATCTGACTATGTTATCTGATAACTCTTCTAATACAGATCCAGAAGGTCAAGGTGAAGAAGTACTAACTATTTCCAAGATGAAGGAGCTACTACTAAATTTCCAATCGTCCTTTATGATGGACATCAAACAACAAATAATAGAGAATTCTAAGCTAATAAACAAAGTTAACATTAAAACATCAGACTTGGAAATCAAATTTGATAACTTAATAAAAGATCATAATACATTTCTAACTCACTCAGCAAAATTGGAGAATAAAACAGTAAAACGGCCTCCATAGAGGACCGATCGAGACAAAATAATTTAAGAATTAAGGGAATTTCTGTGGACATATTGAACAGCAATCTAAGGCAATATGTTATTAACATGTTGTCTTTCTTGGTTCCGGAAGTTCCACAAACAGAAATGAGATTGGATGCTTGCCATAGACTTCCGAAACCTTCATATCTAGAGAAACATACTCCTAGAGATGTTATTATCAAATTACATTATCTGTCAACTAAGGAAGTGATAATAAAAGCCAATATTAAAACAAAAAAGCTATAACCATCATATGATAAATTAAAAATTTTCACAGATTTATCAGCTATAACGCTTTTAAAAAGAAGAGGATTTTCAATTATAACTTTAGCATTAAGGAAAGAAGGCTATGTATACAGATGGCTTGCTCAAGGAGGCTTGTTGATTCTGAAAGACACTCGCTGGTACAAAGTTATCACTTTAAATCAAGGATTAGAACTACTCAGCTCTTGGAACATCATGATAGAAAATCCGGAGAAGACAAATAAATCATTAATCTTTCGAATCCAGAATGGCACAAAGTTTGATTTTAATTTGTTAACCAACAGAGATTATTGAGCTAAACAAATAATATGTGGAGAGGATCATAAAATTACAAAATCATATTATATGGGTTTATAGAAATATCTATAAACTAAGATTAATTAATCTCAAGTATAATCTCATAAAAGTAATCATGTTGTGCTTTAATTAATCAGAATAACTATTTACCCTTCTGGTTTGCTGTATAAATAATTAACACCCTTATTAAATTGCGATTCAGTAAATTTAAAAGGGCTCTATTTAAGCACGCAGCATATATTTTTTACAGAAGTTTTTAGTTAGTGAACTTCTATACAAAAGCAAGGTCTTCACTAACTAAAACCTTCTGTAAATAAAATATGCTGCGTGCTTAAATAGAGCCCTTTTAAATTTACTGAATCACAATTTAATAAGGCTGTAAGTTTTGACGAGCACTAATATAGGTATTGGTATAAAGATTGTTCAATCACATCTCTGAGTGTAATCAATAATGAGGTTAAATTATTCAAAAGTTAAACACTGAAGGGGGCTTTTTTTTTATATAATAAACACTAAAGTAATAACGCTGTAATACCAGCAAATGTAGATAAATATTTTATCACTAAATGTTTATGGGATATTGATATTTAAAGTTTTTTTATTTGAGTTAAAATGTATAAGGTGTTAAAGCACAATGCTAACCTACACACTCCTTAATGTAAGTACGCTACTAGGAAGGTAAATAATTAGTAATAGATAAAGAAATTTTGAATAACACTATATTTGAATAGAATAAGAATTTTATATGTTAATATTAATTTTACACTCCTTTTAATCACAGAGAAGATTTAGGTAATAGTAGAAGGGTTGGTTAATTAATGAGTTACATAGGACACTCTCCTCATTTTTTTGTCGAACATTTCTGAACATTAGCATATAGCCCTATTGTTAGGTGTTGGTGTATAATTATATTTATGAATGTAAGATTGAGCGGGAATGTATGGATGAGAAGGATTGCAAGTGTTCCGGGAGCTCTAATTGACTTAATTTCTACTAGCAGCTTTGTTAAATAGTTCAACCTACCCTTTAGTCTTTTTCTTAAGTCAATACATTTTGTCTGTAAATGTATTTGCCTTGTTCAAATGCTATTATGGAATAAGATATGTCAATTAAAATACTGAGTCTAAATGTTAGGGGTCTGAACTCCCCCAACAAGAGACTTTCAATTCTAAGATTGATCAAGCAAGAGAAAGCCAAAATCATTCTTTTACAAGAAACGCATTGGTCAGAAAACAAAATTCCTATATTTGGTTCAAATAGTTATGAATTTAAATATAATTCGACCTTTAACAACAAATCAAGAGGTGTATCTATATTTTTTGATCGTAGCTTAAAGATTAAGGAAACCTTACACGAATGTGACCCTTGGGGCAGGTTTATATTGTGGATAGGGGAAATTAACGATCAAAATGTCTCCTTGCTCAACATATACGCCCCTAATGACAATCAACTCCCCTTTATAAAAAAGACTATGAAGAAACTTAAAAAATTAGGACATGGGATTGAAATAATGGCAGGAGATTTTAACTCCCCTATTAAACCAATGATAGACAAAAATCTAATAAAACTATCAAAAACTTAGACTTAGTGCTTAGAAATGCTGATAAACTCTCAAAATGTATAAATGATAATCAGACGTATGACATTTGGAGAACATTACATCCAAACGAAAAGGACTATTTATACTATTCTATGGTACATAAAACCTACTCAAGAATAGATTTTTTTTTAATAAATGAAGAAAATTTGTCTAAGGTTACCGAAGCCAATATAGGCCAGATATCTATATGGGATCATGCGCCAGTTAGCATAAAAATAAAATTAGATCAAGAAATAAAGGAAATACCAATTTGGAAACTGGATGACACTTTGTTGAGAGATAAAAATACAGTGTCGGAATTGAGTGACGAAATAATAACATTTTATGATATAAATTCTGGAACTGTTGAGCAAAATGGAACACTGCAGATGTCATTTAAGGCCTATTTTAGAGGTCTTTTGATTCAATTAAACCATCAAGTCAAAAAAAAAGAGAGGTCTGCCATTAAGGACTCTATTAATCCAGCTATTTAACCTAGAAAAAGAGCATAAAGAAAATCCCAAAGATAATACTTATACAGAGATAAAAAATGAGCAAAAACAAATTAATACAATTTATCAATAAATCTCTGATAAGGCGATTTGGAAACTTCAGCAAAAATTTCATTATGACAAAAAAACTAGTAAAGTGCTAGCGCAAAAAAAATAAAAAAATAAAACGTAATTCCAGAATAGAATATTTAATGGATGAGGGTAACCGTTTTTTTAAACCAAAAGATATAGCTAGGATTTTTGCCAAATATTACGAAGGTTTATATAACTTGAAAAATTACACTTTATTTAAGGAACCAAGTGTCCTTAAAATTCAAACATTTCTTAGTAAGATTAAACTTCCTAAAATTTCAGATTTTGAACTTGCAAATTTCAATTTACCAATTACTGAAAAAGAAGTAATGGAAGCTATAGGTAAATTAAAAGCATATACTTCCCCTGGTCCGGATGGATACACAAATCTTTTTTTTAAACTATTTGGCCCAGTACTTGCAAAACATTTAAAAGTTTTTTTTAATGAGTTTAAAGATTATCTCACCTTCCCTGCTTTCCTCTCCTCTTCTCTGCTCCCATGAGCTCCTCTCCTTCCTCCAGTCACTATTTCATCCCTCCTCTAAAGCTGAAAAGCAGAAATGCTCCTGTAAATCCTACTCCCATCTCCTTTTACTCTCTCTCCTCCTTCTGATGGCTTGTGGAGATATATCCCCTAACCCAGGCCCCTCACTCATTCCCACCTGCTGTCAGCCACGCAGAGTCCCCAGGGCAGCAAATGCCCAAAACACCCATTATCTAATACCCATCACTTGTCACAAACCATCTACTTTGCCCTTCTCATATGCCCTCTGGAATGCAAGGTCTGTTTGCAATAAACTTACCTTCATTCATGATCTCTTCATTTCCAACTCCCTCAATTTACTGGCTATCACAGAAACCTGGCTCACTCCATCTGACTCTGTCTCCCCTGCTGCACTCTCTTATGGTGGTCTACACTTCAGCCACACTCCTAGACCTGGGAACAAACAAGGTGGAGGTGTGGGCATACTGCTATCCTCTCGCTGCACTTTTCACTGCATACCCCCTGTTCCCTCCCTCCAATTCTCATCTTTTGAAGTCCACACTATTCACATCTTCTCTCCTATACCTCTGTGAGTAGCTGTGATCTATCGCCCGCCTGGATCGACCTCTCAATTTCTGGACAACTTTGCCGCCTGGCTCCCTCACTTTCTCTCCTCCAATATACCTTCACTCATTCTTGGCGATTTCAACATAGCCACTGACACACCCACCTCCCCAACAACTGCAAAATTACTTACACTTACCTCTTCCCTTGGCCTCTCACAATGGACAGATTCAGCAACTCAGAGTGGTGAACACTCCATTGACCTTATTTTTACTAATCTCTGCACTATCTCCAACCTTGACATCTCCTCACTTCCCCTATCTGACCACCACCTGCTAACTTGCAACCTCACCTCATCTTCCGCTCACCACCCTTCTTCAAATCCTGCCACCAGAACACTCAGAAACCTGCAAGCACTCAACCCACAACAATTGTCAAATGTACTAACACCCCTTCTTAGCCCCCTCACCACCCTTGCCTGCCCTGACGTCGCCACTTCACAATACAACACTACTCTAACCTCCACCCTTGACTCTCTTGCCCCCATAATCACAAGCAAACGCCCTCGCTCTCAACCACAACCATGGCACACCACACAAGCACGCTATCTACAGAGATGCACACGCACTGCAGAACGACTATGGAGGAAATCTCGCACTTCAGCAGACTTTCTCCACTACAAGTTTACCTTGCGCTCCTACTTCTCTGCCCTCAATCTTGCCAAACAACACTACTTCTCATCACTAATATCAAACCTGTCCTCCAACCCTAAACGTTTATTTGCTACATTCAACACCCTCCTCCGCCCACCCCCACCTCCTGCCCCTTCCTCTCTCACTGCTGATGACTTTGCCAGCCATTTTAAAAATAAAATCGATACCATCCAAAATGAGCTCTCCTTCCAATCTTGGCCCTACCCCACCACCCTCTCCCCAAACTGACAACACCCAGCCCTTACCCTTCCCCAATCCCACCTCCACTATGGACTCCTTTGACCCTGTAACCGAGGATGAAGTATCTACTTTACTATCAACCTCTCACCTTACCACATGTCCTCATGATCCTATTCCATCCCAGCTAATCCCTCCCCTATCCACCACACTTATCCCAGCTCTCACACATCTATTCAACCTCTCCCTAAACACTGGCAAGTTTCCATCCTCATTAAAACATGCCACAGTTACACCCATTCTCAAGAAGCCCTCTTCTGACCCAGCTTCTGCCTCCAACTATCGCCCTATCTCACTACTTCCCCTTGCTTCTAAACTCCTTGAGCAGCTTGTTTACAATCGCCTCACTCAATTTATTTCCTCCAATTCCCTACTTGACCCCTTCCAATCTGGCTTCCGGTCCCAACACTCTACAGAAACAGCCCTTACAAAAGTCACTGATGACTTGCTAACCGCCAAATCAAAGGGTCACTACTCTATTCTAATTCTCCTGGATCTCTCTGCTGCCTTCGATACAGTTGACCACCCTCTTCTAATCCAAACTCTCCGCTCTTTTGGCATCCAGGACACAGCTCTTTCATGGTTCACATCCTATCTTAAAGATCGTACATTTAGTGTCTCCTTCTCTGGCACCTCTTCTTCACCTCTCCCTCTGTCTGTTGGCGTTCCCCAAGGTTCTGTCCTAGGCCCCCTCCTCTTCTCCATCTACACCTCCTCCTTTGGAACCCTTATAAAATCCTTTGGATTTCAGTATCATCTCTATGCAGATGATACTCAAATCTACCTCTCTGCACCTGATCTATCCCCCTCTCTTTTAGCTCAAGTTTCCAACTGCCTCTCTAGCATATCCTCCTGGATGTCCACCCGTCAACTCAAACTCAACATGTCTAAGACTGAACTTCTAATCTTTCCACCCTCTACTACAGCTTCCACACCTCAAATATCTCTCACTGTTGACAACACCATCATCGCCCCTACCTCCCAGGCCCGTTGTCTTGGGGTTCTACTGGATCCCGCCCTCTCTTTTATTCCTCACATCCAAGCAATAACAAAATCATGTCAGTTTCACCTAAAAAAACATCTCCAAAATTCGTCATTATCTTACAGAAGACACAGCTAAAATTCTAATTCACTCTCTCATCATCTCTCGACTCGACTACTGCAATTCCCTCCTTGCTGGCCTCCCCATCTCTCGTCTGTCTCCCCTCCAATCCATAATGAACGCCTCTGCTAGACTCATCTTCAATACCAAACGATCAGTGTCTGCAGCTCCTCTCTGTCAATCACTCCACTGGCTTCCCATAGCTTCCCGAATCAAATTTAAAATCATGACCCTAACACATAAAGCCCTCAACAACAGTGCACCCCCTTATATCTCTGCTCTTGTTTCAAAATACTCTCCCAACCGGCCCCTTTGTTCTGCTAACGACCTTCTTCTTTCCTCCTCTCTCATCACCTCCTCTCACTCCCGTCTTCAAGACGTTTCTCGTGCTTCCCCATCTATTTGGAACTCCTTGCCCCGCTCCATTAGATTATCTTCCTGCCTCAAAACTTTTAAGAAATTATTAAAAACACACCTGTTTAAAAAATCTTATTATCTTCAGCCTTAACATGTACAACTGAACATTCCACAGCTTAATAACACTCACACCCACAATCTACAGTACAACACACAGACCCCTCCACTTTACTGAACCAATTGCTTTCAATTGTATTTGTCACCCTCTTGTATCACACCTAAACCCTTAGATTGTAAGTTTGCGAGTTTTCAATCTTGTGTCAGTGCCTTGGAAACAAG
Source organism: Discoglossus pictus (assembly GCA_027410445.1). Lineage (NCBI taxonomy): Eukaryota > Metazoa > Chordata > Amphibia > Anura > Alytidae > Discoglossus > Discoglossus pictus. Next base: position 126,002,798 of record CM050166.1, read on the forward strand.
CTCTATGTACATTTGATTTTATGCTAAAAAACAGGGCCCTCCATTCTTTACAAGGTGTTTAATTTGTTTTCTGCTATGTACTCAACCCCTGTACAGCGCTACGGAATATGTTGGCGCGATATAAATAAAGATAATAATAATAAGAAGAAGATTCAGGTAAAATTCCAAAGGACATGATGAAAGCCCATATTATAATGATCCCGAAAAAAAATCAAGAATCCTGTCATTGTGGCAATTATAGGCCGATCTCCTTAATGAATTTGATTTGAAACTGTATGCAAGGATACTGGCGTTTAGATTGACACATATTTTAAATAAATTGATTTCAAAAGAGCAGACAGGGTTCATGACCGGTAGGCAGGGACCAGACAATATTAGGAAGCTTATGGATTTCATGTGTGTTGCAAATGCTGGTAATGCCCCCACCCTGTTCTTATCATTAGATGCTGAGAAAGCATTTGATAGAATAGGATGGGGGTATATGAGACAGGTTTTATTAGAGATGGGTTTCGGTTTGTTTGGTTCCCATGCAATTGGAGCCCTTTACTCTAATCCATCAGCCTCAGTAATTGGAGCAAGCTTTAGATCTCAAGATTTTGACATTGGTAACGGAACCCAACAGGGTTGTCCCCTCTCCCCCACCCTATTCATTCTATTACTGGAACCTTTAGCTTTAGCTATTAAAAATGATGAAGCAGTGAGGGGGATAGGGGTGGGAGAGAGGGAACACAAAATCACCATGTTTGCAGATGATGTGGTGTTGTCATTGGAAGAGCCTCTGACAACTTTGTCTCAAGTACTGGACTTAATATAACAATATAGTAAAGTTTCTAATTATAAATTTAATGCTCAGAAATCAGAGATCTTGAGCATAAACATATTGAATTCACTTAAACTCAAATTGAAGAAAATGTTTCCCTTTGATTGGGAGGCTAATTCGTTTAAACATCTGGGTATTACTTTTAATAAAAATATAAAAAATATGATTAAAGTGAATTGTGAGATAACTCAGGAGAAAATAAAAAATATTATATCAAGTTGGGAAACATTAAAAATTTCCTTTTCAGGAAAATTTGCCATTGTCAAGATGACGTTTTAACGGTCATCAGTTATTTGATGAGATGTATTCCATTGGAACTTCCTAGACAATTTATAGCAAAATTACAAAATAGGATTGATACCTTTATTCACTCAAGAAAACATGTCAGAATAAAAAGGATTGAAATGTCTAGGAAATTGTCTAAAGGTGGAATTGCATACCCACTTTTATATCTTTATCAAAAAGCTTCATAATTTGCTCAAGCCCTCAAATGGTTAGAGGCTGGTGATAACTTGGCCTGGTTTCAAATAGAAAGTAATATGGTGTTGAATAAGGATTTAAAAGCCTTAATTTTTATAAATAGCTTTGAGACTAAATCTATTAAGAAAGAGGCATTTGTTGTTAAGAAACTATTTTCATTTTGGAAAAACAATTATAATAAATATAATCTTCTTCCATCTTTAAGTATGGCTACTCCAATTGTAACAGTGACTACATTTTACAATATAGTATGGAAAAACTACTGGACAAATCATGGCTTTCAATTCCTGAGTAACTTATTCATTTCAGGCAAAATGGCTTATATTCAGCAATTCACAAAAATATGGAATCAAACCATTTAACTGGCTGACGTATGCCCAATTAAGAAGCCTCTTAGAATCATTAAGTAAGGTTTGTAAGCTAAACACCAATTTGAATACATTTTAAGTATTACATAGTAGTGAATTTTCCCATATGACCTCTAAAATGTTAAATTATTTACATATTCAGATAGAGTCAAATATAACAAAAAAATATGCACTTATGGTCAAACGAATTGAAGATTAATTTTAAACCCAGAATTATGGGATCAAGCTCTAATAAATACTAATAAGGTGATTAGAAATGCGTCCGAAAGAGAGATCTATTTTAAAGTAATAAATAGATGGCACATCGTACCGATTAAGTTATATAATTTCTCTCATAAGAGCAAGGACAAATTATGTTGGAGAGGCTGTGGACTGCAGGGCAGTTATCTTCACATTTGGTAGACTTGTCCCCTTATCATAACGCTCTGGGAAAAATGCTTTGACTCTATTTCAATTACCCTTAAGGAGGTTATATTTTCAAAGAACTATAAAAACGAAGAAATAGCCTATATGATACAATTGTTTATAATAATCAAAGTTGCTATTGTCTCTAAATGGAGACAAGTTACCTCTCCAAGTTGGAATTACATTTTAGTTAGAATGGACCGATGCCGGGAGCTCGAGAGAAACCTCCATGATATTGGAGTTTTAAATAAAAATAGTAAAACATGGCTGATTTGGGATGCTAGAATTTAACAATTTAATCAGTTAATTAGCAGTCTGCTTTAGTGAACATCCTGGTATATAGGATCTATTGAGACAAGTTGACTGTAGGTATGAATGTTGGATGCGTGTACTTGTTTGTACTGTGCATTAGCATGTATCTGACATTTACATATGCTGACAAATGTTTTTTTTTTTTTTTGTACTAATTGTAAACTGAACGATGTGATGTCACACAAATGTTTTGTATATGCTTATATTTTGTAATAAAAATTATATAAAAAAAAAACAAAACAAAAAAAAAAACAAGTGGTGCACTATATACTCAGTGTCCTTTATTTGGTGCATACATGGGTCCTTTTAGTGCTGAATTGTGCTTTTGGTCTCATATTCACTTGTTTCAATCACTCTGAGCATGTGTGAGCAACTCCTCGTAGCGTCTGTTCCTACACAGCTACCAACAGACATCCCTCTCAGCATCTATGCGCACTCAGCACCCAACCCCTCTCAGCACCCTCACAGAACCCATAACTCTATACTTTGCTCTCTCATCTCTTCCTTGATACACATCCGCTGCTTACTGAACTGCTCTACACTTCCACCTCTTGGAGTCTCGGTAGAAATGCACTTTTTTAAAAACAGTCAAGGACCAATTTCCAGCCAGGGTGGTGTGCGGCCAAGGAGACCCAAGGGGGGGCGTTCCTGGTTGGTCCTGGATTGGATGTCCACTATGGCAAAAAAAATGAAATGCAAAAAATCTTTACACAGCACTGCATTGCACCATCTTAACCACTGGTATCTCTGCTCCAGCTCACAAAACACTTCTTGAAATGGAAGATTTTTATCCCTAGATGTACAATTACACTTAGCCCTATATCCTATCTTGCTGTCTCAACAATTCTTACATTGTGACTCATGACCTCATGAGCTGTATCACTTGGAAGACATGTACCTCCCTCTTACTTTTCTTGCTTTATCATAAAACCATAACTCCACAGCCTTTGTGACATCCTCCCCATGTTTGTTGCTTGCTGGCATGGTGGCAGCTTGTATGGCATTGCTAATATGGTATGTTCCATCTGATATTGGTCTTCTGGGTGTCAAGGTGACTTGTAGGAGAAACAAACTTCTTCAACTTTCTGGATGGTCTATGGTAAGGGATCTGTTCACCAAGTATTTAAATTGTCAATACTTTGTCTAATTAACTATTTGTTTAATTTCTCCTGTTTGATCATGTAACGAAAGCAGATACATAACTGTCATTTCAATGTTTTATGCTCGAAAAAAACCAAATGCATTTCTGTGTATGTTTATGTAAACAGATTTTTGTTTATAAAAAGTGACAGCTCTTTTTTATTATAAGATAGCAAGTTTCAACTAAGAAAACTGTATAACAGAAAAAAATAAGTTTTGTTAAATAGAAATTTCTTTAGCTTCTTTTTTAAAATGTACAAAAAGGAAGGGACATGGTAGAGTTCCTTAATGTTGGTGTTATATGCCTTAAAATATATATAAAGGGCTTATTTTAGGAGTTTTTAAATAGGTAAAATATTCATCATGTAGTTATTTGTATCTCAGCAGATTAATTATTTGTTGTGCTCAAAGCAGCCAGTGTAGAACATAGGACAGGTATTACTCCAAGGACAAAGCACTTTGTGTAATAGAATTAATGTATGTGGAAGGGGTAAGGTGTAAAGTGGGTATAGGAAATGACTGCCGGTACATTTTTAACTGCCTAAAAACATAATTATAACAACTAAATACCTTCTCTACGACCAGAGCTGTATCTACCTTTTTGGAGCCCCTAGGCAGTGAAGTGGAGGAGCCCCTGCGAGTGTGTACGCAAGGTATGTACTGATCCATTTTTGCCTTTTCTGTATATGTAAGTTCTCTTTCCTGTTGTAACTGTCTTGTTCTAGGTGGTTACCCCCTAGTAGCCAGTCTATGAACTGCAACATTTCTTTTTTTTAAGCCAGAAACCATTTTTTTAAGAAGTTGCTCCACTCACAGGAAACGCCCCTGGTCGGCTGCCTATTTGACCTAATGGGTGATCTACTTACATTAAATTCACCAGTCTATATTTCCCTAAATACAGAGAAAATGGCCCAATACAAATACACTACATATAGCACCTAAATGTATCAAACTCTATTTAAACAAAAAAACAGCGATCAATAACACAAAAACATACAAAGTCATAAACATGGAAAAATGATCAGGTTGGGTATTTTTCGCATGTTGAGCGTTACTTTTCCATTGTTAAAGGAATACAGTGGAGGTTTCAAATATGGCATATTTTAAAACAAAAGGCAATAACAAGTATTCTGTTAGCATTAATTTCAGAAAAATGCACTGTATGTTTTACCTGTCAATCTGATTTACTGTTCCAAACACAAAACTAATGTTATCTCTTTCTATATGGTAATGATTTATTCCAATTATTTTTTAAAGTTGTAAAGTGCTGTATCAGGTACAGCCAGTAGAGGGTAGTCAGGGGGGCTTTACTGTAAATGTGTGCATTTATTAAAATAGCATTTTTAAACCTTACATGTCTCCTTTTCGTGCATTTTTTTACTTACCGTTTTATTTTGACTTGCTGATCTTCTTTCTGAACTCTAGCACTACACTACTTTAGTGGCTACACATTCACTTTATTTTCTTTGGAACTATAGGCTGCTTTTTATGTATGAAAATGTATTTGTGTTCTACATATAGGGGTAAATTGCTAAAGTTTTGTGAAAATATGTGTTTTGTGTTTATAGCAGATGTTGACTCTTTGTGAACAGTTCTGAGCAAATTTACAACACTGTCAAAAGTTAAATGCAAGTGGTAAATACTGCTTAAAGATTGTAGTTAAACATCTTTTGAATATATGCCCAGAATAAGCTTAATTTTTTCAATGTATTTGAGGCCAATATATGTTGAGTTACACAGAGTGCTTCTGCCACACAATGCTTGCATATGTAATACAAATATGCTAGTTTTGTTGTTGTTCAATCATTCGGTCATGTTCGATTCTCCATGCCTTATGGACCATAGCACGCCAGGCACATCTGTCAGCCACTGCCCCTCTGAGCTCCATTAAGCTCAAGTTCATTGCTTCAATTACCTTGACTGTCCATCTTTACTTCTGTCATCCTCTTCTTTGTGTGCCTTCAATCTTTCCCAGCATCAGACTTCTCTAGGGAATCCTGCGGTCTCATGATATAACCAAAATATTTGAGCTTCAGCCTCATGATCATTCCTTCCATTGAACAGTTTGTCTTGATTTCCTGAAGTACTGATTTACTAGATCTTCTTGCAGTCCAAGGGACTCTAAGCAGTTTTCTCCAATACCAGAATTTAAAGGTGTCAATTCTACAGTGCTCAGACTTCTTTATGGCCCAGCTCTCACATCCATATGTTACTACTGGGAATACCATAGTTCTATCTGGACCTTTGCTGATAGCTTGTCCAAGCTTTCCATAGCTTTCCTACAGAAGCCACATCTTTTATTGTCATGACTACAGTCACCATCTGAAGATATCCTGGGTCCCAGGAAAATAAAATCTGTCACAACCTCCACCTTTTCCCTGTCTATTTGCCAGGAACTGAGATTGCCATTTGCCATGATCTTTGTCTTTTAACGTTGAGCAGCAGTCCAACTTATGAACTCTCTTCTTTTACCCTCAATAATAGATCCTTTAGTTCCTCCTAACTATCATCCATCAGGGGACTATCATCCACATATCTGAGGTTGCTGATATTTCTTCCAGCATTAGTGATTACAGCTTCACGCAAGATGTTTTGAATTGTGGTGTTGGTGAAAACTGTTTAGAGTCCCTTGGACTGCAAGAAGACCCAATAAATGAATACTTCAGGAAATCAAGACAAACTGTTCACTAGAAGCTATAATCATGAGGCTGAAGCTCAAATATCATGAAGCTATATCATGAGACGACAGGATTCCCTAGAGAAGACTCTGATGCTGGGAAAAATTGAAGGCACAAGAAGAAGCGGACAACAGAGGGGGAGAAGAATTAATGAGGCCAATGAAGCAATGAACATGAACATGATGGAGCTCAGAGGGGCAGTGACTGTGAGATGCACATGGCATGCTGAGGTTCATTCTTTAGTATAGTGGAAGCCAGGGTAAGGATTTCCCCATTGAGGTAATAGATTAAGCACTAATAATATAATAACAGCACTGAGGATGACTCTGAGAGATAGGTGGTTAGGGAGAAGTTTGTGGTTATTTGATGGCTAGAATATTGCCCGTCAAAAAATGACAGGAATTAAATTGTAAGTGAGCTAATGCTGTTTGGTGAATGGTAATATACTAAATTATACATTAATAAAGGAATATAATTTACCTATTTTGAAGTAATAAATGGAGGAAGCATTGTGTTGAAGAGCTGGCAATCTGTTTTCATGTTGCTGCAGCATACAATGTGTGTTTTGAGTGCTGTGGAGCTGCTGTGTAAGTGTCAGCAATGTGTGCAGTGTGTAGTGTAAATAGTGTGCGTGCGCGAGGAAAGCGAGGCTTTAGGGTAGCTGTGTACTTCTGCATTATGTAAGTTAGTGTTGTAAAATGGCGCCTAATGTGTTGTACGCGGCTGTTGGTGATTTAGCGTCCTTGTTCTTGGACCTTGTCCGGATTTTTCGGAAAGTCTGTAGGTGTTTGTTGGTGTTTTGCGTGTTTAGGTCCTGTAGCCTCGTTTTCAGTTTTTTTCGGCGGCCATTTTTTCTCTTGCTTAGGTGATTTTCGGGTGTCTAAACTCTTCAATTTGGACTTAAATGGAGGTGTAACTTCACTTGCAGATCCTGGGTGCCCCCCTTGCTGTGGGTAAGCTTTTTATGTGTTTTTGTGTGTATTTATTGTGTTTTTAATGTTTTGAGGTTCGCGCGGGTCGGCCGTTAAAGTAGTAATTTTGCGAGGTTGTGTCGTAAGTCCGTAAATGTTGCAAGGTCCACAGTTGCTGGCAAGGAGCGCCTTTGGCGCTCCATGCCAGCAACTGAGGCTCTCGCTTTGCGAGGGCCACAGCGTTAGCAACAACTTTTGACAACCCGCAGTTATGACAACTATATATGTGATATAAGTATCCTAGATTGACCAATACCTGAAAGCAGCAGCCACATAGGGCCACAATGCAGCAAAACTGGTGGCCATCAAGGTATTCTGTGAGTTTATGTTTCCTAGTAATCTCCCGACCTGAAGATTCACCATTGGGACGAGATGAGATGACATAATTGGTCCTTATTAAGAATCTCCTCTTTCTTTTTTATTATACATGCTTGCAGATCCCTGGGATAGGGAACCAAATTTCAATCAATTATTTTATTAGTTAAATGTGCAAGGCTCATAACAATGGTGCAAAAATAAAATATTAAAATAAAAGGAAATAAATATTGTACAGAAGATCATTTAAGTTTCCTATTGGACCTATATTCTGCTAGCTAATATTAAACTAATATTACCCTAGTGAAAAAGGCATGTGATTAAAATGGATTTTCTCTAAAATGCTGCTCTAGAGAATCCCACCCCTCTGTTAATTCTTAAATGGGAAACAATCCAATCTTCTAATAATCCCTTTATATTTTGGAATAAAAATAAAAGGAAGTCTTTCTGTGTTATATCTAAGCTCTAGATAGAGAGGTAATATTGAGGCTTTACACTATAGCACACATGACTGGATATGGCCACACACAGAGATTACACAGTGCTGTGTATACAATGTGGCTATGAGAGGAATTGTAAATGTTATATTCGCTTTCAACTCATGCAGGCAACACCTGTGACCATCGGCCACACACAAAGACTGCCGGGTCTAGTATGTACAAGTCATGTGTTAGGGTTTTTACTAGAAAATATTGGTGCCGATACATTTTCCTTAAAGTCTCACTGCAATGATGCCTTGTTATCATTCTAACCTGACCCGCGTCTTCAGAGGCATTGTATGGTGTTTAGGAGTTTGTATAAATGTAATCACCAAATTAGTAGGATAATGAAGAAAGCCATAACCATATCTATAGTTATGGTACACAAATATATATTTTTTGCTTCCTAAGGTCCAACACATTGAAAGGCCTTGAGACGTCATATAAGAAAGTCAGGGTAAGTGTTTTCTTACCTTAGGACACTCCATTGCCATGATGTGTCTATTTACTAAGAAAATGTGCACTAAGCAAATAATTAACTTCTTCAGGGGAATGATGTGTTAAAGTAATGAAAACTGGTCACATACTATATATGAGACTCTAGTCAGTATAACTCTGTGTGCATAAATCTATATTGTTGGTGTTAAGTCATTCAGTTGTGTCCGGCTCTCTGTTACCCTATGGACTACAGCATTCCAAGCAAAATTGTTATGTCTCTGGTTGTACTTATACATATGGTTTTCTTGGCAAGATACTGCAGTGGGTTGCCAGTTCCTTCTCCAGTGGACCACGATTATTCCGAACTCTCAGCTATGACCTGCCCCTCTTGGGTAACCCTAAAAGGTATAGCTCACAGTTTCACTGAGTTACACAAGCCCCTTCACCACAACATGGTATCGATCCAGAATGGGATTCATCTATATACATATATCTATTTAACAAAGTACTGGGCGCCACTTGTGGCACGTCTGTCACTCATGTAAAAACTAAGGGCCCTATGTAAATCGTGCAGTGTAATTTGCGGCAATGCTGTGGGAGTTTTTTCCCCTACGTTACACGTGTACGCTAAACTTTAGCTCCCCTGCATTACGGAAGTCAGGCCGTATCTATAAACCATGCTTCTGTCAGTAGCACTAAGGGGGCTGGACTACGGCATGCGCACAACAAATCATCAAATAACTTTTATGGATATTTTTGCTGCAGGCAATGGAAAACGCCTTTAGTGATTGACAGGCTTGCTGTATATAATTGCAAGCCTCCCGCCAAAAGCACTGACTGTGTTGTAGATGTTTACAAATTAGCTCACAGTCCGAAAACTTGGAGGTTTATGGCTAGAGAGAGAAAGAGAGTGCAGGTGAAGTGACATATTGGAGTGCAGGTTTCTATTCTTTTATTATTATAGATGATTATTTACTACTGTACACTTAATTTTACAATACACATATATACTAATATCACATAATATATATATATACAGTAAATACAAAATACACATATATATGATTATAGCTAGGACACAACATCCACACACACACATCCTACCCTGTACCCAACTGTAAAAAAATACACATAGAACATACTTTTTTTTTACATCCCAAATATACACACATTCACTTTATTTGATTTAACCATATTTTAATTTTGGGATTGATATGGAGGGTGTAGCTGGTAATGGGAGAGGTGGGGAGAAAAGGAGGAAGAGATTAGGGGAGAGATGGGGCCCCGGGGAGTAGAGGAGAGGGTGGTAGAGGGAGGGAGGAAGTGAGAGGTAGGAAAGAAGAGAGAGGGAGGGAGGTCGAGGGAGGGAAGAAGAGTGAGAGGGAGGTAGAGGAGGAAGAAAATACAGGGAGGGTGTTAGAAGGAGGGGAAGTGATATAGGAAGAGTGGAAGTGGAGGGGAGTGAAAGAGATGTAGGGAGGTGGAGTGGAGGCTAGGAGTGGTAATTCTGTGGTGGAGGGAGGCGAGCTACAGAGAAGGTGGGATAAGCCCATAGACGTATGCAGAAGGAGAAGGACAGGTCTCAGGGTCAGAGATCGGAGGTATGGATTCCAGTCCACAGTCGGGAGGACAAGAGGCTGAAGCCAAACACAGCACCCCTGACTGTAGGCCAGAGCAGATGATGGTACTCCTCAATTCCATCCGTACCTGCGCCCATATCATTACAGGTGGGAGGGAAGATAAGGCTGGCCCAAGGGGTAAGGCCTGGATGAAGGTAGCAGCCACAGTCACTGAGGTAGGTTTTGTGAATAGGGATGTGAGATCTGTAAGCCATCGATATGATGACAGCCAGATGATGAAGAAGGAGGCCAGAGCAGCCAGACCTCCAAGTCTTGGCCCCAGAGTGACTGTTTGGTGCAAGGAGTGAGAGAGGTTGCCGATGGAGATGATGGAAGCAGGTCCCCGGTGCTTCGGGCCTGGAAGCTATCAAATCTACCCTCCCTGCCAGGTGAATATCACATACCCCAACATACACCCACATATACACCACGTGTACACCACACACACATAGATAACTCTAATCACATTGAAATGCTGCACAACAATAAGAGTGATATGGCAGCTCCCTGGATTTCAGTAGGGATGGTTGGATCGTCTATCCCTCATCAAATCCTGGAACCTCACATATTATTCTCATTGGTGGGCAGCATCAGACATGTGACAAATAGATGCAGCAAATACCAGATGGATATAAATGTATTCAATATCCAAATGAGACCACACTTGTGGGTGTGGTTACTGCAGCATATGCAGATATAGACTGTGATTGTGCAGTGCAGTGTAATAGCCCATCAGGGAACACCTCTAAGCAGCATGTTAACAACTCTTACTGAGAGAAGCTTACTGATTGGTTAGTATGACACAATGAGCAGCAACTTCTGCAGAGTATCTATATGCATGTGCTGCAGAGGACACACCACAGCACGAATCAAGATATTGTTACGAGCCAATAATAAACAAGCTCATAATATAACTAAATGATTACATCCAGCAAAGTATAGCCACCACGATCCATGTCAGGAGGAGGAGCCCAGGACAGGATCCCAGGGGATGAGGAGTAGGACTGGTCGGTGGGGAAACTTGTCGGACCTACACCCGCACCATTGATTCCCCACCCGGGCCCAGCTACTGGCCTGATGCCTGAACAATGCCACTACCACCATCAGCTCCTCTTCCCACCACCGGCACGTCATGGCTACCACTAGGCTCACCACTACCATCGCCTACATCCTCTCCTAGCCCCACCGGCATGGCCTCCTCCCACAGCCATGCTCGGCTAAGCTGAACTTTCGTCCCAAGGCCCACCGTTGGAGGACACCATGGGGGAGATACTGGTCCTGATGAGAAACTGTGGTGACGCTATGCAGGGGATGCAGGCCAGCGTCTCCTCCCACCAGGCCTCGATGGGCTGCAGCCTCAGAAGTCGAGGAGGCACCACCAGCAGATAGAGTCCTACTTGGCCAGGCTTCTCCAGGCGGTGAAGAACCAAAGGATGCTAAACCAGACCAGTATGGACATCGCCCAGTGTGCTCTGGTTCCCAACACTGTCTCCTCCACCCCAGAGGCCTCCCTGACACACATACACAGCCTGCCCCCCCCCCCCCCCTTGCCGCCCTCCATGCCCCCACCTCGTCCAGTGCTTCTGCTTCCAGGGGATGCCTCACCTTGCAACTTCCTCTAGAGTACGGACTGGGCACAGTGGAACAGTGGGTGGGGGCCCTGTGACAAGCCAGAGGAGGAGATAGGGTCTGCACCTGGGATTTGACCTTCTCAACAGCACTACTCAGTGACCACCTATTGGTCCAAGTGTTGCCATAATCTAGCCTGGCTACAGAGTAGAGGGTCATGGCCTATTTGATGGGGATATTTTGTAAGCAGAGGGCTACCCCCATCACATGGTCCATAATCCTCTTTTCTGTGGATATGTAGGGTTATGCTTAACATTTCACCAATCGTTGGTCACTGAGGAATGCTGTTGAGAAGAGAGCGTGCAGTTCCTATTCATTTTTTCAGGTCCATGAGAGCATCCTCTTCATCTGCAATCAGTGCTACCAAATAATGGGAGTGACATATATACACAGCGGCTATAACATCCCCCCAGCAGAATGATCTCACACGCCATTATTTAATCATATATCATGTTCAATAATACAAGATGGTTATTCAGTTCAACTCACAACAATGCAGATCTGGTGAGGCATTATTAAAGTCCAAAACTGGCCATTTACTCCAATGCAGCATTAAAATATCCTAGAGAGATGGTGCTAGTACTCTGGCCACACTGACTGTCCTCACAGCTAAGCATTCTGTGTGAGATGACCCAACATTGTTTATGGTGATGGCAAGTGATTTCAATGACAGTACATTTGTTTATTGTTACAGTTACAGTATTTCCCACTGTAAATACAGATTTTTTTAGATAGTGTTTTTTCTTCTCCCCTGCCTTTTATAGCTTAGGACCACCTTTTTTTCATTTGTTTTTATTTTCTGAGCACACTGTATGTGCGTAATTGAATGGTGAGCTTTTTCTTCATCTGATTCGGGTTACTGTGGTGTAATGACCACGTGACCCTAGTAGATGCTATACATCATTATTATTCTACAGTATTATGTTTAATATTTACATTTATGACTGTGCTCTGTGTATACAATAAATAATTATATTGTTATACAGTTATTCATGTTTCCATGTGTTTCTCATGTTAACTGATTTGGGATATCAACATACATAACAATTACTTCACTGTTAGGGTTTAGTATTTGGTCATTATCCTGTATAGGCATCCCTTCATGTATTGTATGGTTCCATAAATCCCAGTGGAACAAGCATGGTTTACAAGTGATCACATGTCTTAATCAATCCAATATGTGTTCACACACTTATTTAAATGTTATCATCCCTAGTTTGTAAACCATTGGTGAATAAAATCATTATTGATTATTGTGAGTTAATACTTTTATACATATACATTGTGACACTGATGGGCCTCACTGAAGGATTGTTAACCATCTCACACGTGTAAATAATAATTAATTATTGCATTAAGACTATAACTAATTATAACATGCTCATTATTGGTATACACGTTGCCGCATGTACACCAGCAATGTTGTGGGACTTTCCAGGTCAGGTGTAGCCATAATACGTATTGAGGGAGGTGATATTCCTAGTTCTGTATGTGTCTCTCCACAGTCTCCTTTTGTGTTTGTAGGCCTACCTGAATAGCTTCTTCACATTAGTGTAATCCCCTTGTCATGATCTGTCCCTTTATGGGCATGTGCCTATAACAGCCTGTTCCTTAAATGCTCCATGTGAAGATCCAGTGCCTGGCCTGCGCTAGCTATTGACCTACCAGTGGCATTCACCTCCTCCATTTATCCAGCATTGTTGTCAGCCAGTCCTCATGCTGCCCATGATGACAGCTATTGCCAAAATGCTGCTGAGACACAGTCTTTCATTGTCTAGAATATCTATTGCTACAGAAGCATTGCATGCATTAGCTGCAGGTGGCGGGCGGACCTTTGCAAGGACTGTTTGGAAGTTTTCAATGAGTAAAAACAGAGATTTTAAGCACTTGTTAATAAAATGATGCTTAAATATGCAAATACACACTTAGATCATTTATTTTAATATTAAAAACAGGGAATCCTACTTGTCCCTTTAATTAGGATTGATTAGCACATGCGTAAAAGCAGAGATCAGGATACCTTTACCCAAACAAGTACGTCATATTGAAGTCACGTGAATGTTTTAGTACACATACCTGAACACAGCTTTTATCCATGATCTCCATCCTACTAATAGTTTTTGAAATATTTGCCCTTGTAAGTCCTACAACTCTCAAACCCCAGGTTACAAAAGATATTTCTAAAGAACAGGTTCCCAAAGCTTTTTGTATGAGTTTGTTTTTATGTTCTGTTTGAATTAAAAGAAAAAGCACAATAGTTTCTGTAACGTATTACATATTATTATTATTACAGTATTACACTGTATTATTAATACCACATATGAGCCATTATAGTATTATTATGATCATTACTCAGTGCCCTGATGATGAAAGAGCTAATAATGTCAAGCTTTTACATATACAAACAAATGTCACACGAGGGTGGGTGAAGAACCCTAATATCAGAACCACCTGCTAATGGAACCCTGATTTGAGAATTGTGTGTAAAGTGCTAAATGAGAAGCAAACCAGCATGCAACAGGAAAGACCCAGTATTAGCAAAAATAAGTGCCATTAGAAGAATGGGATGCGCTCCATGATGCAAACACCAAGAGAACAAAGCCAGGAAATAGAAAAGTTTATTCTCTGCTTATGCGAATCACTGTCTGAGAGCTATTGCGATAGAATCCCCGTTTAGCACTGTTTCACATAACGGTCCTGCATCTAGGAATACATGTGGTGCGATAAACAGGGTATTCCTGTATATATTAGCTGTAGCATTCATCCACTTGTCCATAACACCAACGAGGCATGGAGTATATGTATTATTGTTTGGTTTAGTTGTCTGATTATCCATCAATGTTTTAATAATGTATAGTAGGTCAGTACCTAATTTGAATTTCCTCTTTAAAGGAAAGTTTTAGATTAGTATAACATTTCACATATTTGTAAAGTATGTAACAAAGAAACAACTTTTGCTGATATGTAATACATTAGGACAGAAATGATTAATGTTATTAGAATCTGCTGGTGTCTGAAGGCTTCCATTCTAGACCTTTACATGTCTCATAGCTGGCTGGAGCCTGAGGGGATTGATTCTTTTAAAACTTCATACCATTGTTAAAGAATCATGTTTAGGAATACATGTTTGGGGAGTATTGAAAAAACTAACATTTTTTAGGTGCTGTGTAAATCATAAACATAAAGTGCAACAAATAGAAGAGGGGTGGGGAGAGAGAGCACAAATTCCTAGTGCAAAATAACCGATATATTGTAATCCCAAACCCTTGTTCACAGAGATCAGTAGGTAAAGCTCTCACCTTTTCTAACCTGAGTCTATGAGGTATATTAGAGATTGTTGGCTTGTAGGTTGGTACTTCTTTCCTCCGTGAACGTCTTATCTCTTTCCAATAGAGTGTGGGTATTAGTGTAATGTATCTGTGTACTTTTCAGAGCATGGGGAATGTTACAACACTATCAATACATAGTGGTACCCAAATATAAATATTTTGGCCAAGATTAATATATGCCCTTTGGAGTAATAGGTGTCTTTAGTCAAAATAATATATAAAACATGGTTTCGATATAAATATTCAATTTATTCAATGTTTGTAAAAATTAAATATAATAAAATATGTTCAATAGCAAAAAATAAGAATAAAAATGGCAAATTATACAGTGACTCTAATATTATAAAAAAAAAAATATATATATAGGAAAAATACTGATCAGACGCGTTTCGTCACTTTTATCCTGTGGCTTTTTTAAGGATTAAAAATACCTCAATGATATGAAATTCAAATGCAGAGTGTAAAGCTCAGGGCTTCTCTCTATGAGGCAAAAAATCAAACATAAAGTGTTTTCAGAAAAAAGTCAGAATTTTTGGATACTGTGTTTTTCAGTATATAGGTGACTCAGTACAATGAAATTACAGTAAAAATGAACAAAGTGCTGCTTTTGGTGCAATATTTTGAGCCACCCTACTTCGATTGTATTGGATGAACTATTGATATTTTTTTATTTTATATAGTTCTGCGGAATGCGTATATAAATGCATTACATGTAAAAAGCAATAATAACCCAGTCTTTTGAATTCCCTTTGAGGTGCTGAAAGCAAGAAATATCAAGTGGGTGGAATCCAGGGATGCACATGGGTGTGTGCGGTGCATCTTGTGTTTGCATGCCTGCAGGCTCCCAAAATATCACAGTGTCTCCAATGACAGCTAAGAAACATATGTGTATTCTATGAAAGAGCATATCCACAAACATATGGGAGATATATGGTGAAATGCTTGCATTGAGCTATGTAGGCCTTAAAGAAACACTGAAAAAAAGATATATGCTTATAAAAAAAATTCTAATAGTATGATTGGGCGGGAAAGATGTCACAAAGCTTATTTTGTTAGAAAGAAATACATTTTGATAAATGTGCTGGTCCCTGAAGGCATATATGATAATTTTGACACAGTAAAGACTGTGTATGTGAGGAGGGGGCTTGATGTCAAATATCCAAACCTCAAATACCCAAATCTCCAACAAACCCTTCATCCTTTTCACTACTACATCCACTATTCATTAGATAAGAACTTGCTGACAGTCACCAAGTCTGACAATATGGAAACTCTTTCCTCTAAGAATTATTTTATTTTCATGGCTTGCAAATAATGTCAGTTTGTCACATACTTTTTCCTAAAATACAGTGGTCCTTTTAAATGGAATACCAAGGCCACAATACCATACCTAAGTATGGAACATTTTCATTTTTAGTTTAGCAGATTGATATGTAATATTTTTTAACCTGCTACACACCACTGATGAGGCCCAACTAAGGCAGAAACGTACGTCTTGGGTTTGCTGTTTCTCCTGTTCAGGGTACAAATGTGTTATATTATCACCTCGTCAACAAAACTAGGGTGTCACAGAGGAGCCATAGAAGATGAAAAAGTGATCCTGCAGCAGAGCGTGGGGACCTTTCCTGTTGGCAACCCATGCGCAGTGCCGACCATCAGCCACTAGGTGACGCAGCAGAAGGGTCCTTGAATTTCTTATGCTTTAGTGTTAGGGTGCCAGGGTGGGGGTTGTTAGGGTGTGGGGTTTTAATGTAAGCCGTTAGGGTGAGGGCTGTTAGGGTTAGGGGTGTTAGGGTGAGGGGTGTTAGGGTTAGGTGTTAAGGTCAGGGATGTTAGGGTTTACTTTTAGGGTGAGGGTTGTTAGGGTCAGGGGTGTTAGGGAGAGGGTTGTTAGGGTTAGGTGGTAAGGTCAGGGGTGTTAGGGTTAGCTTTTAGAGTTAGGGTTGTTAGGGTTAGGTGTTAGGGTCAAGGGTGATGGGGTGTTAGCTGTTAGGGTGAGGTGTGTTAGGGTTAAGGGGCGTTCAGGTTCCTGGGATGAAATTCTGGGAAGAAGTTCACGGACCCCGTTGCCACGCCACCTAGGTGGCGGATGGGCATTACCTCGCACGCGCAGCAAACAGGAAAGATCCTAGCGTGGAATATACAGTGTGTTTATTATGCTTGTGAACACAGAAAAGCAACATAAAATATACTAGAAAAAGAGGTCATGATTTGAAGCTAAGGGGTACAGATTATATACAGGAGCACTACTTTACAGAAAGAATGATGGTTACATTGATTAGTTTTCGGGAGGAAAAAGACATGGTAGGAACAAATACAATAAATTAGTTCAAGAATGCCAAGTCTTATCTTAAATCATAACCTTTGTTTCAATAATCAACTTTGAGTCATTAGCTCACCATAACTATATTCATAGCGATGCTCTGTATTTAGAGTATGGTGGTCTAGTATAGAGGATAAAAAGAAAAAGAATTAAACCTGTCAAAGCCTACAAGCATTTTTCTGTAAGAATGTTTTTATTTCACGCTTTCTTCCGCTTCTTCCCAATGATTCCCTGTCACCTGGGGCTATACTCCCTGGGACACTTTATTACTGTACTCTCATTGCTCCTGTCTGCATATCACACATAGCTGGCTACTGATGACAGGTGAGCCAGTCCTGTGACTGTTTAGCAATGCGTATAAAGGTGTCATCAAGTGCTTAGTCACTGTCTCCGAATGTCTGAGTTGTAATCCTTCTGATAAGAGCTTCAAGGCTGAAAAACATTGCTTGTAGAACAGCATAAAATGTAAGTTTTACACAATAAAGAGAGACATAACAAACTCACCTGTTTCCTGTATCTGTCACCTAGTCAGTGCACGCTGTATATATTGATTGTGAGTGACACACACCTTCTAAAGATAAAAGGTCAGGTGTTTTAATATTTCTTTGAAAAGTAAAGAAAGTTGGAAAACTATAACATCTTCAGAATTTTGTGTATTTAAAAAAAAGAAACAATTTAACAGCATGTACAGTGTTGGGTTTTCAGGTTCTCCTAACGTTTGGGGTCTAGTGGAGTCTGTATGATATGCTTTCCCATTTGGAATGGCACAGATAAGCGACAACTCAATATACTGTACCATGAGTGGAGACTCAGGGAACCAAGAGGTCACACCACCCTGAGGCCATGCAGGGTTGGGTCTGGTCAGCACTTGGATGGGAGACCACCTCGGAATACCAAGTGGAGTAAGCATGGTGTGTTACAGTCCATGTAGTCACAGAGAGTCGGACACAACTGAACAACACACACACACATGTAAATACCTTCTTAAAGGTAGCAGGCTAAATCAGATGTAGATCCCTTACTCAATGTGGTCAGTAGCACCTCAGTGAAGAAGGCACATTGTTACTAAAATGTAAATATTAGGCTAGCTAGCTCCCTTGCCTGGCACTTTGGATCTGACTGTCCCTAGCCTGGTAAATCTACAGGGAATGTTACCTTTGTAGTGGCACAACATTTAAGAGACTGTATTTTGAATAGTACAACCTATTATGTGTTTTTCTTTGTAATATATGTAATCTCCTTTGCTTTAAGTATTTCGAATGCAAGAAAAAGTATATAATAAGAGGCAGATTTTATGTTTATGCTGCCCTATGTCCATTGAGGTATGTGCACCACACCCACAGATTACTCCTCCTCCTTTCCCCTTGTTATGTCCTTATCTCTAGAATAGCATATACCATATTGAAGCATACGTGTATCTATGTTTAGGTATATGACTTGATAAAGAGATGGTTGTACATGTCCACAAGATTATCTTGGCAAAGGTACTGGAGTGCGTTGCCAGTTCTTTCTCCAGTGGATTGTGATTTATCTGACTTCTCTGCTACAACCTGCCCATCTTGGATGATCCTACATGGTATAGCTCAGAGCTTCATTGAGGTACACAAGCCCCATCACCACGACAGGGTAGTGATCCAGAAGGGGATAGATAGATGTGGCAGCAAGATATTATATATATATCACTGCATATAGGCATAATGTTTCAGCAAATTGAGACAGTCTGTTAACCCCTAAAATATGCTGCCCTAGGCCTGGGCTTTGTTGGCTTCACTGGTCACAATATTGGAACTGTACTGGTATATCATGCTTTGTAATAAGTGTGCCAGGACTTGCTGAGGAAATTATATTTCTAAATAAATATAAATAAATGTATTTATTCTTATAGTGTGTTCATTTATTTGCTGCAAAAAAATAAAGACAGCTCTTTACTTATTCCACATAGGCCAAGAACAGTACAAATGAGTCAAGATATTTAGCATCTGTATGGTATTTATACAATATTTGGAGTTCTATGGTTACTGGATATATATACTTAATTTGATGAACCAGATTATTTTAACTTGTATTAAAACATGGCCTAGTTCACAATGCTATGACATTCATTATTTTAAGTTAGTGATTTGTTATTTTGGGGAATAAAAGCCCCACAGATTCACCCCAACTTGAAACATGGTGGTGGCCAAATGGGGAATCCACTGGATTGGAGAGAGTAGCAACTAAACCATGTTGGCTTGAAAACGAAGTCGTCTTTTAAAGTGTTATATTCCCTTTGTGGGCCGGTCTGAGGAACATGCGACAGACAAAAACCCTGTTTAAATATGTATTATGTTATAGGCCTTTAGACGTGTCATAATACCCAGCATGTTTTCTCTCACTGGTCAGTTCATTTCCAGTTGAGTTTAATACTATAAACAGAGCTTAAAAGTCTGTGGTGTTTCCATGTTGGTACCACTAGAGGGAAGCAATGCAAGTGGCTTCAGTAGAAGTGTCACCGCAGCTAAGCCGAGCACTAGGACATGCACCAGCCTCAGGGCATGCCTTTCTGTACCTAGCAATAATACTTTATCATTACTGTCACCATGTATTTTGAATATGTTTTGTCACTAATTATTAAAAAAATTACATAATGTACACTTTATGTTATGATCCTTGTTTATACAACACGCTATCATATGTTATTTGCATAGGATCATAATATACCTATGTATCTATTCACTTTTGTTTGTAATTTATTTGCCTAAGAAGTGTTTAAAAGCTCTATTTATTCTCCATAAAATCATGAAAATCTGCCCTCTTTTGCTCATGAAGACACATTATGATCGTAATGGTTGACTCAGGTGTCTTATACTAGCCAATTAACATGCTGCTAAGAGATGATCACCAATTGGCTATTTGAAACACTATCAAGGGCTGACCCAAGCAGGCACTATTTGTAAGATTTTAGGCATACAAAAAAAAGTTTTTAAGCACTTCTTAGTAACATAAAGTACATAAACGTAAATAGATATATAGGTATATTACATTCCTAGTGAAATCCATAAACCTTCCATATCCCTTTAATGTTTCAAATGCAGCCCTGGAGGGTACTATGTTTTATATTGCAAAAAGTAAAAAAAACTATATTGGAAAACACTGCAAAGATCACAAATATACGCAGTGCAGTTTATTTCAGTTTAGAGGTGATCATAATGCTGTGACATATGCAACTTAAATTCCTTTCAGCGCCACTTAAATATCCCTACACTCAGCAACAGTTTGACACTCCTTAACAATTAAGTGTTGTTGTGTCCACAGTGAGTTAGCTCCAGAAAGCTCCTATCTCAGCCAAGTACCCTGATGATGCTGAATACTTATGTTTTCCAGAGCAGTTCTGTCAATGCCGTGTCTCACAGGATATGTTTTATCTACCACTCAGTAATAGCACCACCTCCTATCACCCAAGAACAATGACGCAGATGTAAGAAAATCAAACCATTAAATGGGACATGGAGCACAACAGATGTTTTCCAAGCATTCAAAAAAGCATGTTTTAATCATTTTTTTGCATGACAAAATGTTAAGTAAAACCAGTGTAAATGTCATTGAAACTAGCAGGAAATGCAGAGAGTATACTTCAGTCCGGTCTGTATATCTCATTGGCTGGCAGAGGGCAAGCCCCCAAAAGTACTAGGACACCTGTATTTAAAACAAAACATAAAAAATATGATCAAAATGCCATCTTTCTGATGCAGCAAAGAAAAAATGTTCTTCCATGTCCCTTTAATTTACTTCTAAATGGAAACTCCCAAGTTTACCCTTTTATGTTAATCCAAATAATTAATCACATTCTCATAATGGAGAAATTATCTAGTACTGGAACGGCAATAGAAAAAAATAAAAAAGATTTGGTCCCCATGATCAGATTCTAATTATGCCAATATTTAAATAAATATTTTAATTATTTTGGAGAATTAGATCACTTTTATTTTTTGTACCAATTGACTGATTTGATTTTCTTAAAAAATGTGTTTTACTATATCGTCATTTATTTGCGGTTTTTATATAAAAACAAAATTGCACTATTTTTTTTATTTAGGATTTTTTTTTATAATTTATATATTTGTATGTATGTGTGTGCATTTGTATATGTACATATATAGTTGTGAGCATGCGGCCTGTAGCTAATGCTGCAGGCTCGCGCAGCGAGGGCCTCAGTTGCTGGCCTGGAGCGCCGAAGGCGCTCCTTGCCAGCAACTGAGGCCCTCGCAAAACAAAAATACGAGACGCGTTATGAAACAGAGAGTTACAAAAAAAAATACGAGACGCGTTATGACCCATTACGATCTCGCAAAAACAGCCCGAAACCCGCGCACATGAAAACATGAAAAACACAACAAATACACACAGCAAATACATAAAAAGCTTACTTACAGGAAAAGGGAGCATTTAGGACCTCGAGAACTGAAGTTACAACTCTATTTAAGTCAAATTAAAAGAGTTTAGACACTACAAAATTCTCTAAGCGAAAGAAATAATGGCTGCCGAAAAAAAAGAAAACGAGGCTACAGCAGTCTAGACGCAAAACACCAACAAACACCAACGTATTTGCCTAAAAACACCTATGAGATTAAAAAACAAGCACGCAACCTGTGCAACCCCAAAAACATTACAAACACAATAAATACAAACAACAAACACATAAAAAAGTTACTCAAAGCAAGGGGGGACACCGAGGACCTCTGCAAGTGAAGTTACACCTTAAGCACAAATTTCGGAGTTTATAGACCTGAAAATCACCTAAGCGAGAGAAAAAATGGCGGCCGAACAAAACGAAAACGAGGCTAAAGGTCCCTAAACACGAAAAACACTACCATAAACACACAAAACACCACCAAACACCTACGGATATTCCCGAAAAACTCGCACGACATAGAAAACGAACAACGCTACATCAGCCACATTATATACACCAAACACCCTTAGCTCACTTACAATTTCATTGCCGTCATTTTTTGACGGTCAATTCGCTAGTATCAAATAATTTTATGTAAGTTTGCAGTAAGAAAATGCATTGTTTAATTAAAACAATCAACAAAAAGCTTGTTATTACCTATAGTGTTAAAGGATTTAATATTTGGAACATTTGCTGTGTCCCTTCACAAGATATATCAAACTTCAAAAGAAACACCCCAGACAAGTGTTTAAAAAATGTATTCCAAGGAAACCTGTGACTCCATTATATTTGATCTGGGGTTCTGTGATAAGATTACTCAAAGGATTTCTCATTAAGGAAAGCTTCATGCAGCCCTATTAAATCAGCTCTACTTGAAACACTGTAGCTTGTATTGTAGAAAGTAAGACTTAGCTCCGTAAAGCAGGCCGCTGCTGATCTGCGGGTTTGGTGAGAAAAAAGCCTACGGGATGAGGAACTTAGAACTTCGTGGACGCAAATACTTTGTTCTCTCAAGGGGGTGGGGGGATAAAATCCAATCCGTAGCACTTATACACACACTACTGTACATTTATTGAAAGGGAAAGTGACGTTAGGTCTTAGAATTAATAGCACTACATTCTCAAGCCTGCAAATCAGCCCACAAAAAATACATCATATCATGTTTAATTTGTGTGTTATATCGATCCCAGCAATCAATTTGTTAATACATATACTGTAGCATGTAATGTAATATCATATTTGCGGCTTTATGAATATTGCATTATAACTGGAATGTGGGTCTGATCGTAACTCGTAAGTGAACCCTGTAAGATTTTAAAATCCAACCTCCATTTTGCTGTGACGTTATGATGACTATCTCTGTTTCCATTGGCTCCATCTAAACCCGTAAATACAGGTTTGACTAATTGATCACCTACAATGCCGCAAATCCGACGGCTGGCAAATGGTTTACGGGTTTGCGTCTCAAGCTCGTAACTGGCAGCCCGTTCTAATTTTATAGCACAGTAACTCGGCCAAATTTCAAGCCTGCAGCCGTTGCAAGCTTCAAATTTAAAAGGGCTGATGGTGTCCTAGATTATGTGGCTCCACTAATGTTACAAGCGCTAAAAGGATGACATGGCTGAATTAGTTTGGCAAGCTCCGATTTACATTTCTGCAGTAAGAATATAAATGGATTAATTAGATAACATAGGCAATCACATATAATAGTTGTCAAACTGCGAGATGTCGTCACACTTTGCGTGGTGCGTACGAGTTAGGCGTTGAGCGCCAAAGGCGCTTATCGCCTGCGAGCCTCACATAGCGAGGCGAGCCGTCAAGACACTACAATGCACTACAACTATCAGCACAAACATGATGAGGCAATGAAACACGTGGGACTTAGCCACAAAACACTTCCTAAACGCGCGATTGCCTTGGCCTGCAAGTGGTTGACAAACGCGGGACTTTGAAAAAAAATAATTACGAGACGCAGGATTTCGAAAAAAAAAGATACGAGACACAAACAATTATGAAATCAACGGACAAACTGCGAAAACGAAAAAGCAATAAAAACACACTAAATACACACAAAAAAAAAATTACAAAAACATCACAGACAGCATGGGGCAACAGTCAGGACGTCTGGGAGTGAGGTGGAACGCAAATTTAACCCGATTTAGAAGATTTTCGCCACTCGAAAATTGCCTAAGAGTGGAAAGAAATGGGCGCCGAAAAAAATAAAAACGAAGCTACTCGAACCCGGACCGCGAAACACACTGCCAAACGCGTAGCAGTTTACACATCAAAACTACGAACTACAAAATACACTATTACAAAAGACGGAAAATGCTCATGAGCCGCGTAACACATTAATAACATTACGACTATACAATGCCACTTTACACAATAAACCAACGGCTTTACCTTGCGCACGCAGCCTATTTAGAATGCACACTTGGAACATTCATTACACTTTATAAGCAGGGCACCAACACTCAAACTGTATATTCTATGCTGGCGGAAAATACAAACAGATTGTTAGCTCTTCAGCCTATTGCTCGCTGCATATATTAATTATAAATACTTAAAAGTATATTAATTTATTCAATAAATAATTCATTATTACTTAACTACATATACATAAACATATATATATCTCTTTATCATGATTCATGAAGGTGCTCAGAGGACCAAAAGTACACGACAGGAGAGCCTCGCAATGAGCGCCGCCCGCTGGCGCTCAGCGCAAGCCTCGCAATGAGCGCTGAAGGTCCTCAGAATACAAAACGGTTTACATTGTGTGTCAAACAGCATTCCCATGGCTTAAAATTGTATTGCCCCGTCATTTTTGACAGGCAAGTTGCTAGTAGAGAATAATCTACACAAATACGAGTGCACAAGAAGCATGACAATAGCTTGTTCTGTCAGATACGCTATATGAGATTTATCATTTGTAATTGCATAACTAGCCTAAAATGTGATATTCTGTACACTAAGGGCCTCATTCTATTAGCGGCCGTAAATCGGCCGTAAGGCTGCGATTCCTTGCGGGGGTTCTGTTAACTCGCGATTCTATTATACGTCCCGCAAGGATCTCATCTTACGGCCGGCCGCAAGCGCAGAAATCTAAAAACGCAAAAATAAATTCAAGCCTGCACTGTACAGCTCTGTAAATGCTAGGGATCATATTGGGGGACATGAGGATTAAAAGTAACCCACTCTCAAGCTTGCACATCTGCCCAAACCCGAGTTCAAATTAACTGTTTATTTTCCGGCTGCGGCGTGGGCGTGTCTGAAGTGCTCAAAGCACTCTGGACTTTTTACATGGATATTTTACGGATATTAAAAATAAAATATTTTACGGATTTGAGTACAGGATAATTATGTGCTATTTTTTCTAACACCTAAAATCCCTTTATAGTCTTCTCAAAGTGCAGGATGGCTTTATTTAAGCTATTTTATGTGCTTAATTGGTGCTAGCGGGACCTCTTTCCTGCAAGTAAGCAGCGGCTCGTTTTTAGCCTTGCAGAGAGGTTTCCCGGAGCAATTGAATTGCAAAACTCTTGCGGCCGTTTTAGATCAAAGGCTTTCCTCCGGCGCGTGCGGCCGCAAGAGATAGCAAGGCACCGGCCACAATCCTGCCGGAGCCTCCGGCCGTAAGGGAATAGAATAGCCGAATAGCTTGCGGCCGGTCCTTGCGGCCCCGCAACGGCTGCGGCCGCTAATAGAATGAGGCCCTTAGTGAACACCATCCCACATGTAGGATATATAGCGGATGCATGTTCTCTTGTTCCACTTAATCTTTGTATTGCCTGTACAATTGTACTGAGGTAATGTTTATTGCAGTAGTGAGCAGCCTATGGCCCTTGTAAAGTTCACATGGGGAGAGAAATAGGAGAGCATGTCGCTCTTCAACAACACATCATCTGCACATCTGCACATCTACGACTCTTGCACAAAATACTTCCTAACACTATATATATATATATATAAAAAAAAAATATATATATATATATTATTATTATTATTATTATCGTTTATTTGTAACGCACCAACATATTAGGTAGCGCTATACATAAGTTAAGTTACAGGCAGTGACAAGTTAAAGATTCATACATTGCAATGAATGGAGTGCTCTGTCTTTGAGCTTGGAATCCAGTGTCCATAGCGCTTTCCCTAAAGCACTGCGCAGGATTGAAACTCACAGACTTACAATCTAAAGATATAAATAAATATATATATATATATATATATATATATATATATATATATATATATATATATATATATATATATATATATATTTCCCATTAATCCTTACCTCTCTTACACAATGATATTACAATCTGTACTAATTGGACAACAAATGAGTTCAGTGTATTGTGTGGGCCTTTTAAGCTTCTAATTTTGTTGCATATAGTAAAATATATAGTAGAACGAAATGAGTTAAACATTTTTATATAGTATATTTTCCTTAGATTCTTAGATTTGCTTATTATACAGTAAGAATAGCAAACTGATATACTGAGCTATACGTACTTGTGGTTCTAGATCACTTAGCTGTGCCAGTTGAAAACATCACAAACTGACCCAGTTTCTCAGTAATCTGGATATTTAGAATATTACACTTCACTTGGTTGTGTATTTCCCATGGTTAGACCAAGTCATAAAAGTCCCATAATCCTATGTGAATGCTCTTTTAATTTCCCCCTACTTACCACTCAGTTGGCAAACGAGCAGCAATATAAGGCAGGCGTTTCTATTTCAATTCAAATTGGCCACTGAACTGAATGACAGCTGTTTATACAGTTTCCAGAGACAAGGGAGAGTAGTGCGGGGGAGGACGCTGATCACAGACATTCTTCTGCATGTACTGAACTTACACTGTACTGGCTACAACACCACATGCTGGGTGAGTACACACAGCACAACATCAGCAACGGTGCTGGGAACCAACATATGGAGTTAAAGGACCACTGGATTAAAGTGTTTTGTATTAAAAGGCAAGTTGCCTGTGTAGGCAGTATGTCAAAGAATGAGAAATGTGCATATTATGTTAAAAAAAAAAAAAAAAAATTAAACATTTTATTTTTATTCTATGTGTTTCCATTTGCGGCTCTGATCAAGCACTACATGTCCTTATCTGCTTCTTAGTGATTTTTTTAAAGTTTCTATTTAAGTTATGGTGGTGTGTGCAGGGCTGTGTACAAAGCTGCTCTGGGCTCATTAACAGAGCAACACACTGCTCTATAAGTTATATAGCATCCTCTAAGTGGCAAGGAAGGCCAGGTAGTGCTTGATCAGAGGTGCAAATGGAGTCACATGAAAGAACAATAACATGTTTTAATTTTTTTTAAATAATCTGCTCAGTTCTAATTTTTTAGCATAATGACTTCAGTTTGAGACATGATTAACTCCAAGTGTATCAGGCGCTCGTGGTTTTCTTTGCAATAACTGCAAAGTGCTGAGACATCAAATAAGGTATTAAATTGAGTGGGATTTACAGTAAGATGAAGCAAAATTATCACAGAAATGAATGCTTAAATGGACACATTATTATTATTATTATTATTATCTTGTATTTGTATTGTGCCAACATATTCCGTAGCGCTGTACAGGGGATAAGAACAGGGGAAATACACGTTTAACAAATTCAATAGTTGAAGGGCCCTGTTTTGAGCTTAGAATCTTAGCAGAAAGTGCTTTATCCCAAAGCACCCTACAAGACTGGAAACTCGCTACTTACAATCTAAAGGGAATTAAAGGGCATAGAACTGGGGAAGAGTAACAAATAAGGAATAGCAAGGGTCAGGAAGCAGGTGAAAGATAGAAAGAGTTTTATTTTAGAGGAAGAGGGGAGGGATCTGAGGTGAAAGACTAGTATGTTGGCTGACCCCTAGTGTTGAGATGATATATCTGCAAGTAGGAAGTCAGGTGATTTCCATGGCTCTATAAATTTAATCTGAGTTGGGGTGGCTGGGTGAGGGAGGAAGGGCAATATTCTGAGAATCTCACAGATGTAGCAGGCCTTAAACCAGAGTGAATTTGCACTGAAAGAAAGAGAGAGAATGGATTGGGGTCAGACAGTACAGGAAGATAGGGGAGTTAGGAAGGAATGGGAGAGAGACCTTAAAAGGAAGGTATGTGAGGAGGGGGGAGGAGATATGAGGTAATTATGCCAGCCATAAATGGGGGAAGTTCAATATCTCCTGTATGCTCATTTGTAGAGCTAGAATTCTTAATGAGTAGGTGCTTTTTTTTATAATTTAAGGGAAAAAACAGGCTTTAATATTTAACTATTATATGCGACTATGTACAGTGGTGGCAATTGTCAATAATTATTGTTTACTTGCTTGGTCAATGAGGAGTGATTTGTGTAAAAAAAAGTATTGACTACTTTTATTATAACTAAAACCTTAATTGTAACCAAGGTCCCTCCCTCCTAAATATGGATATAAACGAGCAGCCATGGTGCGCCCCAGTACAGCTTAAATTTGCATCCTCTTGTTTACCATCTTTTTAATAAAAAATAAAAAAAAGAAGTTGTCTATCATAATATACTGTGTTGAACTGATTAATATGAGATTTTAGTGTCACTTTAATGCACTATACATTGTTATATTGCTGTGACTTTTGGTGTCACATACAAATAATGAACGTTCCCTTCCATGTCTGTGACTTGATTTCCACACTTCTGAACTCCTCAGATGTGCTGGGCCTTAGGGTACACGAGTCAGTACAAAACAAGTACATTGAGCAACAGGTTTAGTCGCAAAAAATAAACAAACAAATAATATTCTGACAGGCTGTGATGTCAGTCGCTGCAGCGGTTTAGCTGTATTTGGCAACATTAGTGAACTGTCACATTAACTCACTTTTTTTCTGGTTCACGTTTCACAACTATGCAGGGTTTAGCGTGACGGAAAACTACACAGAAGTCATATGTTTTAGGGCCCCAGTTGCTCCTATCTCAAAATGAGCTACAGGGCCTTTGAAGTCAATCCCCACATACATTCCTCCTTTGATCAAATATCTTGTAAATAAAGGGCCTGCTACTACTGGAGCCTCTGTATCCAACTTGTTTGATTCACTATATATTTCTAAGCCACCGCTAGGATGCTCCTGGAGGAAGCTGACATGTACACATTTTACTTTAACATTTTCTAAATCGTTTACATTATATACACGCAATGGCTGATATGTCAGGTTTATACTTGCTCAGTCTCACACTGTCTAACTGTATTTCCCCTTCACTGAGTTGTGATTTCACTCACGTGTTTCTATCAGCAGAATACAGTATATAGATAAATAAGCTGTGTAGTGACAATCAAAAAGCAGAGAAGTGGCTCTTTTTAATCTACGGACTCTCTCTCTCTCTCTCTCTCTAAATATATATATATATATATATATATATATATATATATATATATATATATATATAGACACATACACACACACATTTCTCAGTTTAATTTTATTTAAAAGCAATATTGCAGTAAAATAACATTGTAGTTTCTAATTCTTGTTTGTCAATTGGCCATTGTAATCCCCCAGGTATATCTATTGTCTTTGTCATAGATAAATAATAAAGTGCTAGATCACTCCTTGCCTCCCGCTACATATCTTTACTTCAGAGCAGACACACGCCTACCATTTGTATGCTTGTACGTTTACTGTAGAATAGTAGTACAATATTGTATGCACGAGCTGCTGGGGTCAGCCCTTTGTTGGGACTATTTGGAAGGGTTCAGTGAGTAAAAAGTTAGGTCATTTATTTAACATTAAAAACAGGGGACCTTACCTATCCATTTAAAAGGGTGTCACAATGCTTTAAACCATTTAATTTTACAAAATGGAAAAGTCACTATAACATAGGAATTGAGTGCTAATAGAGGTATACATGAGGAGAAGTGTTTATCAGTACAGTTGGGTGCTTGCTTGTTATAGATAAATATAATGGACAGTATCTTGTTGAAGACAGACATGCTTTCCCACTCCAGAGAACAGTCAGAGGGCCGCATGGGCAGAGCTTGAGGGCCGTAAGCGGCCCCTAAACCACTTTGTGACCACTACTGATCTAAGTCCTCGCGCAGGGAGCTTATGATGGGGCTATTCTAAACTCTCAGCCTTTATTGGTATGAATTCCAAAAATACATCCTCTTACCAGCATTGCCAATCACAGACCCACACAAAGATGGATAACTGGGGATGTAGGAGGGTAGGGGTGAATCATGGCAACCAAGCTATGGATATTAATACATGAATAGGAGTTCATTTCAAAAACTTATATTACAAATTATCACACAACACAATTACTGAACACTTTTTAATTGTATTAACAAAATGTTATGTGAGCAGTAATGCATACGATTATCCCTCAAAATACACATAGAAGAAAACAACCTGAAGCTATAAATGTACAACTGGAAAAACCTGTTCACCATAATATGTCCATCTGGCCATTGTAGGATGAGGGCTAAACCTCTCACATAGGTAAAAGAGGAATACTTGACATGTCTAGTAGACATATGTTTTTTCAAATGTCTTATTATTCTGGTGAAAAAAAATATTTTGAGTTTTTTTTAGTTTTATGGACATGATAACCCATTCTGAGAGCAACCTCTTTTGGCTCACTTGTGCCATTCACAGGGAGAAATATCCTATCAGTCTGGTCCCACTGACCAGAGTTGTCCAGCCCCGAAATACCAGGCAATTCTACCCTGAACAGGAGAAACAGCAAACCCGAGACATACGTTTTGGCCTTTATGGGCCTCGTCAGTGAGGTGCAGCTGAACTCAATAAGG
This sequence comes from Discoglossus pictus, assembly GCA_027410445.1. NCBI lineage: Eukaryota > Metazoa > Chordata > Amphibia > Anura > Alytidae > Discoglossus > Discoglossus pictus. Next base: position 126,033,322 of record CM050166.1, read on the forward strand.
CACAGTGAGCAAGGGGTCCACTTCTGGAGTACCCCATCACTTTTAGGGAGACTAATCCCTAAAGGTCATTTGCATTAACAAAAAACAAAGTTAGAGGTGCTCAATCAGAGAATGAATTAACGTTATTAGGTTAGTTCTATGTACATGATAACTAACTCTGAGACCAAGCTCTTGCTCTTTGTAATCCCTCTACTGGCAAAACAAAAAACATTCAACTTTGATAGTAACGCTATGTAATTTTTATTTATTGAATAGCCGTGCTATAATTCAGGGATCTCAAGTTGACTTATATAACTGAAATGTAAAGTGAGATGCAAAATCATATCTACATTTTAAGAAAAAAAAACGAATTAAAACATTAATATCATACATTTAAACATCTCCATGTAAATGAAACTAGGACATTTTGAGTGAGACAGTTAGATTTGCAAGAAATGCACAGATTATATATATTATCTCATGACATATAATTCTATTTCTGCTCATTGGCCAACATGGACCGTTCCCAGAGCAAATATATATTATAGGCACTTTATTTTGCACTAGTATCTTTATATCAGGTTAATAAAAGTTATTTCCAAGTCCCTTTAACAAAACCACATCATGGTACGGCAGGGTTTTATATGGTGATGGTGGGATTGTCTTGAAACCACAGAGGAGGGAGCTGGTGAGTTGCAGGAAGAGAGCCAAGTCCAACAGTCTTAGGATTAGTGGTATTGATAGAACTATCTTTTTCACAGTCTTAAAGGACCAACAGTAAGTACTTATTGGCAACAGGTAAACAACATACATTTTTTTTTATCAAATAGATTTATTAAAAACTTGCTTTTTAAATACATTGCCAGAGGAACGTATTAGAGTACCTGAAATCAGGAAAGTGGTGGATGTGCTGTTGCAATGAGCCATATAGTCGATCCAACATAATAAAAAAAAAACACAAAAGAAGAGTAAAGGAAAAGAATAAGGGACCTTAAAAGGCACTTTATCCAGAGAATAGCACAAGTGCTACCAACCATAAATAATGGTAATGGGCAAAGACTGTCTTGAGAAGTACAAAAAGAGATCGACTTCCTGTTTTATTCATAGGGGGTGAGATTGGTTTTAGTTTGTGCACATTAATATAAAGGAATTACAGGGTACTACAAGGCCAGAGCTAGGTGTATTACCCATGTCTGTTGACCTTGCTCAATTCTTTTAAAATGTCTCCCACAGTACAGTAGAGTTGGAAAGGGAAAGTAAAAAAGAGAATTTAGTGATCACTGACTAATCCATTGAATAAAACATAACAATTCCTTTAACTTACATACACAAGCTAATCTCAAATAAGAGTAAGACATAAACTAAACCTTAGGCTCCTTTGTGACCCTGTTGCCAAAGGTCACCTGTGGTTCCTGGAGGTCAGAGAAGCTTCCTCTTACTTGGCCATGAATTCAATGACTGGACTGGAGAGTACAGACCCTGAAAAGCAGAATAAAGCTTCTCATTATTCCCTTTAGCCTGCTGGTCCTGTCTACTGATCTGACTTCCATTACCACAACAGAAAAGTCTGTGTAATCGCATTTAAAAATATATATATATATATATAGATTTAAATTGCTGTCTTCCTGTTTGTATATGTTCGTGTTCAGTTCTTCAGTAAGTTGGTAATCACATATATAGTTGTGAGTATACGAGTTGTTGCTAACGCTTGCAGGCTCGCATAGCGAGCCCGCGGCCCTCGCGAAGCGAGAGTTGCAGTTGCTGGCAAGGAGCGCCAAAGGCGCTCCTTGCCAGCAACTGCGACCCTCGCAAACAAAATACGAGACACGTTACCACCCATTACGACCTCGCAAAAATCGGCCGCAACCTGCGGACATGAAAAAATGAAAAACACAAGAAATACACACAACACATACATAAATAGCTTACCTACAGCAATAGGGAGCATCCAGGACCTCAAAAAATGAAGTTACACCTTAATTTAACTCAAAAGAAAAGAGTTTAGACACTAAAAAATTCTCTAAGCGAGAGAAAAAATGTCCGCCGAAGAAAACGAAAACGAGGCTACAGCACCAGAAACACGCAAAACACCACAAGAAACACGCAAAACACCACAAAACAGATACAGATATTCCTCTACAGACGCATACCACACATTAGCCGCCATTTTAGAACAATAACTTATACAATGCGGAAGTACACAGCTACGCTGCCTCGTGCACGCTCACCATTACACTGCACACATTCATCACGCTTACACAGCAGCTCCACACCACTAATGCTGCAGCAACATCAAAACAGATTGTCAGCTCTTCAACACAATGCTTCCTGCATATATTACTTCAAAATAGGTAAAGTATATTACTTTATTAATCTATTAGTTGTTTTATTATTATACACCAAATAGCATTAGCTCATTTACAATTTCGTTGCCTTCATTTTTTGACGGGCAATTCGCTAGTTTATCAATAAAAGACAGCAATAACAGTTAAGGTTTCATTTTGGTTTTGTTGTTTTACACACTACAAAAGGTGAATAGGACTAACCATGGTAATGTGGTAATCAGTCTGATTAATGATAAGAGCTTGATACAAAAACCCACCAATAATGAAAAACCAGGGAGAAGTGAAAAAAAAATTAAACAGAAATGAAAAAGAAAATCTTAAAGGGCCATTTACCTAGGTGCTCAAATTCAAAATGTATTTCAACATGCTTTTAGGGGATCTTTACTGTGATGTGGTCCACATTGTGCTGAATTATGTGACTCTTTAATATACATTACTGAAAGTGGCACAGTAGTTTTATGTCTTTTTATAAATGCATATCTACATTGGGATTTTTTCTATTGTTTAAGTACCTGTTACCCATATTTTTAAATTATACCATATTTTGAACCTTACTGTGACTCTTTAATACAGGGTCACATTAATTTAGAGTACAGATCACTTCACATCCTCGCACGGGGACCACAGAGAGGTTATATATCACAGAGGCACAGGAAAAACTTCACTAATTCTGTTATTGCCCCTGATGACAGATTCATTTTATATTACAGTAATACATAGAATAACACCACCCTATGCACCTTCATATGTTATGTCCCTGTGTCTCCAACTTTTCACTTTCATCTACAAAACATTATCAGATTCCATTGTTTTCCCACCCAAGATACAAAACAAGACTCTAATTAGTTCTACAATTGTGTATGTCTTGACTACTATAAAACTCCTATAACCTGACTTTCCTTACTGGAAGCCACTATGACTAACCACTAATCATCTGTTGCTTATCTCCATCATTGCCAATTCACCTTTAATCAACCCCATATACCACTGCACATTCCTATATATCATGTCATCAGTCCACTCATGACATACCTCCCCTCTCATTACCCGCATTTTTTCCCATGCCATCCAAAGAGCAGCAATACTAGTACAGGTATACCCCGCCTAACGCTACCCCTTTGAGCTCCAATTCAATACAGTGCTCTTTTTTCTTTAATTCCACGCCTAATGCTAAACCCTGCTATAGTGTCGTTTGTGAGCGACGATAACTTTAAATCCATGCTCAGTGCTCACCAATTCAAATAGCACTTGTCTGACCTCTATGGTGATACAATGCCCCTTTTAGCGCTATTTTCACATATCGCTCCTTCCATGCAAGAATGCATGTGGAGAGCTTAATTGGGACACTGTGTGCATGAGTTACAGGAGGCAGAGCTTTGTAGGGATTATTTAGAAGGTTTCAGGGAGTGAAAACAGAGCTTTTAAGCAAAATAAAACACTTAGGTGGTTCATGTTAATATGAAAAAAAGGGAGCCATCTATATCCCTTCAACAATTTCAAATGACCTTTGATGCATTATTATACACGATCAGTCAAATTACCATGTGACCACTCTGAATAATGACATATCTGCTCAGCATCCTCCATTTCCATTAAGTGCTGTGCATTGGAAGGGAGAATGGAAGTGTATGAGAGTTTTCAGAGTGTCTGGGATCAGTGGGAAATCCTGTTAACTGATCACTTAATAAACGTTATGACACTATTAAGGTTGTGAAGGGTGTATAACGGTGTTATGGTATTTGTATATGGCAACTATAAATACATTTTATACATAATATCATAAAGATAGATACAGGGGGTGGAGAAAATAACAGAAAAACTACATGAAAAGGGAACTTAACATAAAGGACCACTTTAGAGGTCTTATAAAGGTCTCTCTAAAGAATAGATAAAATAAGGCTTGATAAGAAAATAACATTTTATTAAATGTTTACTGTGCATTTAAATGATTATTTACAATCTATCAATGACACCCCCCAGGCTGGCTACTCCAGACATCATTTTTCATTTAAAGAGTGGAGAAATTGATATCTTGACAGTAATGGACTATTTAAATGCACCACAACAGTCTTTTTCTTATCAAGCTGTAAAGTGGTCATCTAAAGTAACTAAATTACAACTACTCATCCTGCTGCAAAGGATAGTAATATTATGTATATTACCATTTATCAACATGTGTCCGCTATAAAATAGGTCTGGCAATTAGCAATTTGATGTGTGATTTTTCAGAACTATGTGAGTTCAAAGAGGTCAAATAGTCAGTGCCAAAAGTGCAGGTACATCAGGCACAAAACTGCAAAATCATTTAATGTGTCAAGGGGAACCGTCTCAAATCTAATGACAGCATGTGCCAAACATAGACAAAATTCAATGGCAAAGAGGAACAGTGGTCACAATGTGATGCTCACTGCCCAGGATAGCTACTAAATGTCACAAAATGGCAGCCTAAACATATACTATAATTTCACCCTGTTTCCTACAGACAGTTTTGAGAAAGCCAAAGGATGCTTTCAATCCACAATGTCTGTTCCAATATTAAACATGGTGGGTGACCTGTAATGGCAAAGGCAGCCACCTTGTGGAAGTCATTAGGATCTGATAATTGCTCTATATGGATGTACACCCTATGGCGGAATCAATGTTCCCTCATAACATCCCCATATTCCAGATGATAATGCCCCCAAACACACAGATGCACACCAGGATGATTTTGAATACCTCCTGTAGCCTCCCCAATCACCAGATCTAGTTATCATTAAACAATGTATGGGAAGCTCTGAATCACAGAGAGAAAAATAGATTTCCACCTCCTTGAAGAATTGGACAATGGTGCAATATCCTACTACCCACAGATCAGGAGTTGTATGACCGCATTCCAAGAAGGATTGGAGCTGTTCTAAAGGCAATGGGTGGCCTTACTACTTATTAGGTTTTTGATATTAATATATTGTTAGATGTTTCCATTATTTGTCCATGCCCTAGATAGATAGACAGACATACCATACACAAACATATATATGTTGTTTATGTTATACAGACTATACAATTATAACTGTGATATTTGTATGTATATATATATATATATATATATATATATATATATATATAGGTACAGTAGCTGTTTACAGTTTGTTTCCCCCACGATCCCTTGCTTCTGCAGTTTGACACTATATACAATAAAGCACTGAACGGGTTGAAACCAGTAAACCAACCCACAGACCATGTGAGGAAACATCTCTTTCACAAGCAGCTTGTTTTTGGTGTATGAGTCACACACAGTAACGTCACATCCCAGTGTTTGACATTATGTTAATCACTGGACGTGAGCTTGCTGGCAGTGAATGAATGTGCAACTGCAAGGCTTACGCAGCGTGGCTAAAACAATGCGATGACTGGAGACTGACAGTAACTGACAACACTGTCACAGCTACCTAATGTTTTATTCAAATCAAAAAGTACTGAGTGAGTCAACTTTCTATTGCAAAGGATGTGTAATGCAGTCTAAAAGTAGTGGTACAATATGTGTCCGAGAAAACGCATCTTATTATATGCAAACCAGTACGTACAGAGGACAAAACCATAAAAATGCACCTTATATGTTGTACTTTATTCTAAAAAATAATACCTTTAATTTACAAAATAACACTCAATCATATACCCAGAGCGTGTCAGTTATTTGTATGTTTATTGTTAGAGGTTAGGTGTAGGAGTTAGGGTTATTGTTTTGGTTGTACCTTGGCGCTAGTCTACCTCAAAACTCGTCACATTTGGTATTCAACACATTTTGACAAGGAAAAAGTGCCTCAGCACTCGTTGTTTGCTTGGTACTCATTGCGCTTGCAAACACCTGTATGGTGCAATTTACATCACTCCTTATGGGAACTTTGGTACTCATCGTCGTTGTTTTCGCCACGCCTTCTGGAACCAATCAACGAGTACCAAGGTACCACTATATATGTTCCTGAATCCTCCTTGGTACTTTGTATTAGTATATGCTGCTCAGATGTCATAGATAAAAAGTGCTTAAATAATTAAATATTTGAACTATTTACTCTATATCTTTTATCTCTGTATATCTACACACACATATAGTAGAGCATAGCATACCCCAAACTATTTTACAAATGCACAAAATCCATCTGTCCCTCCTAATCCAACAAGTAGTCCTATTTTGGATGTTAAAAGCCATATTTAAGAAGAATCTAATTTAACTCAGCCTTAGTTCCATGTAAGAAAGAGATGATTATTTAAGAGTGTGTTTATTTTGCAGCCTAAATGTTTGAATTAAGTAATTTAAAAGCACATGGAACACAACTGTTTTTTAAGCATGTAAAAGAGCATCTTTAAACATTACAAGAGTTGTTTCTTGGGCAAAAAATATTAAGAAAAACATGCCTAACTGAATCTAAGAGGATATGCAGACAGTATACTTTGGTCTGTAGATCTTATTGGCTGTCAGAGGGCAAGCTCCGAAGAGTAATTAAACTGCTAAATAAGGTTTTGTGCTCTGAGGCCTTTAGTTTAAAGAAGAAAGCACACTGTGACACATTATCAAATACAGCCTTTCTGATCCAACCAATAAAAACAAATTTCCATATCCCTATAACTATATTATATTGCTCAGATATCCCCCAGTTAGTGCATGGTGGTGACAGTATTTATGAATATGTGTGCCGCCTTGTTATATTGAAATACCTGGAGATATGCAAAAGAATTGTTCCTGGTGTACATTTGAATACTCATAGTGGTGTCCTTTGTTGTTTAGTCGTTCAGTTGTGTCCGACTCTCCGTGACCCTATAGACTGCAGTATGCCTGGCACATCTTGTGTCTGGTTGTGCTTATCCATAAGGTTTTCTTGTCAAAGATCATTGAGTGTGTTACTAGTTCCTTCTCCAGTGGATGGCGATTTGTGTAACCTCTCTGCTATGACCTGCCCTTCATGGGTGGGTATAACTCACAGCTTCATTGAGGTACACAAGCCCCTTCTACACAACAAGGTAGTGATCCAGAAGGGGAGGGGTGTCCTTACATTAATACTTGACAGAAGTGCAGCACATCTATAATAGTGTTTTATTTTATAAGCCAGCTTGCAGCGGTACAATCTATCCGGCACAAGTCCAGTGCGTGTTTTCCATCTTGCTCTGAATGTAAAGCGATCCCCTTTCAGAGATCAAATTACTCTGCATTCCTCCATGTGGTAAAATGACATAACTGCTTCTGCTCCATGAAAGCTTGTTTTTGTTTCCAATTGTCCTCAGTTCCTCCTGGCTGTGCTCAGAGAACACAAAGGGCTGAATCTTCACCTATATAACAGTTGCATTTCCTCATCTGTGTATATGTGGTGAGAGTTTAGGCTGGTGAGTGATTATATACTAATTAAGATTTACTTAAAAAAAACAGAGGTTAACATGCACCTAAAGCGAATCTGCATTTCTACATGATTAACAGCACAATTACCTCTTCTTAAAGAACCACTGTAATCCTGTATTCAAAAGGATACTCTTTTAAAGAACTACACTTGATAAGATACTTAAAAAAAAATGATTTATTACCTTTTTCTTGGCAATTATTAGGGTGTGATGCGGGGGGTGACAGATGCATGATGCCAATGAGTAAGGCGGTGCGCTGGTACAAGTAGAGGTGGCTGTGTGGTATGTGTTACACTGTAGGTTGTGTGTGTGAGCAATATCATGCTGTTGAGTATGCAGTGTACATATTAAGGCTGGATGTCATAAGCTTCTTTAAACAGATGCATATTTAGTGAGGTTTTGACGGTTTTAAGGTAGGAGGATAGCCTAGTGGAGCGAGGCAAGGAGTTCCATAGAATAGGGGCAGCACAAGAAAAGTCCTGAAGGCAGGAATGAGAAGAGGTAACAAGAGAGGAGGAAAGAAGAATGTCATTAGCAGAGCAGAGAGCGGTTGGTGGGGTATTTTGAGATATGGACAGAGATATAGTTGCTTGCAATGTTGTTCAGACCCTTATACGTTAGGGTCATTATTTTAAATGTTATTCTGGAGGCTATGGGAAGCCAGTGGAGTGACTGACAGAGAGGTGCTGCAGACACTGAGCGCTGAGTACGAAAGATAAGTCTAGCAGAGGCATTCATTATGGATTGGAGTGGTGGACAGGCCAGCAAGGAGCAAGTTGCAGTAATCAAAGTGAGATATGAGAGAATTCATTCTAAAGACACTTATAGGTTTATCCTCCTTGGTTCTTGGTATTCAAATACCCTGCTGAGATGCAATAGATAAAAAGTGCTTAAATAAATCTTTGAGCTATTTACTTTATATAATGTATCTTTGTATATCTAAACACACAGTACATAGCACACATATACCTATATATTTATCATATATATATAGTTGTCAGTGTTGGTCATGTTTGCAATATTGGTCACGCAATGTTAAATAATTGGGGCCCTCACGAAGCAAGGGACGCAGCTGCTGGGCTGCAATGAGCGCCAAAGGCGCTCATTGCAGGCCTTGCAATGAGCACTGCAGTCACTCATCGTGAGGCACGTGGGACTTTAAAACAGCCTAGACATGAGCACAGAAGGTGCCACCACCATGCTTCACTGTGGGTATGGTGTTCTTTTGGTGATGTGCAGTGTTGTTTTTGCACCAAACATATCTTTTGGAATTATGGCCAAAAAGTTCAACCTTGGTTTTATCAGATCATAACACCTTTTCCCACATGCTTTTGGGAGACTTCAGATGTGTTTTTGCAAAATGTAGCCTGGCTTGGATGTTTTTCTTCGTAAGAAAAGGCTTTCGTCTTGCCACTCTACCCCGTAGCCCAGACATATGAAGAATATGGGAGATTGTGGACACATGTACCACACAGCCAGTACTTGCCAGATATTCCTGCAGCTCCTTTAATGTTGCTGTAGGCCTCTTGGTAGCCTCCCAGGCCAGTTTTCTTCTCGTCTTTTAATCAATTTTGGAAAGAGCTCCAGTTCTTGGTAATGTCACTGTTGTGTCATATTTTCTCCACTTGATGATGACTGTCTTCACTGTGTTCCATGGTATATCTAATGCCTTGGAAATTCTTTTGTACCCTTCTCCTGACTGATACCTTTTAACAATGAGATCCCTCTGATGCTTTGGAAGCTCTCTGTGGACCATAGCTTTTGCTGTGGGATGCGACTGAGAACATTTTAGGAAAGACCAACTAGAGCAGCTGAACTTTATTTGGGGTTAATCAGAGGCACTTTAACTGATGGCAGGTGTATGCGGACTCCTATTTAACACGATTTGGAATGTGATTGATTAATTCTGAACACAGCTACATCCCCAGTTATAAGAGGGTGTGCAGACTTATGCAACCACATTATTTTTCTTTTTCTTCCCTCCACTTAAACGATTTCAGTTTGTTTTTAAATTTAGTTGCACAGTTAATAAGTTACATTAAAGGTGGAAAAAGTTCTGAAATAATTTATCTTTGTCTAATTTTTTTACAGCACAGAAACCTGACATTTTAACTGGGGTGTGTAGACTTTTTATATCCACTGTGTATATATATATATATATATATATATATATATATATATATATATATATATATATACACTTATATTTATATAACTATTTTGCGAAGGCATTCTTAATTTAAATACATCTATCCCTCCTAATCCAACACATTGTCCTCTTTTGGAGGTACAAAGCCAAATTTAAGGAAAATCAAATTTAATTAATTCTGTGTAAGACAAAGAGTATCCTTTCTGCAGCATATCAGCCTTATTAAATTGCGATTCGGTCAATTGAATAGGGCTCTATATAAGCACAGAGCATATTTTTTACAGAAGTTTTTAGTTAGTGAAGATCTTGCTTTTGGATTGAAGATCACCAACTAAAAACTTCTGAAAAAAAATATGCTGTGTGCTTATATAGAGCCTTATTCAATTCGCCGAATCGCAATTTAATAAGGCTGTAAATGTTCATATTTAATTTAGCAACTTAAAAGGACATAAAACTTTTTTCAAGCATTCAAAAGAGCATGTTTTAAACATTACAAAAGTAAATAGTCTGTAAAGCATCCAAGAGCAATTATACTTCTGAATAAAGTTTTGTGCTCTGAGACCTTTACTTGAAAGAAGAAATCATGCGGTGATACATTATCAAATCGCCCCTTTCTGATGCAACTAATAACCAATATGTCCATGTCCCTTTAATTAGATGTTGCTCAGATGCCCCCCAGTTAGTGCATGGCTGTGACAGTTTTTAAAGCGAGGCCCACAAGTTAGAGTAGGTGAGTGCCTTGCATTGTGTGGCAAACAGCATTGCCAGGCTTGAAATTTTATTGATGTCATTTTTGCCGGGCAAGTCGCTAGTTACAAATAAAAGTTAATAATATTTATAATAATAAAATAATTGTTCCTGGTGCCCATTGTAATACTCACATGGGGGTGCACTTGTGTTTGCGTCGTTCAGTTATTTACTCATTATATTTTAGACTTTTTTTTATGTGAAAATGACATGATTTTGCTATTGCTTGTGTGTGAGAAATGAAAGAGAACTCATTAGTTTAAAAGAATGCACTCTTCTAAGAAAGTGTCAGACAGAATCATCTCAGAAAACAAAAATAGAGCACTATAGTAAAGTATAAATTCATAAAAAGTTAAAGATTTGAAGGTTTGGCTTTTTGGGGGGGGTTTCTAAAAAAGTTTTTCCTGTTGTCAAATATAGTTACTCAAAAGGCCAAATAGAAAAAAAATGACCACAAAGTGTATTGCAAACCTAGGTTAACCCAGTCATTGCTAGAGGCCTGTGATGTAGGATTTATCTCCAGTGAAATATACCATTTGCAAGATGCCAAGGCTCTTACAGCTGTCCTATCCTGTGATTAGAGTTTAAACCAGCCCATTTGCTTTGTTTTTCTTATTGAGTGAGCTGTGGTTTTCTTCCTGCTTGATTAGTGATGCAGATGGTGAGTTAAAGCAGCCCGACAAGTCTACACAGTGGGCAATCATTACCGGGGAATACGGGGGCCGCTAGCCTACTATACAGAAAACTACTTACCCAAACAGCATACTCACCACATAACACACAGAGAGACAGCACTGAGAGAGAGACCAGACAAGCAGCACATAGATAGACAGCATACTCACCACATAACACACAGAGAGACAGCACCGAGAGAGAGACCAGAGATAGACAGCATACTCACCACATAACACACAGAGAGACAGCACAGAGAGAGAGCACAGACAAGCAGCACAGAGATAGACAGCATACTCACCACATAACACACAGAGAGAGAGCACAGAGATAGACAGCATACTCACCACATAACACACAGAGAGAGAGCACAGAGATAGACAGCATACTCGCCACATAACACACACAGAGAGAGCACAGACAAACAGCACAGAGATAGACAGCATACTCGCCACATAACACACACACACAGAGAGCACAGACAAGCAGCACAGTGATAGACAGCATACTCGCCACATAACACACAGAGAGAGAGCACAGACAAGCAGCACAGTGATAGACAGCATGCTCGCCACATAACACACACACACAGAGAGCACAGACAAACAGCACAGAGATAGACAGCATACTCGCCACATAACACACAGAGAGAGAGCACAGACAAGCAGCACAGAGATAGACAGCATACTCGCCACATAACACACAGAGAGAGAGCACAGACAAGCAGCACAGAGATAGACAGCATGCTCGCCACATAACACACAGAGAGAGAGCACAGACAAGCAGCACAGAGATAGACAGCATGCTCGCCACATAACACACAGAGAGAGAGCACAGACAAGCAGCACAGTGATAGACAGCATACTCGCCACATAACACACAGAGAGAGAGCACAGACAAGCAGCACAGTGATAGACAGCATACTCGCCACATAACACACAGAGAGAGAGCACAGACAAGCAGCACAGTGATAGACAGCATGCTCGCCACATAACACACACACACAGAGAGCACAGACAAACAGCACAGAGATAGACAGCATACTCGCCACATAACACACAGAGAGAGAGCACAGACAAGCAGCACAGAGATAGACAGCATACTCGCCACATAACACACAGAGAGAGAGCACAGACAAGCAGCACAGAGATAGACAGCATGCTCGCCACATAACACACAGAGAGAGAGCACAGACAAGCAGCACAGAGATAGACAGCATGCTCGCCACATAACACACAGAGAGAGAGCACAGACAAGCAGCACAGTGATAGACAGCATACTCGCCACATAACACACAGAGAGAGAGCACAGACAAGCAGCACAGAGATAGACAGCATGCTCGCCACATAACACACACACACAGAGAGCACAGACAAACAGCAAAGAGATAGACAGCATACTCGCCACATAACACACACACAGAGAGCACAGACAAACAGCAAAGAGATAGACAGCATACTCGCCACATAACACAGAGATAGAGAGCACAGACAAGCAGCACAGTGATAGACAGCATACTCGCCACATAACACACAGATAAACAGCACAGACAAGCAGCACAGAGATAGACAGCATACTCGCCACATAACACACACACAGAGAGCACAGACAAACAGCAAAGAGATAGACAGCATACTCGCCACATAACACAGAGATAGAGAGCACAGACAAGCAGCACAGTGATAGACAGCATACTCGCCACATAACACACAGATAAACAGCACAGACAAGCAGCACAGAGATAGACAGCATACTCGCCACATAACACACACACAGAGAGCACAGACAAACAGCAAAGAGATAGACAGCATACTCGCCACATAACACAGAGAGAGAGAGCACAGACAAGCAGCACAGTGATAGACAGCATACTCGCCACATAACACACACACAGAGAGCACAGACAAGCAGCACAGTGATAGACAGCATACTCGCCACATAACACACAGAGAGAGAGCACAGACAAGCAGCACAGTGATAGACAGCATACTCGCCACATAACACACACACAGAGAGCACAGACAAGCAGCACAGAGATAGACAGCATACTCGCCACATAACACACAGAGAGAGAGCACAGACAAGCAGCACAGTGATAGACAGCATACTCGCCACATAACACACACACAGAGAGCACAGACAAGCAGCACAGTGATAGACAGCATACTCGCCACATAACACACAGAGAGAGAGCACAGACAAGCAGCACAGTGATAGACAGCATACTCGCCACATAACACACAGAGAGAGAGCACAGACAAGCAGCACAGTGATAGACAGCATACTCGCCACATAACACACACACACAGAGAGCACAGACAAACAGCACAGAGATAGACAGCATACTCGCCACATAACACACACACACAGAGAGCACAGACAAGCAGCACAGTGATAGACAGCATACTCGCCACATAACACACACACAGAGAGCACAGACAAGCAGCACAGTGATAGACAGCATACTCGCCACATAACACACACACAGAGAGCACAGACAAGCAGCACAGTGATAGACAGCATACTCGCCACATAACACACAGAGAGAGAGCACAGACAAGCAGCACAGTGATAGACAGCATGCTCGCCACATAACACACAGAGAGAGAGCACAGACAAGCAGCACAGTGATAGACAGCATGCTCGCCACATAACACACACACACAGAGAGCACAGACAAACAGCACAGAGATAGACAGCATACTCGCCACATAACACACAGAGAGAGAGCACAGACAAGCAGCACAGTGATAGACAGCATACTCGCCACATAACACACAGATAAACAGCACAGACAAACAGCACAGAGATAGACAGCATACTCGCCACATAACACACACACACAGAGAGCACAGACAAACAGCACAGAGATAGACAGCATATTCGCCACATAACACACAGAGAGAGAGCACAGACAAGCAGCACAGTGATAGACAGCATACTCGCCACATAACACACACACACAGAGAGCACAGACAAGCAGCACAGTGATAGACAGCATACTCGCCACATAACACACAGAGAGAGAGCACAGACAAGCAGCACAGTGATAGACAGCATACTCGCCACATAACACACACACACAGAGAGCACAGACAAACAGCACAGTGATAGACAGCATACTCGCCACATAACACACACACACAGAGAGCACAGACAAGCAGCACAGTGATAGACAGCATACTCGCCACATAACACACAGAGAGAGAGCACAGACAAGCAGCACAGTGATAGACAGCATGCTCGCCACATAACACACACACACAGAGAGCACAGACAAACAGCAAAGAGATAGACAGCATACTCGCCACATAACACACAGAGAGAGAGCACAGACAAGCAGCACAGTGATAGACAGCATACTCGCCACATAACACACACACACAGAGAGCACAGACAAGCAGCACAGAGATAGACAGCATACTCGCCACATAACACACAGAGAGAGAGCACAGACAAGCAGCACAGTGATAGACAGCATACTCGCCACATAACACACAGAGAGAGAGCACAGAGATAGACAGCATACTCGCCACATAACACACACAGAGAGCACAGACAAACAGCAAAGAGATAGACAGCATACTCGCCACATAACACACACAGAGAGCACAGACAAGCAGCACAGTGATAGACAGCATACTCGCCACATAACACACAGATAAACAGCACAGACAAGCAGCACAGTGATAGACAGCATACTCGCCACATAACACACAGAGAGAGAGCACAGACAAGCAGCACAGTGATAGACAGCATACTCGCCACATAACACACAGATAAACAGCACAGACAAACAGCACAGAGATAGACGGCATACTCGCCACATAACACATACATACATCACAGACAATTCAAGATAATATTCTATGATACCATCATGATTGGCAAGTTACTAGTATGTGATATATATATATATATATATATATATATATATATATATATATATATTCATTAAAGGGACGCTGCCACCCAAAATCAAGTTATTTTGTAGGATATTCTTACAGGCCATAAAAACTGTGTATATTTTATGTTATCCATTCCAAGCCTATCAATTCTGGGAAATTCCATGTTATTGTTGTTGTATTTAAATGCAAATGAGCATCTTACACCTATTAATTAGCTGTTTTGATGTGTTAATTAGGATTACAGTTTGCTTATTTGTCTTTGCAGTTTTCAAAATAAACACCTACAATGATATCTGGCAATTAGACCCCTTATCAAGTACTCTGAACCGCACATTAGAATACAGCACCCTGAAAATCAGTTCTAAATATTTTAGGAATTATTTACTGTAGAGAAAAATGGCTAGTACAATGTATAGTCAGTGTTTAATACTCTTTACATTTAAACAAACTCCCTATTTGGGTGGCAGAGTCCCTTTAAAGGGCTAAATATCTCATATAAGAATTGATACAGAGTTTTATTTTGAAATCACAAAAACCCCATGGTGTTTACGCAGGCACAAACTGAACACTAATACTAAAACTTATCAGGTATGAATGACCTTGATCAATTACCCAAGCTGGGCTTTATAATAATTTTTGGCCTTTTTGGGGACTTTTCGCCTGTCCAGAACCTGTATAACAAACAACAAAATCCAAAAATATACTGTGAGAGATTGTGGGGGTTATACATAGTACAGATGTTTTATATTGAGAACAGTGATAATAACCAGAGTAAATAACCTTAACACTAATGCATTAGATCTCATTGGCAAGTGTATGGTGCTTTGTGAAAAAAAAAAACACTTTTTACATAAGATTTTAAGCTCAGGGCCCTCTATTATTTTGCAATGTGCTTATATAGATTCTAAAGCATGTGTAACGCTCCAGAACTATTTGTATGGATTTTCATAAAAGCCACAGTGCGCAGACGCTCTACTCAAGGGACAGAGACAGAAGGGGAAAGAGACACAGGGGAAAGGAGGAAAGAGACAGAGAGGGGAAGGGACACAGGGGAGGGAGGAAGGGGGAAAGAGACTCAAGGGAGGGAGAAGGGGGAAAGACATAGGGGAAAAGTGACACAGGGGAGAGAGGAGGGGGAAAAGAGACACAGAGGAGGGAGAGGGGGGAAAGACATAGCGGAAAGTGGGAAAGAGACATAGGGTAAGGGACACAAGGGAGAGATGAGGGGGGGGAGAGACAAATGGGAGGGAGAGGGGGGGGGGGAAGAGACACAGGGGAGGGAGAGGAGGGGGGAAAGACACATGTAATATTATACCGTCATTTATAATGGGTAAACGACTAGTGTGTATATATTCTATTTTGCTATGTAAACCCTGTATATTGCTACAGAATATGTTGGCGCGTTACAAATAAAGGATAATAATAATAATAATTGGCAGAAAAGTATGATTCATGCATCTATATTATTGCTCACTGGCTGTTGGTCAAGCCTCCAGATTAAATATCTGAATATTATTTTCTGCTTTGAGAGCATTATTTGAAAAAAAGAAAACACATAGTGGCACATTATCAAATACCCTCTTTCAGATCCAGCACAAATAAATTCAATGTCCCCTTGATATATACAAATATATGTGAAATATTCATATTATTGATAATGTGCACAGATATGTTTTAACTCAAAATGCATATGAAAGCTAAGGAATTTATTTATTTTGCCTTTTATTACGCAAGTTGTCTTTTTAGAAGAAAACAGGATCATTTTAAATGCAGAGAAGGGATGAAGCAAACTTTCACTGATTTCAATCCACAGCTATAAATGCATTAGCTGTTATATGTCCAGTTGTAAAAACTGCTTAAGGCATTCAGTTACATTACTGCTTTGCAAAATCATCACATTTATGGGTGAATAGAGAGTCATATGTTGTCTGTACTGAGTCACATTTTGCTCATAGG
This sequence comes from Discoglossus pictus, assembly GCA_027410445.1. Classification (NCBI taxonomy): domain Eukaryota; kingdom Metazoa; phylum Chordata; class Amphibia; order Anura; family Alytidae; genus Discoglossus; species Discoglossus pictus. The sequence goes on from CM050166.1 coordinate 126,050,448, forward strand.
TTGCTGACCCCTGCTCTAAAGTATACTGCCCATTTTTTCAGTAATGACATACTTTTAAAAAACATTATCAGAACATTTACCCCAGCACATTAGCTTCTCCCTGTATATAAGTAGACATAGGCTGTGTGGCGGTCTTAAAACTCCTTAGAAAATGGCATTATTTATTATATAAATAACCAACACCTTAGATTATTTTTGTTTTGCATTTCGAAACTCCATGACCTCATGGACTGTAACACACCAGGCACATGTTTATGTCCATGGTCATGCTAATCCACTTGGCTCTCATAGCAGATACTGGAGTGGGTTGCCATTTCCTTCTCCAGTGGGTCACAGCATACAGCTCCTGGTATTCCAGAGTGTAACCTCTTGGTTCTGACTGGTACAAACTGAATACTAACCACTGGACCACCAGAGAACCACCTTAGATCAATCAGACTCAATTTATTAGACCCTACAACCAATTATACGGAAGCAGCTCATCAAGCTGAATTTCTATGTACATTTTCTCACTGAACTTAACTGCAGTTATTCACTTTTTGGGGACCATTTTTAGGGGCCACTGACAAATAATGTAAAATTGTGGTTTAACTAGGGAATAACAAAGGTTGTCTTCTCTTTCAGTTCATTGAAATGTATTTATGTGCTCCAAAAATGATCTTAAATGCTTTAAACTCCTGTCCATGAGCGTGACAGCTGAAGATGTAATTCCATGATTTTAATTTCCAGATTAACCACCTTTCTAAACCATCTCATATCAATTAGTAAAAGTAATTACATTGTTTTAAAAGGGGGTAGTATTGAATATTGTGGCAATTTTATGGTACATTGATGAATGTAGTCCAAAGCAACAGCAAACACATGCTCCAAATTCCTCTTAAAGCCACACAACAAGGTTTAGAAGAACTAGAAAAAAGTTATTTACTATTTTTTCAACTTTCTAAACCACATTTTGCTCTTTATCAATGTTACTACTGTACGGTGGAGGGCTTCTTTCACTCACCATAAATTAAATGATTGTTGTTTTAAACAACCTAATTAAAAAAAATTACTACACAAGCTAGAAACTGTGCTGATGAGAGGCAGTAATCTTGAAACAGCCATACGTGGGTAGATTTCCTGGCTTGTGTATAATCCACCCTGAGCTTTGCTCAACGCTGTGTAATACAGTGGGCATATGCTTAAAGGAAGCCATGTTTAAAACGGTAATGGATTACAAGAGTAAAGTCTTTGTGGGCATATTTACATGTCCCTGCCAAGGTTCCCAGAATGCAGTGTAATAACTGTATCTCTCGGAATTCTGAGCAGGAAAAAAAGTTTTTTAACTTGTTTTAGATGTTCAAATGTGAGCACAAATGTACTATTTATTCAGTGATACTGTAAATACAGCCCTGATCCAATGCAATGTGGCCAGAAGCACGTTCTAGCACATGGTAGGCAAGTATAGTCCTTTAGACGTGCACATCGGCCAGTGTTTTCATGCTGTGCACAGGAGTGCACGACAGAATAACTGACTCACCTATGCACTGCAGGAAAATCCTGGCCTTTGTGTCTCTTCACAACAGGTTTTGCCTACTCCTGTATTAGAATAATGGAATAGCTTATTACATAGTATTACTTGCTAAAGATAATTATACATCATGCATTATGTAATCATTATTCTTTTGCAAAAATGTTAAAGTGTTAATTATCCTTGTGATTTTTCATTTGTTCAAAAATACAGTATTAACAGCGATTCCAAAGCATGATTATCCAGGCACAGCAAGAGGCCAGGATTTGAGAATATACTTTCCTTACCACACTAAGAAGAGGTGCCTTAATCTGAAAAAGCACAATGCAACAACTACTGCTTTGGACCAAATGCTGCCCTGTAATATGCGTTTTCCTAAGTGTTGGGTCATCCGATTGCAAATGTGGTATATACATATTTTGTCTAATTTTTCAGCAGTTAGAAACATATTTATTTATGATAGATGGATACAAACTTACATTAATGTCAGTGAAGATACAATCACATGATATGTCATGGGCCCAAACTTTAAAAAAAATACACAGTAGAAGAGCATTTCATAAAAGACCAAAGTGAAAATATGTTGTCCAGAAAAATGTATTGTCATATTTTTTGTCCTCTTGATTAATTGGTCATGTTAAATAGATAGTGATACCAAATTAAAACAATTGTGAAAACACAATTCCTAGATTAGTTGTGGACAACACGTGGTCTGGGAGTTGCGGGTGGTTCTCTGGAGGTGTAAACCATGACCCTGTTACACAGCCCACTTTCTCTTTCCACTGATATCATGTTTACAGAATACTTACCACCCCTATCTATACTTCTATTCCCTATTAAGTGGTCACACCAACCTGAAGCCATGCAGGGTTAGGCCCGGTCAGTACTGGGATGGGAGACCACCTAGGAATACCAGGAGCTGTAGAAGGAACTAGCAACCTACTCCAGTGTCACTGCCATGAAAACAAAGTGGATCGGAATAAAGATGTGCCTGGTGTGTTACGGTCCATGAGGTCACAGAGAGTCGGACATGACTGAACAACCAAACAACAATAACAACCAAATTCCCCATTTTCTCTCATAGTGTTTACCATTTCCATGACTGCACAACAAACCCCTATATTCTTGTTGTTTTCAAATAAATTTAAAATGGAACAGAGATTCCTGGGATTTTTCAGTTCTAGAGCAAATCTGTTTTTATGTGCACATATTACATGTATTCTGTCATGGTATTGAAATGAGTTGTCAGGTATTTGTCTGTGAAACCATTAGTTGTAGGAGGTCTCTGAATTTGAAAAAGCCCCATGGAGAACATTAAAAATAGAAAAAATACCTTTAGGATTGGAGGATAGAGTCGATAGTTTTGAGAAGTTGAGAGCACATAAATGCATACTGAACCTGTAGTGGAGCAAGTCAGTGGGATCTTACACACGTGATCTTGTAAGTAATGGGTCTGCTAATTGTGCTGTGGTTGGGGGAACAGGAAGTGTGGTAGCAGTGGTCCAGGTGAGGGTGGAAGTTATTATGTGGTTATATTACAAGATAACCAGGTTTGCACAGGAGACTGTGGTAGTGGCAATGAGTTTTAGTTTGGTGGATAGTTGTTGGGTGTCCTGGGCTTGGGGATTTCTGTACAATCTTTTGAGGGGTCTTGGTGATGGGAGTTGTGAGAAGGATGTGGTGAGGCTGCAGTTTAATAGGTTACTGTCAAAGACACTGAATTGGGACAAAGTTGGAGACAGAGCAGATATGGTCAAGAAAATGGGCATCACATTGAGTGAGGCCAAATGGGGAAATGAGTGACAGAAGTATAGGAGCTGCAAGTGTCAAAAAATAGTAATCATTTACTTTACTTGTAAATCTATCTTATTTCATTTTGGAATTTTAGAGCACTGGAAAACGGAACAATCTTATAAGTATCCTGATTCTCAGACTCAAGCACCAAGGAAAGGAACAAAGCAAATGCCTTTTTTAACACCTATATTAAAAAACGATGCCATGATAATCTTTGTGGGTTCAGTCAGGGTTTCCCCTGGGTTTACTAAAATTGTTGCAAACTGGAACACTTGGTCAATGTGGTGAACCACAAGAAACTCATGAAACCCAACTAAATCTTGGTGGTTTGATGACCTATCCTCCAGCCACACGGACCTGACAAAAGATAGAGAGCTACAAATTGCACATCCAGGATGCTTGAGGACAGACAGAGCTACATATTGTACCTTATTTATAGAAATGTGGTCCATTCATGGATGCAGCCTTTTGTAGCTTACACGTAGTGTTATTTTTTCTCAGGTGGTAACATTGTGGTATTTCAGCTTTCATGGTGGACGGCGGGGTAATTGATAGGTGGCGTCGCTGACTAGTGACATCGCACACCGGAGACCCACAGCACCCCGCTTGGCTGGTTGGAGAGCTGATGAGAGAGCTTAGGGACAGCAATCAGCACCGGGTTACTATCTAATAAGTACAGAGCGATACATAGCGACCGGTCATATGATTTTATGTAACCAGAAATTAGAGGATAAATTGAGTTACTGCACCGAAAATTTTACCATCAAAAGTGGGAGGTAGGTATTAAAAGATTGATGACCCCTGTACTACAAGATATTTAGTGTCACAAAAAGCCAAACGTAACTTCCCTTTGAATCCTTAGTTCAACATTTCTTAATGTTCCTATTAAAAGACAGAATATGGCATTCATGTTCTACAGTAACCTTGTCAAATAATTCTGCATTATTCAGATAATTGAACTAGTAGCTTATTTTTTTTTTTCTTCAAATTTCCATCCAGGTTGCTGTTATTTAACCCAGCCTCTCAGTTTTTGGTCAACTGTTAACTTTTTTAATGGCCCTAAAACAGCCTATGTTGCAATAAACTAAGAGCTAGCATAAAAATCCTGTTTTCTCCAAGAGCTCAGGAGAAAGACCAAGGCCCTCATTCAATTGCGATTTGGCCAATTGAATAGAGCTCTAAATAAGCACATAACATATATATTTTTAAATAAGTTTTTAGTTAGTGAAAACCTTGTTTTTGGATAGATGTTTACTAACTAAAAACTTCTTTAAAAAAATATGTTATGTGCTTATTTAGACCTCTATTCAATTGGCCAAATTGCAATTGAATGAGGGTCTGTTCTGCAGAGTGTCTGTGTTGTATGTCCTCCTCCACCAGCCCCAAGCAGAACACTTTACTGTATGCATCTGCAGCACCATGATAAAGATCATGGCGCAAACCTTTGCCGCATTCTCTCTACTTCCCACCCTCACTGTCCATCCTCTTCATGTCTCTCTCCCTAACTCTCCTCTCATTCTGTTAACCCTCTTTCAAATAATTTTAAATTAATCTCAATTACCTTATATTAAATTCAGTACTAGATTGTAAGCTCTTTTGAGCATGAATCTCAACTCTATGATAGCAAATTGTTTGTTGCTTTATTGTATTATTCAGCCTTTGTATTTCTATCACATATTATAATTGTCTAACTACGATTCGTCGTCACGCTGCGTTGCGTAGTGCGTACAACTTAGCGATGAGCGCCGCAGGCGCTCATCGCCTGTCGAGCCTCGCACAGCGAGGCGAGCCGTTAAACCGCTCTGTTGCGTAGTGCGTACGAGGCACAGCGAGGCGAGCCGTTAAATCGTAGCACTTTGGCAATGAGCGCCGCAGGCGCTCACTGCAGACAAGCCGTTAAATCATAGCTCATTGCAGGCGAGCCGTTAAACCGTAGCACTTTGGCAATGAGCGCCGCAGGCGCTCATTGCAGGCGAGCCTCGCATAGCGAGGCGAGCCGTTAAACCGTAGCCCTTAGAAAAAAAATACGAGGTGAAAAAAATTACGAGATAAGCGGCGGAACAAAAACAGTAAAAAAAACACTAAATACACACTAAAAAATAAAACAAAGGTCACTTACAGCATGAGGAACCAGGCAGGACGTCTGGAAGTGAGTTGGAACTGCAATTTAGATCGATTTGGCCGAGTTACAAAGATCGAAAATCGGCTAAGCGAGAAAAAAATGGCCGCCGAAGAAAATGAAAACGAGGCTATACTACTACGAACTGCGTAAAACACAGCCACAGACGTATGTGTTTGAAAAACAACGAGATAAAGGATGCGGATTAACCGCGCAATGAGTAAAAAGACAGTAGCGAGTACATTTTACGAAACACAATTACACAGATTTAACGACTTTGTCTCGCGCAACAGCGGATTTCCCGCCTAAACCAACGCATTTGATGAAATATAAGTTGCAAGTTACAAAAATAAAAAATAAAAAAAATAAAAATTTGTATTTATTTTAAGAAAAAAAAAAATGGACAAATGTAGCGTCATGTTGTGTGGCAAACAAATTTCACTACATTTAAATTTTATTGACCGTCATTTGACCGTTTTACCATATTTACTGTTAAACCGTAGTACTTTAGCAGGCGATCATTGCGCAGCGAGGCGAGCCGTTAAACCGTAGTACTTTGGCAATGAGCGCCGCAGAAAAAATGCCGGACGAACAAAACGAAAACCAGGTTACAGCACTATAACCACGGAAAACACGTACCGATAATCCGCTAAGATGCATACCACACATTATCCACCATTTTAGTATAATGCGGAAGTACACAGCTACGTTAACGGTTTCGGCTCGCGCACGCACACTATTACACTCCACACGTTCATCATGTTTACACAGCACCTCCACACCACTAATGCTGCAGCAACATCAACACAGATTGCCAGCTCTTCAACACAATGCATAAAAATATGTACATTCATTTATTAATTTGTATTCTATATTTCAGTAGTACACAGAAAACATTAGCTACCTTACAATTCCATATGTATATTAATAATATTTTGACGGGCAATACGCTAGTATACTTTATAATGTGTTTGCCTTAGTAGTTTGAATTTATTGTTACAACTCTGGTTCACTATACCCTTGTAGACAACACTATTCACAAGGTAGGTACATTATAGACAAGTAATAATTTCATGTCAAACTAAATTGCCACCTTAAAGAGAATACTAATGCATCCAAGGTTCCTTTCAGTTCTGAAGAAAGGACGTGCATAAGCCACAATACAAATCTTATAAACATTCTAGTGGCACTCCCCTCCACCAAAGTAAATAAACAAACAATACAATAGTGGCTCAGTACAACGCATGATTGCACATAATGGATAATACATTAGCAACGTCTTAGCATAGAGTAAGACCAAAAGGATCTGTAGATTAGTTTATGTTACAATATTGCATGGCCAATAACTGTCACCATTTATTTTACTTACCACATATCTGTTCACCATAATATCCCATTTCCTTGTGGGTAGCCATTGGTATTAACTGAAGTTTGAATACTCACCTTCACTGCAGCAAATTGGGTGAGAAAAAGCCCCCATGACTGATCTTGATGGGAGGTGGTAAGAGCTAAAGAGAAATGACAGAGAAGACTAATTGAAAGCTTATTCTCGGAGGGGCAGAGCCAGCCCACATTTTTAGGACATGTTGAGTACAGGTAAATAAATCAGTGCCTTAATACGTTTAATTTACTTACTTGTGCTGACACATGGATAACCTGAAACTGTGACATGGAGCATATTATTAGACTAGCGAATTGCCCGTCAAAAAATGACGACAATGAAATCGTAAGTGAGCTAATGCTGTTTGGTGTGTAATAATGAAATATATAATATATTAATAAATGAATATACTTTACCTATTTTGAAGCATTGTGTTGAAGAGCTGGCAATCTGTTTTGATGTTGCTGCAGCATTAGTGGTGTGGAGCTGCTGTGTAAGCGTGATGAATGTGTGCAGTGTAATACTGTGCGTGCGCGAGACCAAACCGTTAGCGTAGTCGTGTACTTCCACATTGGCGTAAAATGGCGGGTTATCTGTGGTATGCGTCTTTGAGAATTATCCGTAGGTACTTCGTGGTGTTTTGCGAGTTTCTCTTGGTGTTTTGCGAGTGTGTTGTGGTGTTTTACGTGTTGAGAGTGCTGTAGCCTCGTTTTCGTTTTTTTCGTCGGCCATTTTTTCTCTCGCTTAGCGATTGTATTAGTGTCTAAAGTGTTTTATTTTGATTTAAATGAAGGTGTAACGTGTTTTTTTTGAGGTTCTGGATGGTTCCTCTCGCTGTAGGTAAGCTTTTTATGTGTATGTTGTGTGTATTTATTGTGTTTTAAATGTTTGTATGTCGGCGTGTTGCGTCCGATGTTTGCGAGGTCGTAATGTCTGCTAACGTGTCTCGTATGGTGTTTGCGTGTGTAGCCTTGTTTTTGTTTTGTTCGGCGGCCATTTTTTCTGTCGCGTAGCAAATTTTTTAGTGTCTAAACTCTTTTATTTTGAGTGAAATGAAGGTGTAAGTTGCATTTTTGAGGTCCTGGGTGCTCCCTCTTGCTGTAGGTAAGCTTTTTATGTATGTGCTGTGTGTATGTATTGTGTTTTGAATGTTCGCGAGTTGCGTCCGAGTGTTGCGAGGCCGTAATGTGTGCTAACGTGTGTTGTATGTTGTTTGCGTTGCTCGTAAAATTTAGTGTGTCGTAATTGGTGTGTCGTGTTGTTTGCGTGCGCTCCATGCCAGCAACTGAGGCCCTCGTCCACTGCCCTCGCTATGCGAGCCCGCAAGCGTTAGCAACAACTCGCATGCTCACAACTACAGGGAGTGCAGAATTATTAGGCAAATGAGTATTTTGACCACATCATCCTCTTTATGCATGTTGTCTTACTCCAAGCTGTATAGGCTCGAAAGCCTACTACCAATTAAGCATATTAGGTGATGTGCATCTCTATAATGAGAAGGGGTGTGGTTTAATGACATCAACACCCTATATCAGGTGTGCATAATTATTAGGCAACTTCCTTTCCTTTGGCAAAATGGGTCAAAAGAAGGACTTGACAGGCTCAGAAAAGTCAAAAATAGTGAGATATCTTGCAGAGGGATGCAGCACTCTTAAAATTGCAAAGCTTCTGAAGCGTGATCATCGAACAATCAGGCGTTTCATTCAAAATAGTCAACAGGGTCGCAAGAAGCGTGTGGAAAAACCAAGGCGCAAAATAACTGCCATGAACTGAGAAAAGTCAAGCGTGCAGCTGCCACGATGCCACCAGTTTGGCCATATTTCAGAGCTGCAACATCACTGGAGTGCCCAAAAGCACAAGTTGTGCAATACTCAGAGACATGGCCAAGGTAAGAAAGGCTGAAAGACGACCACCACTGAACAAGACACACAAGCTGAAACGTCAAGACTGGGCCAAGAAATATCTCAAGACTGATTTTTCTAAGGTTTTATGGACTGATGAAATTAGAGTGAGTCTTGATGGGCCAGATGGATGGGCCCGTGGCTGGATTAGTAAAGGGCAGAGAGCTCCAGTCCGACTCAGACGCCAGAAAGGTGGAGGTGGAGTACTGGTTTGGGCTGGTATCATCAAAGATGAGCTTGTGGGGCCTTTTCGGGTTGAGGATGGAGTCAAGCTCAACTCCCAGTCCTACTGCCAGTTCCTGGAAGACACCTTCTTCAAGCAGTGGTACAGGAAGAAGTCTGCATCCTTCAAGAAAAACATGATTTTCATGCAGGACAATGCTCCATCACACGCGTCCAAGTACTCCACAGCGTGGCTGGCAAGAAATGGTATAAAAGAAGAAAATCTAATGACATGGCCTCCTTGTTCACCTGATCTGAACCCCATTGAGAACCTGTGGTCCATCATCAAATGTGATATTTACAAGGAGGGAAAACAGTACACCTCTCTGAACAGTGTCTGGGAGGCTGTGGTTGCTGCTGCATGCAATGTTGATGGTGAACAGATCAAAACACTGACAGAATCCATGGATAGCAGGCTTTTGAGTGTCCTTGCAAAGAAAGGTGGCTATATTGGTCACTGATTTGTTTTTGTTTTGTTTTTGAATGTCAGCAATGTATATTTGTGAATGTTGAGATGTTATATTGGTTTCACTGGTAAAAATAAATAATTGAAATGGGTATATATTTGTTTTTTGTTAAGTTGCCTAATAATTATGCACAGTAATAGTCACCTGCACACACAGAAATCCCCCTAAAATAGCTAAAACTAAAAACAAACTAAAAACTACTTCCAAAAATATTCAGCTTTGATATTAATGAGTTTTTTGGGTTAATTGAGAACATGGTTGTTGTTCAATAATAAAATTAATCCTCAAAAATACAACTTGCCTAATAATTCTGCACTCCCTGTATATATGTGATAGAGGCAGGGGATATAGATAGAATTAATGGAAGATTTAAAGGTATATGCAAGTGAGCTTGGTTATGAATGCATCTGATAAAGGGGAATTAGTAGTGTATGATTACATTTATTTGCATGCACTATGTTTTTTTTTAGCTTTGCATTAAAAAACTGCTCATGAGAGGGTTCATTTTTGTAAAAATGTACGCTGTCTTTGTGAGCATGCCCAGCTTTGCAACCAATAAGCAATGCTTTTTATGCAGCCAACTCAAGGAGGCTGCTACACTGGGTTCTTACAGGACCATAAATCAACATTCAAGTAAAAATGCTTGAGCTGTTACACAGTTGTTCTTTAGACATATACCCTCTCCTTGATAAATTCTGACAAATTATAACTGTACTGAAACCAAACATTTCAGCTTCTTCTTCCTATTTTAATCTGTCTTTTAGGGGAATGAGTATTTATGCTTGATTTATGGTCCTGCAATGACATGCAGATTCGAGGAAGAGAACATTCATGGTCTGTGCATGTGTCTCTGTGTGAGTGGGTGCATGCAATTCACTGGGGCTGGGAGAGGTGATGGGGCAATTAACTGTGGCTGGGAGAGATCACAGGGGCAATTCACTGAGGTTGGGGGAGGTGATGGGGTAAATCACTGGGCCAAATCACTGGGGCTGGGGGAGATCACTGGGGCAAATCACTGAGGCTGGGGGATGTATCACCTGGGATGTAGATAAAACAATCAGTGAATGATACATACCTTTTTCTATTTATTACAGAAATCTAAAGGAAAGCTGCAGCTCAATTCACAGACCAAAAAGATTCAATGTATTATGTATGCAAATTTTTCCTGGGAATTTCAGGGGGTGTCAACATTCATAGAAAACAGTTTGCAATGCAAGAAATTCAGCAAACTGTAGGGTAACTGTTTAAATATTTATTTTGGTATTTTTTCATGCAAACATTTTTTTTTCATACACTACTAATTCTCCTCTATCAGATGCATTAATTATCCAGCTCATTTGCATATACCTTTAAGGAAGGAGGTTAAGACTGCAGACAATTTAAAATAATGAAGGGAGAAGGTAGAGATAACAGATAATGAAATGCTGGAGGGAGGAGATAGTAATGAAGTTGTAGAAAGGACAATTGATGAGAAACGATGAATAGAGGAGGATAGTGAAGGATCTTGGAGGGAGATGAAGAGATATGATAACAGAGATAGTGAAGGATTATAGACAGTGATTGCTTTCAAAACCTTTACCTTTATTTACATTTTCTAAGAGTTCTCTGTCATATGAGACAACTCTGCAGTTTAGATGGAACCTTCCCTTTAAGGAAATGTAAACTAAGGCACTGAAACACAATGGGCTAATGCATTTAGTTTCTGACCATCCAGTAAAATGGGCAGGTTTGGACAGGACACGCCTGGTCACTGCCATTGTGGTCTTGTAATAGCATTGTTTTCACTATATTAAACTGCCAGAGCCTGTTTTCAATGCAAATGTCTCAAAAAAGATCAATTTGTTTAATCACACAACGCTGTAAAGTTATTTATATTTCACTTTACTACTTAAAGTAATGAAATCTGAAACAAGGCCTTTAATACAATGACACAATGAAATACATACGTCTTCTTCGTTTTTTACTGTGAAATCCTCCACTTACACTTTTATTACAATTAAGTGGAAGTTGCACAACTTTGAAGAGCAATACTAGTGAATGAGTAATACGAAAATAATATAATTAAAAATTAAAGTAACTGTAAGTTGACCACATACAAAAAACAGATAACGAAGACTACACTAGGCAATACATGCTTTAAGAATGCACTACAATACTTTACAAGATTAAAATGGAGAAGTTGCAGTGCAGTGGATAATACTTAGAAAATAAGTGGCTATAAGCAGTGATGAGTGAGTTACATGGAGTTTTTAGAAGACAGCTGAGGACCCAAATAAGGTGTAATATAAAACTATCACATATATAGTTGTGAGCGTACGAGTCGTTGCTCACGCTTGCGGGCTCGCGTAGCGAGCCCGCGGCCCTCGCGTAGCGAGCCGCGGGCCTCGCGAAGCGAGGTCACTGGGCAAGGGCCTCAGTTGCTGGCATGGAGCGCCGAAGGCGCTCCATGCCAGCAACTGAGGCCCCTCGCGAAGCGAGGGCCTCAGTTGCTGGCGAGGTCACTGGGCACGGGCCTCAGTTGCTAGCGAGGTCACTGGGCAAGGGCCTCAGTTGCTGGCATGGAGCGCCGAAGGCGCTCCATGCCAGCAACTGAGGCCCCTCGCGAAGCGAGGGCCTCAGTTGCTGGCGAGGTCACTGGGCACGGGCCTCAGTTGCTGGCATGGAGCGCCGAAGGCGCTCCATGTCAGCAACTGAGGCCCCTCGCGAAGCGAGGGCCTCAGTTGCTGGCGAGGTCACTGGGCAAGGGCCTCAGCCGAAGGCGCTCCATGCCAGCAACTGAGGTCCCTCGCGAAGCGAGGGACTCAGTTGCTGGCGAGGTCACTGGGCAAGGGCCTCAAACACTCGCAAAATTCACGTCGCTACTTAAAAAACCCGACACACAAATTACGACACTCGCTAAATTTTAAAAAACCCGACACACAAATTACGACACTCGCTAAATTTTACGAGGAACGCAAACAACCTACGAAACACGTTACCACACATTACGACCTCGCAAACATCGGACGCAACACGCCGACATACAAACATTTAAAACACAATACATACACACAGCACATACATAAAAAACTTACCTACACCAAGAGGGAGCACCCAGGACCTCAAAAAAGCAACTTACACCTCGATTTTACTCGAAATAAAACAGTTTAGAGACTAAAAAAAAATCTAAGCGAGAGAAAAAATGGCCGCCGAACAAAACGAAAACGAGGCTACAGCACTCTAAACTCGCAAAACACCACAAAACACCTACGGATATTCCGATACAGACCTATACCACACATTACTCGCCATTTTACACCAATGCGGAAGTACACGACTACGCTAACGGTTTGGTCTCGCGCACGCACAGTGTTACACTGCACACATTCAGCATGCTTATACAGCAGCTCCACACCACTAATGCTGCAGCAACATCAACACAGATTGCAGATCTTCAACACAATGCTTCAAAATAGGTAAAGTATATTCATTTATTAATGTATTATATATTTTAGTATTACACACCAAGCAGCATTAGCTACCTTACGATTTGATTGCCGTCATTTTTTGACGGGCAATTCGCTAGTAGGTAATAACATGCACCAACTTTGTGTGGAACAATTTAAAAACAATAAAAGGAAACTATGATACAACACAAACTGAAGGAAATGATGTGTTACCTTATTTCCACTACCGTTCATAAGCATTTAACAAAACAAGAAAAAAAAACTTCCTGGAAAGCAATGACATAAGTGACATTTGTGCATTCACGCCCCCAAGATTTCACTCTGCGATCGCCTTTCTCTACTACAGAGCTTAACTTTTAGACAGTGGGCTGTGAAAGAAGGGAATTACTGGACAAGCACATGTTATGCCCCAGGCCTCACCTGCTGTGCTTCTGTGATTCAGAGGATTAGTCAGATCAGAAAAGGGCATAAATAACACTAAAACTATGAAAAGTTCCCATACACCAAGAAATTTCACTTTAGCTGCAATATAAAAATGTTCATTGACACTTCGTTGAAGGAAGCTACTGGACATTCATGGCTACCCCATCCTATAGATAGACAGAGCCTTATTTAATTGTGATTCGGACAATTGAATAGGGCTCTATATAAGCGCACAGCATATTTGTTTGCAGAAGTTTTTAGTTAGTGAAGACCTTGCTTTTGGGTAGTAGTTCACTAACTAAAAACTTCTGTAAAAAAAATATGCGGTGCGCTTATATAGAGACCTATTCAATTGGCCAAATAGCATTTGAATGAGGCCCATAGATAGGAGTTGGAAACTTCCCTAGAGCTTGGGCTCCTAAAATGTGTACTGTGGGCTTCTAGATACTTTTCCAAACTAGAATAAATGTCTATGAAGGGCTTTTTTCCTGGTTCTTAAAAACAATGCGCACCTTTTCCATAAAAAAAAAATTGTGTCTCAAATTTGGAGTGCGCATTAGATTCAATGGCGCACTAGATAAGCGTAAATACAATATATATATTTATATATTATATATTATACACACACACACATGTATATAATCACTAGTAATGCCATGTACTGACTATACATATATATATACATATATATATATATATACATATATATATATACACACTTAGGTAGAGACGTAATATTCCTGCAAAACATGATCCTTCTTCCAAAAGGGAAAACATGAAATAAGCGTAGTAAAGGTGAAACTAATTGGACTTGTTTTGAGGTAGCTCCACATATAATTGGCAGTGATTTGTAACTTTTCAGGCCTGTTGTACTAAGACTCAAGGTTACTTTTCTCCTCAGCAGCACATCCCCTGTGTTCTTGCACAACATAAGACATGGTGATGGTGCTGTCCTGCCTTTTATTGGGGCTGATAGTGAGAGGGGGAGTCTGACAGGAATGTCTCAGGGTTACAGCTCTTACAAGCTGCAGCTTGGCGGTTAAACAAAAGCAGTTTCTGTTTTTCAGCTGCCAGTGAGCACCCAGAGGGTGGGGGAGGAGGAGGCGGGAAGCAGCAGGCTCAGGTCTCCCCTCCCCCGGCCAGGAGGGTCTGTGACTCAGGCTGAGTATGTCTAGCCCCCTCCATGAGGCCGGATATGAGCCACCAATCCCTGGAGCAAACAAATGCGAGGGAGAGAGTAAAAGAAACCCAGCCACGTCTAACATCAAATAGCTGAGTCCTTTATTTAAACACATCATGCAGTTTATGATTTGTGTATGACTTCACCAACTGGCACACACACACTAAGTCTCCTCCCTGTGCTATCTCGTTTCCTCCCTGTCATACAATGCAGCTATTTATCCTTTGTGAGTCTCATTGGAAGAACAACTACTTTTATGGGGAAAGAAAATACAACAGCACTGACACTGTCATCAGCCTGTACAGGAAATGCTATCAGTTATTATGCAATGTGTGTGCTGTCAAGTCATTGCCATGTTCCCTTCAAGGACAGTGTAAACAAGACACACAACTGCTTGGGAGCTGATTCCTGTCACAGCATGTCATTAAATACAGAACTAGTGTAGGAAAGATAATACTTGGTGTGGATATAAAAAGTCATCAACATTTACTATGGCTGGGAGTAACACATAGTCTGACATGCATTGAACTAAATCAGTTCTGACTATCATATATATATATATATATATATATATATATATATATATATATATATATATATATATATATATATATATAACACACAAGGTCCCCAGGTTGCAGACAACCCAACTTACAAGTGACCCATGCTTCAGAACAAAGTTTTTTGTATTAATTGTTTTAAGTTATAATTGAATTAAAAGTTTCTACAACTTATTATTGCAATAGAGGTGTAATATTATCACAATTACCACATATGAGCCAATATAATATTGTTATTTTATTATTCATCAGGGATCAGATATAGAAATCCAACTTGTCAGGAACAGATCTTGCCCTTAACCTGGTGACTACCCGTATATATATTTATATTCCTTGGCTTTGCGAAAAGGCTGTGTAATGCAGGAGGCATAAGCTTAAGGGAAGCCATGTTTATAATGGTTTATGGATTGAAGAGCGAGGCATTTGTGGGCACCTTTGCATGTCACAGCTCAGCTTCCCAGAATGCAGTGTAATAACTGTTTTTCTGGGAATTCTGAGCTGGAAACAGATTTTTTTTAAACTTGTTTTAGACATTCAAATGTGAACACAGATGTACTATTTATTTAATATATATATATACTTTATTCGAAAGCTTCAACATATTTGTGGGGCCATACATGGAACAAGGCAAAAACAACTTTATTACAATGCAAACAAATAAAGAGCCCTAACTTTGAGCTTAGAATCTAGTGTGTGTGTGTCTATATATATATATATATATATATATATATATATATATATATATATATATATATATCGTACCCACAATTTAGATTTTATACTTTCATGCTATATTCTTTTATAGGACAATGCATTGTAGTTATCAAGATGCAGGCAGAAAAGCCATTAGATGGTTCACAAAAACCCTCAGCAATATTCAGGGGTCCACCAAGACCTTGGCAAACTTTTACATGGGATATTGGAGACTGTTATAATTTATAAACAAGTTCCCTTTCCATATACTCAGTATAAACTATGATAGTATTCTTACTTAAGTGGTGATTTAAGTGGAATTGTCCCTCTGAGTATTGTAAACCACTTGTTGCCAATGTTAATTGCACAGATTATTACCATGTGTTTAATATACATGTGTATTATATTGTACTATTTATTATTGTATTGGAAATTATATCCTGTAAATTGTAAAAATAAAATAATAGTCATCAACCCTCTGGCAGTTTAGGATTAATCCAAATCATTCCTTAATTTGCACCACAAACAGTAAATCTGCAGCATTTCACAAGACTGAAAGTCTAAATCAGAAAGTGGTTCCAAGGAAGGAGGAAGCAGCTGAGTCCAATAAACATTTCACAAGAATCCTCGCTTCAACTTTTTACACCATGTGCAAATGACACTGTCTGCATTGTGTCAGAGTTAAATGCTCTTTGTATTGAAAGCAATTGGCGCCCTTTGCATTTTATTTTAAAGAGTGCTGAGTCAAAAATTGGGAAGCCTTCAGGGGGTGCTATTTATTACTGTATCAGGGAGTGCCATTTATTACTGCATCAGGGGTGCCATCTATTACTGCATCAGGGGGTGCTATTTATTACTGTATCAGGGGGTGTCATCTATTACTGCATCAGGGGGTGTCATCTATTACTGCATCAGGGGGTGTTATCTATTACTGTATCAGGGGGTGTTATCTATTACTGCATCAGGGGGTGTTATCTATTACTGTATCAGGGGGTGTTATTACTGTATCAGGGGGTGCTATTTATTACTGTATCAGGGAGTGCCATTTATTACTGCATCAGGGGGTGTCATCTATTACTGCATCAGGGGGTGTTATCTATTACTGTATCAGGGGGTGTTATTACTGTATCAGAGGGTGTTATCTATTACTGTATCAGGGGGTGTTATCTATCACTGTATCAGGGGGTGTGATTACTGTATCAGGGGGTGTTATCTATTACTGTATCAGGGGGTGTTATCTATTACTGTATCAGGGGGTGTTATTACTGTATCAGGGGGTGTTATCTATTACTGTATCAGGGGGTGTTATCTATCACTGTATCAGGGGGTGTTATTACTGTATCAGGGGGTGTTATCTATTACTGCATCAGGGGGTGCCATCTATTACTGCATCAGGGGGTGTTATTACTGCATCAGGGGGTGCTATCTATTACTGCATCAGGGGGTGTTATCTATTACTGTATCAGGGGGTGTTATCTATTACTGTATCAGGGGGTGTTATTACTGTATCAGAGGGTGTTATCTATTACTGTATCAGGGGGTGTTATCTATCACTGTATCAGGGGGTGTTATTACTGAATCAGGGGGTGTTATCTATTACTGCATCAGGGGGTGTTATTACTGCATCAAGGGGTGTTATCTATTACTGCATCAGGGGGTGTTATTACTGTATCAGGGGGTGCTATCTATTACTGCATCAGGGGGTGCTATCTATTACTGCATCAGGGGGCCCTATCTATCACTGTATCAGGGGGTGCTATGTATCACTGTATCAGGGGGTGCAATGTATTACTGTATGAGGGGGTGCTATCTATCACTGTATCAGGGGGTGCTATGTATCACTGTATGAGGGGGTGCTATGTATCACTGTATCAGGGGGTGTTATCTATCACTGTATCAGGGGGTGCTATGTATTACTGTATCAGGGGGTGCAATGTATTACTGTATGAGGGGGTGCTATCTATCACTGTATCAGGGGGTGCTATGTATCACTGTATGAGGGGGTGCTATGTATCACTGTATCAGGGGGTGCTATCTATCACTGTATCAGGGGGTGCTATCTATTACTGTATCAGGGGGTGCTATGTATCACTGTATGAGGGGGTGCTATCTATCACTGTATCAGGGGGTGCTATGTATCACTGTATGAGGGGGTGCTATCTATCACTGTATCAGGGGGTGCTATCACTGTATGAGGGGGTGCTATGTATCACTGTATGAGGGGGTGCTATCTATCACTGTATCAGGGGGTGCTATGTATTACTGTATCAGGGGGTGCTATCACTGTATGAGGGGGTGCTATCTATCACGGTATCATAGTGTAGAGTTTATCATCATCACTTATTTCCTGTATTCACATTTGTGATCAGTCCTTCCTGAAGCATGTGATTCAGTTTTCATGACACAGTGAATGTAAATACAATGTATGTGTGTGCTGTCAGGGTGACATGTAATGGTTAACAGCTCACATACTTTAGTTTTCCCCCTCTTTCTGTGTTGGGGGCAGGGGAGCTGCCGGATCATCCCGTAGCAACAGGAGAAAAAAAGAGAGGCAGCTGTCAAAAGAGAAAGAATTAGGAGAAAAAAAAAGCTCAGGAGCCGCCTCTGCAGTTTAATGATCAAACGGCTGTCTGGGAAAGAAAGAAAATAACAGGAAGCAGCCAAATGACTGAAGCTCCCCCTGCAGCCTATGCAGTCTGTCTGGGAGCAGAAAAGGGGGCAATCCAGGAGGGTTTCATATGAAGCCTAAATCTCCTCCCCTTGTGTGTGTCTGACAGGGAGGGTGAGAGCTCAGAGCTTTCTTACAAACCATTACTCATTAGTAAGGGGGAGGGAGAGGATTACACTACATCTACCTCTCTCTGTCTATAACCTGAACTGGCTCAGTGTGGGACCAGACACACCACAGGGAAACTTTACACAGGCAGGGAACTTATACAGAGCTCATCTTGTACAGGACACGGTGCTGCCAGCCTCAACTATCCTTATACTAAACAAGTGCGAAGATGAAAGCTAAAAGAGGTAAGTGATGGCTGATACACAGCACTGATTACCCTGATGTTGCGGTGTATGGGGTAGACTTGCAGACACTTACTGTCTGGACGTTTGTTTTCCCCATGCTGCTGGCAGGCTGTCAAACTCAGCTTGTCCTGCAACACTCGCTAGTAACAGCTCCTGCACTCCAATAGGACTCCCAACACTCACTAATACAGCTCCTGCACTCCAATAGGACTCCCAACACTCACTAATACAGCTCCTGCACTCCAATAGGACTCCCAACACTCACTAATACAGCTCCTGCACTCCAATAGGACTCCCAACACTCACTAATACAGCTCCTGCACTCCAATAGGACTCCCAACACTCACTAATACAGCTCCTGCACTCCAATAGGACTCCCAACACTCACTAATACAGCTCCTGCACTCTAATAGGGCTCCCAGCACTCACCTTCCACAGTACCCATGTGGGCATAATACTTTTCTGCTAGTTATTTGTCTTGTTTTTGTCTTATTCTTATGTAAGTATCCTATCATTGTTGAGAACTTTACACCAGCACATATTTTGTTACAGAAAGTTCCCAGTTAGTCACCCATTAGACACATGATGACACATTGCATTGGAGACACTTTGTTCCAAGTCTTATTTGTCATGTTTTTGTTCTTGGGGTGAGTTTGAGTGTTGGGGTCTCTGATGTGTCCTTGTCCAGTCAGGGAGAGTGTAACAAAGAGAAGTAAAGCGTGGCTGCTGCACTTGTGAGACAAAGAAAGTTCCCACACGAGGAGGGGACAGAGCACCTCGTGTGTGCAGCAGCAGCCAGTACTGGCTATATTATATATTATATAGGGTAATAAAACCCCTCACACTCTTATGGAATGTGCTATTGTCTTTTCTGTCACAATTACTGGTTTAAAACTTCTACTAGTTTCCATTAAAGTGAGCCTGAGCAGAGTGTGTGACTGGAAAGTCTTTGTTTGGAGAGTACCTCACATTCCTGGGGTAGGGAGTAACAACCGACTTTTTAAGGACAACATATGTCTCTATTTTGCTATTTAATGTATTATTATCCATTCATATTAGCTGCTAGCATCAGTTTTTTTTGTATATAAACAAGTCCTAAAACTTTTTGTCTGTGCATGGGACGTCATGAACATGCTCACAAGTTTGAATTCTTTTGTTCCCTGGCTCACCATGTGCTCAGCCAGTACAACCAGTTACTTGGAGCAACAAAGGAGCTTCATTATATCCAACATGGCTTGTCAGGCTCACTTAGCACCAAGCCGAAACTACAAGCTTATTAATGCTAACATTTTACCACACAAATAAATAACTATTGGCTGTGTGTTTGTGTGACTCGTTATTGTTGAAGAAACTGAGTATTATACACTTTTTCTTTTTTCTTTTTCTGTTCTTACTGTGTTAGTTTCTGACTTTTTTTTTAAATACAGAAGTGAATTTAAAGCAAAAATCTGCTAGTTTCCCCTCCCTTGTGCCATGTGAGTTGGATTGTGTGTGCTCAGCATTGTTCAGACAGAAGACAGCAGGGCACGTTGGAAGGAGAGTAACAGGACAGGATGACAGGGAGGGGGCAGTGCTGCTGACAGATCAGGATGTGAGAAAGTGCTTGCAGATGCTTGAAACTTTTTTTTTTTTTCTTCAAGTTGTTGGAACAAAGACTTCCCTCCAACCACCATTTGGTCATGTTAGACTCAGTCCTTTGTTCTGCTTATGATATATATATATATATATATATATATATATATATATATATATATATATATATATATATATATATATATATATATACCGTAATCTAAAAATAAATAATAATGTGCAGAGAGCATGTGTTTTTCTTGTATTTTGCCTTTTTTTTTATTTATTTTTTATTCTTGAGTATTCAGTGAATAACATAGTCCTAATTATGTGTATAACACGTCACATTTGTGATAGACATTACTGATTCTTTTACTGCCAGCAACTTAACTTAGAGCAAGACGGTTAATAAATTGCCCCTCATGGCAGTTCAATGGGCCCCATGACTTGCAAGGGGATTTTAGTTGTGATGCTGTGGAAAGTCCCTTAAAGTCCTGCTCCTTTCCTTGCTATGTGGAAGATAATTAGGGTCAGGATATGCAGCATGTTTATTGTGACAAGTTAGTGACAGTTTAAATGCTGGAAAATGACAATTGGGGGAACAAGTTTTTTACTAGTGTAAACGGCATTTATAATAGTTTTAAACACTGCTGGCTTGTCTTTCAAAATAAGTGCAGCTCTACTACAGTGGGTGATATTATTATTTTTCTTATATCAATATTGTTTCAGTATTTTAAACAACTTGGATGGCTACCGTAAGTTTTGTACAAAAACCTTTATTTTACGGTTTAAGGAAATCACTTAAAATATTGGGAGAGTAAAACTGCTCATTTTACTCCAACTTCATAGTGGTTTGCCGCAAGCTGCACCTCAATTTCCAAATCCCCATATGTCATAGTGCCTTCATTTGTCACTGACATCTGTCATTCACTTCCTGCTGTTGTCATATCATCACGGGACACCTAAATAAAAGCTGACGCTTTAATAGAAGTTTATTTAATAAAAATGGATATCTTTTTAGGTAATAATATGCACTGGGCTTGTTTTAATGGCCAAATCTGCTAACTTTAAGGATTCTTTGGTTTTTCTATATGAAGACGAGAAAAGTGTGTGTACACGGTATTGTTTACACTACAGTAATAATGAGGAAAATAATTAGTATTTACTTTCTTTATTTGGTCTTTTTTATTTTTAAGTGACGTTGTTTGGTGTCCTGTTTTGTAAAGGTTTCATTTTTTCGTAGGAATACTATCGAACTAATTTTCTGCCTTACTTGATTAACCATTAAGTATAACTGCCAAACGCTCCTTTCCACAATAACATTGGCAATCGTAATTGTATTTTGCCTACGCATAACTTTCTTTTTTATCATATTTGGTTTCACGCCAAATTGCAACTTTGCAGATAACCTCAGATTAGAGGAAAGATTTCTAGGTGGACTGGTATGAATGGGTAATTTAAAAGGTATCATTCTTTTTTTGATCAAAGGAATTCCAATTCGTATTTATCTTTCTTTTGATTAAAAACTTAGACTATATTTTTGTCTGGGTAGTTTCCTGCTTTGTTGGACAAAGGCACAAAACATTCATTTCCTCATAGATCTGTTTACATTCACTTCTTAAATATCACTTCTTAAATCTCCATTGATTGCTTGGCTGGCCTTGTGTTTGACAAAACACTTTTAAATATAAAACACCTAAGGGTGAGTTTGTGCCTAGTCCATGAAAATGAGGATATTTTAGAGAAATGGAACAACTTATACTTGTCATCCAAATACATTTTTCTTATTTTTTTTTATTAATTTAGTGAAATCATTATGCATTTGCTTTAAAAATGAATTCCTGTTCTACAAACAGACCTGCTGACATATGTATCCACTTTCCATGTTTCCTACACTATAGACAAACATGGTGATGACATGCTCTCAACTATATTGCATTTTATTACTAGGTCTTACAAGGACACAAATTCTTATTACATACAAGGCACCCACATGTGACAGGGTTTGGATGAGCACATGTGAATGCTCACAGGCCAGCTCCTTCCAGGCTACCAAAGCACAACCCATAATAAGAATGTGTAACCAGTAAACCAACCCACAGACAGCTGCTGTAACCGTTGTCTCGTTGTGGGGGTGGTCACTGATTTATGTGAATCCGATACTAGAATCTCATTGAGATTATTGTGGTCAAAGAGTGACGGCGGCCATATAGTACAAACAACTATGTCCTCATATGGAAGTTTTCTGGGTATATATTACGCCTATGTACTTCATTAAGAAATGCTTGTAAGAACTATTTTTTTGCATACATACAATTTGTAACGGTTTGGGTCTGCCCTTTGTAGCTCATGAATACAGACTGAAGTGCAGTCTTTTAAATCAGCCAATCAGGGAGTTTTCTCAAGCAGCAAGTTGCCACTGATTGGTCACTGTGAGACACTGCAACCCCTGAACATATTGTCCTGAAACATTCCATGTTCCTTTAAGCAGCTTTAAAAAAACTGTTGCTTTTATTCTTAAAACATACACGGTTTCCACTGCTGTCAGAATCTGGGTGATGAGCGGAAAAGGAAAAAGGGAGTCCAGCAAAACATGGGCTTGTTTATTTACTTTTAAAGATGTCAGTTGTGCATTTATAAGGTCCTAACCGCTACACATTAAATGCTCATGGACTTACTAAGCTAACTTAGCAGCCACGCATTGAATAAAGTGTATACATCAGATAAAGTAACATTGCTAATTAAAAGCATACTTGTTATATTTTAGCTATAGCAACAAGTAAATATGGGAAATGATTTAGGTACTTTATATAATGTTACTGTAGTAAATTTTATTATATAAAATGGTGTTAAATTTAATTAAAATAAATGTATTAGGTGAGGGGAGTTGTCCAAACCGACAGTGCAGTGAGGTAACAATAGTTCAGATTTCTATTCTTGGTTTTTTTTCATGACAACCTTGAGATCTATTACATTATATCTATTGTGTGTGACAAAATATCTGGCAGTATGATGATTACTCATAACCGCTGAAAAACATACTCTGTATTATCATGTAACCAAACTGTAGTAAACGGTCCGATGTAGTATACAGGTCAAAATACACTCATGTATGACCGTGGTGCATATATGTATATTACCAACAATATTTTTTTTAAGTCCTTCTGTTAAGTTTTTGAAATATATTTTTGTGGTACCAGTTTTGATTTCCATTTGATTTTGTGGTACTTGGTTCAGTAAAAAAAATGTTTGCATTTTTTTTTCTTTTTTAAAAGCAAATACTGGAAACTAATTTAAAACATTTTAGGGATGTTGTTAATTAGTTTGTAATATATTTCCTGGGCAAACTTGAATTAAACTTAATCTGTTTTACCAGAAAATGCATAACTTGGAAGTATTAATTTACCACAATGTATGTACAATTCTAGTAGCTTTGTAGGGATGAGGAATGTAGCAATGAGACCCTCTAAATGATGACCACGTTTGTGTTGTAGGATTGGTCGCTCTTTCTGGCAGTGAGACAGAGGATGATGATGGTATGGATATCCCTCTGGATCTCTCCTCCACTGCTGGAGTAGGAAAGAGGAGGAGACGTGGTAACCTACCTAAAGAGTCTGTCCAGATTCTACGTGAATGGCTTTATGAACACCGCTTTAATGCTTACCCATCAGAGCAAGAAAAAGCACTCCTGTCCAGACAGACACATCTTTCTACACTACAGGTAACTAGAAATATATTCTTAAAATGTATTTATGGATGCAAAACATGTTTGTGTCCTCAGATCGATAAGGAAACCCTGATATTGTACACCATATCCCCAGTCCTATACAATTGTTGCCCTTGGATAGGAATCCATTCACATATATTTGAACAATGTGTTGCTTATTCCAGTTGACAGTAATTGGATTATTATTATTATTATTGTTGTTGTTATTATTATTATGTGTTGAATCTCTGCCCATTCTGATTAGTTTGAACTATCTTGGTAAACTAAATTGAAAATACAACTGCAATGTTGTGTAGCAACTTCCTAAATGCATGTCATTGTTTTGAAACTTTTTTTAGTTTTGGCCCGTGCCAACGGCATTTTCAGTTCTTATCCATCTTGCGTAAAGGTGATTAATTTGTTCAGTCTCAGGTTGTACTGGGTAGTTAAATAGTTAAGTTTGGAAAGATCAAAATGAGGTAATTGAAGACATGCCTGGTAGCACACAAAGTTCAACAGCCCCAATGAGTCACTGCTAGGAGACAAACAGCATCTTGTTTCAAAGGAAAATTTCCCACCATTAGCCTAAGGTATGGGAAATAACATGTAAAGAACATTTAAAAATGAAAGCCTTCAGTTGGTTCATCAATTTAATTTTCCTGGGGCTTTATAAGGTAGGGCTTCTTGTGAGTGTCAGACTGACAACCACTCCTTTGTGTTGGAAGAAACTGCTTGAAGGAATTGCGGGTATATAAATACATTTCTACAACTGGGACTGTTTGGCTGTCTTAGTCAGAAATGACCTGAAATACAATTGGATCCTTATTGGCTGTCTTGGTCAGAAATGACCTGAAATACAATTGGATCCTTATGAAACTGGTAAACTTTATAAAACAGATATTCCTTATATTGTTCCCAGCCTTATGACATGCTTTGCCTATATCTTATGCGCTAACATCCTTTTTGATTCAACTTGCATAGAAAGATCCATTGTTGTAAATCTAAACTGAATATGAAGTAAAATAGTTTAGAGGTACCATCCTCCCTTTTTTAAATATATTATGAAGCTTGACTGCATTTAAATACAATTAAAGTGACTGTTCTTAAGTGTCGTTTTTAAGTTTCCAATCTGTCATAGCCTAAATACACTTTTTATTACCATAGTATAAATACTTATATGCAATTGTCTATTAAAATGCACTTTGTTTACTATTCCTAGTAGTAATAATTCCTAGTAGTGTGCATGTGCCACAGTAATGACTGATATCATTTTGTTTTCTAGGTTTGCAACTGGTTCATCAATGCACGTCGGAGGCTATTACCTGATATGCTAAGAAAGGATGGCAAGGACCCTAATCAATTCACTATTTCTCGAAAAGGGGCAAAAATACCTGATGTGATCCAGATGGATTCTCCAATGAATGCAAAGGCCTACATTCCCAGCTTAGATGAAGCCTCATTACATTTCAATTCAGCATCACCTAACCAGAACTCAGGGAAATTGACTTCTAATATCGCTCCTCAGCAGTCTCTCCTGCCTCGCCCATCTGTGATCTGTCATACTACTGTAACGGCAAGTGAGCCTCCTTTCAACTTCCCCCATGTCTTGAGCCCTGAACAAATTCCAGACCAGCAGCAGACGGAGATAAACAACTTCTCAGAAACATCACTTGACTACCATGAAGATACTAGTAATCAGGGACAAAATACAAATGTACAGAGTGGACTTTTCAATACTCCTCCACCCACCCCACCAGATCACTACCAGGATTTCAGTGGTTTTCAGTTATTGGTTGATGTTGCTCTCAAACGAGCTGCAGAAATGGAGATGCAGACAAATACTATGGACTAATTCTTTTTCCAAGAGCAGATAACATATCAGAACTGTTATTTTGAACTGCCAGTGTGATATCAAAGACTCTACATGACCTGAGATGATATACACATTTTTTTTTTCTACTTTTCATGTTATTTGCACACAGGATTGTCCAAGTGAAGCTTTCGGATCACAAAAAAGTCTTACCCCCTTCAACCAAGGACTGATTCCTTTTCTTGGCCTTAAATAAATGAACTGTGACTACAACTATTGACTTTGGTGATGTTCTCATGCCGTTTATGGACATTCAATTCCCAAAGTTAATATTGGTGTACTGAAACTCTTACAACGGTTACAAAAATAAATCTCAGGGTGAAGGAGATGAGATATATATATGTGTGTATGTTGCGCACATATCTATATCTGTATTTCATTCCGAGAATTCTAAGGTTAGAGCTACTGTAGAAACAACATGCTTTTTATGTTTCTTGGTAGACGTTGCAAAATGTGAGTTGTTTCCCAAAATTGTGATATATATGTTTGTTTTTTTATTTTTATTTTTTAATTTTGGTATCTTTTTCAGACTGTGCAATATTTACAAAGAAATAGACATTTATCATTCCAGTGCATCAGATGATGCTCACATAGTCTACCACAATTTTTTTATTCCTTTTCACAGTGTAATAAAGTATTTTCTTTAATGTACAAACCTTTTTGTTTTTGTTAACCGGGAATGGCATTAGAATACCATGTATGTAACTGGATACTGTTCCCATCTGGAATATTAACTGCTATGTAAAAATGTTTCTTTGACATGTATTATTTTTTGTATGCTTTTGTAATATAGAGAATAACAAATGACAGAGCAGTGTGTATTTTTATTTCTCTTCTGTAGCTGTGGGGGAACGTTGTCACTTGCAGATACTATGGGAGACTATATATGCAGGACATAGAAGATCATAACTTTCATTTCACAGAACATTATTCTATTCACTTATCAAGAAAGATTGGGGGGGGCTTAGAGGACAATTATAATGATTATAAAGTAGAGTTTAATTTTATTTAATACTTCAAGAAACCCAATTGAAAGTTTACAACTTGACATGTTAGCATTGCAGCTAGCTCCCCAGTAGCTGTCTTAGGGCTGGGAACAGATCTACTCAAGATGATTTAAAACCTCCTACAGATTATAAAGCAGACCGCTCTTAAGACTTTTTGCAATAAACTTTAAAATAAAGTAACAAAGAGGGGTGGGGAGAGAGAGCGCACCAATTCCTAGTGCAAAATAACGGATATATTGTACTCCCAAACCCTTGTTCACAGAGATCAGTAGGTAAAGATCTCACCTAAAGTAGATGAAAGGCCAGAAGACATTGCCCTGGATACATGTATTAGCATGTTTACATAAAAGGAATGGCAATAGTCTTAAATAATCATTCTGTTTTGTGGGACTACAGATTTATGAGAATTTTAAAAGGAAAAAGGTAATCCCATTTTCTTGATTTGCCATTCCTGAACATGCTTCTTCAATGGAGACATTCTGGCACAGTTTTTTTAGGTACGCTCACTCATAAACATCCACTCCTTCCCAGGCACCCATTAATTTCCTAACTCATTGGCATTCATTCACTCACAGCTGGTAGCTGCAGTAGCGCACTGTGTTTTGGCATGTGATTAATCTTCAGTGTTCTTCACAATCTCTGGGGATAAATTACCCAATTACCTCAGCAGCCTTCATGCCAATATAGGCCAGCTTTTGCCAGTAATAATCCCTGAAAAGCCTGTAAACTGTCCCATGCTGACCATTCCTTATTTCTGTACTGGCTCTCATTTCTGGACGGTTTACCTAAGTTAATACATTTTAGATTCCTTAATGCTCTTGCCCAAAAATGAACCTTGGTTATGTGGAGTTTATGCCAGTGTCCAATTGCTGACTTAAAGTATGAGGTCTTGGAAGGTTTCTGAACAGTAATGAATTCCTGGAGTTCATCCTATTGGTCACACTTTTTTTCTAACCTAGAACACAGAATATTTTTATTTTTAGCAGATATAAAACCCCATCAATTTATAACGCATTTGGTTAGCCTACTGTTATTTGATGCAATCACATCTACTCAATTTATGTACTACATCTTCAAGCAGCAATATTGTGGGACTTTAATTCCTCCTTAGATAGTGCTTGCCAAAGGTGACCTTCTGTGCTGTGAGGTACATGTGGTAACTATGTAGAGTTTCCTTTGCTATTAACATATCTTGAACTATAGATGTGTATTCTGGTCAGTGGCTTGCTCCAAGATCAGGATCCAGACCAGTACATTGCATAAGAAAATAACTTTTACTTTCCAAAAGTAATCTCTCCGTTTTTGTACAAGTCTATTGCTAGAATGAAGAAAGACGAACAGTCATAGTCTTATAAGATCTCCACTATTGGGTTGTTAATTTGTCTTGTCAAGTTATGAGGAACCTTGGAAATTGAGACTGAGAACTAGCAAAATTTTTTTTATAATGAGCTCAACTCATTGCCAAGCTGGATAAACAAATACATAGGGGAGACCTTATACGCCAGTAGTGGGGCCTACTAGTACTGCATATACATCAAGTGACACGTCCCAGGGAATGCTTACTGTAAATCTGTCTAAGCACAGGCTGAGATGGCTGTTCTCCTCTTTGGAAATAGATACCACAGCCTTCAATTTTCTGCTTCACAATTTCTGGAAAGCTTTGTGAACCTGGGGGATATGTCTACTACAAAAGAAAGATTCAGTGGTGCGAGCTTTTAGAAGCAAAATAGACCAGTCTTTTCCACTGTTACTGAGTCCGCTATGGCTACAGAAACATTTTCTTAACTTCTATCGATGCATTGCCTATATCACTTATTTCTGTGCTTCATGATAGTCCATGATATATGGCCTCTGCTTAACCATGTTTCATTTTACTGGTCATGGATCTCATTGACTTGAATGCTGAGAGTGCACACCTTACATGCTCTCAGAAGTTCATGCAAACTTATCTTCTCAAAAAAATGTTTTGTTAAAGATACTAATTATGTGGTCCTCGTTAGGCAAGACAGACAGGGCCAGATTTTTTCATTAGGCAACACTCCCTTATGGGCCTGCTCTGTCCAGCACACCTCATAAATGTAAAACTGATGTCCTCATTAAAATCCTAATCAGTGGGTACTTGAACAGTCGTGGTTTTAAGGTTTGCCATGGGTTTTGTGCCACCTCCAGAGATTAATATCCTGCTCCACTGGCCCCTCCAGTTGCCCATGACAGACTGCAACACTACTTGAGAGCTGCCGAGGGGCTGTGAGTGTGAGGGGTGCAGTGCGTATCAACTGTATCAGTGGGCTAGAGAATCCAATTTGTATTTATTGGGGGCATTATGTTGCAAAGTATTGCTGTAAAATTGTAGATCTCAAGCTAATCTTTTCCATATGCACGGTGCTCTGGAACAGGCACTGTCTATATGCTGCATTTAAAAGTTATTATCACACTTATGGAATATATGTATAACCAGTATCCATGCCTTCACCTAGGAAGACCTCTCTTCCAAGGGTATTCATTTTTCCTTATCACTAATTCACATGACCATTTACCCAGACCTACCCTGCCTTCATTTGAAATCAATTACTTGATTTTGAGACTTGTTTTCATTCCATGGCTCTTGGTTTTTGAAACTTTTATGTACATATGTTTTGTAAAATACTTTTATGTATCAGTCACAGGACCCCCTCTAATATAATTATGATGTGGCAGATCTTGGTTATGTGAAACATGTGCAATATGGTTGGAGTGTGGCTAAACTACACTATAAACATTGTAAATAGATGGGTTGGGGCTTAGTTAAGAAACTTTGTTCACTAATGGAGCATGTATGTAAAAATATAAGTTTATCCAGCAAGCCGCACCTACCCTGCCCTGTATGAAGGAGCTATGGAGGAAATGGAGAGTGATATGAGCGGCATGCTATCACACATGGGGGAGGACAGTAGTTTGTCCATGCATACAAAAAGTCAGCAGGACTAGCTTGAAGAAAGCTCGTAGCCTGCTGAAGAACGACTAATCATGTAGCTCCTAAGGCAGGGGTGAGCAATTCATTTCCCAAAGGGGCCACATGAGAAACTTGGAATGTTGTGGAGGGCCGATCCATAGGCTGAACTTACTTCTGCTCAATTTAATTTTCTCGGTGCCAGGAGCAGTATCTACAGAATACTATCCATTCCAGTTAGTCACAACACTGCTGCTCACAAATTGCCCCCTTTTACAACTGGCAGTGTTTTTTTTGTCCAGGACATAAATTTGTATCCCACTGTAGCTGGCCGCACAGGGACAGCCAAAGGGCCGGATGTGGCCCGTGGGCCACACAATGCTCAGGTCTGTCCTAAGGGCATCAGAAATGTAAATCCAACCCTGAAGGTAGATATATTATTCATAATTATGTATGGGAGTTGCCCAACATTACTAGACCTAACCCACAGAATATCCATAATCCCATAATCCTCAGCATGTCCCAAAACACCCCAGTAAAAGATTCCTACAATTAACTAGAAGATTATTATAACTGGAAGCATGGGCATTTTTAGGTTTTATGCTGCACTAGGCCATTTATATTTCTGGACCCCCCCCCCCCCCCCCCACTTACAGCTTCACCTTTGTCCTTTCCATATCTCAAGTCATATGTTTGTTTGTCTATACATATGATATGTCATAATGTGTCAAGTACACTTACAGACAGCAATAACACAGCATATAGAAATGTCTGTGCATATACAAACATATTTGAGTGTACTTCACTGCATCTTCAGGCTGCCTGAAGGTTGCCCTAGGCCTGGGCCGCGATTTCCTAGGCAGATGCACAAATCTGTGTGAGACTCTGTTTGGATTGCTTAATGGAATGCTTAAATTCTTCTTACAGAAATTCAAATGTAGTGAGAATTTATCACCACATTTGCTTGAGTCCTGAAGGTGAACGGAGCGGAGAGCCAGTGACCTGTGGGGAAAGAGAATTAAGTCAGCTGCTCAGTGTTTAAAAGCCTGGAGAGAAGGGGAGTTAGCATTAATGATGGGGGGCTAGTTATGGGAAAAGCAAGATTCATTAACACAATCTCGAGATATAGACAGCTGATACAAATTCTAGGTCAAATATGAAAAGCAGACAGCTTGTAAGGTGAGTTGCAAAGTATGCTAATGTAGAATTGTAAATGACCCTCACACATATTTTCAACCTTATTAAATTGCAATTTGGCCAATTGAAAAGGCCTCTATATAATCACAGAGCATATTTTTTATTACAGAGGTTTTTAGTTAGTGAAGACCTTGGTTTTGGATAAAAGTTCACTAACTAAAAACTTCTGTAAAAAAATATGCTCTGTGCTTATACAGAGCTCTTTTCAATTGGCCAAATCACAATTTAATAAGGCTGTTAGTCTTTAACGAAGTATTTGTAAAGACCATGTTTTTCTAATTAAAGGGCCACTTCAATGTAAAGATCCCCTAAAAGCATGTTGAAATACTTTTTGAATTTTTTTAATACATTTTCAATGAGAAATTCAATATAATCTGTGTTTATTTGTGTGTGAAAGACAGCCCTCAGGCTACTTCACATCTGCTACATTACTGCAATAAATAAGGTTGCAGGGATTCCCCCATTCAAGTAAGTAGTAAGATTTTTGTCAGGCTGCTTACATTTCTAGTTTTAAGGGAACATGTCCTATTTTTTCCCCCCTTATAGGCAAAACATTTAGGTTTCTGCTCTCTTGCCTCTCTGGAATTTGAGCAATGCAGACTAATGCAGGAAGGTTAGTGCTCTGTGCTCCATGCATCCCATTGCAGTGATTAAAACAACAACAAACTGTAACCCTTAACAAATCTATCTGTGCAGGCATAGAATACTGGACTTACCAAAAACAGGACAGCTATGGGTTAACTAGGAAGTGTAATGTAAACTAAATCCCCAGGTATGCTGTGCCTATCAATCACAGCCTTCCCCCATAGAGCCTCACACCACGCTCGTGCTACACTCAGCAACAGCCATTGTGCAGAATAGACTGTAAGTAAACAAGAAAAACAAGAGATTTACACCCATAGACCTTTATTAGTGACATTAAAAAATGTATTATTTTAAGATAATGGGTTTAATTGCATTCACAAGATTGCACATAAGCACTACCGAAAATACAGCAACTGTACTATTTAAAAAATATTGACTTTAAAGGTATATATAAGTTTCCTGGGCTTCAAATGTTTGGTAAGAAACAGGCAGTGATTATCAGAAAATTATGTGTTATATAGATAAGTTCAGTGTACTTACAAAGTTATAAGAAGGAAAGTAAAATCCAACTTTGCACACCCACAGAAAGCTTACATAACCAAGTACACTGAGGAAAGGCTGCCAGATACAGAGTTTGACCTTTTTGGTAGAGACCACAGGAAGCAACTGCTCCAGTGTGGAATTGCATTGGCATGATCTGAGCTCACAGCTGAATCAGAGGACAAGGATAGAGAGAGAGAGACTAAATATCCCAGGTTGCTTTGTAACACAGAAACCCCAGAGTTTGATACAAATGTATCAGCTAATCTCTGCTTTCTCCTGATTGGCCAAAACAAATTATGAATTTTATGCAAATCTTTGCAGGGATTTCCAGGGGTGTTAACTAACAAAAGCTGCAGTTTGCAAATTTAAAAGAATTAGCAAAAATCAGGGTGAGTTTGTAAATGTTTGCATACACTACTTATTCTCCTCTATCAGATGCATTCATAATCCAGGAAACGTAGATATACCTTTACATTTAACTAGCTGTATTGAACATAGTAACTGTATAGTAGCAACATGGTTTATAATACCTCTTAGCTTTACAGTCACAGATGTGTTCAATGGCTTTACTTGCTCTAATAGCATTTTGATGCTATTGCTTTGAAATCTGAAGCAGGAATGCTAAGAGGACGTGGCCTGCAACCTTCCTTACAAAAACCTTCCTAGAAATAGACTGTGGTCTAGTGCTACAGGAAGCTGTTTAGCAGGAACATTAAGTTCTGTGGTACTGGCAGAAGAGACACATGCCTTGAAGAAACAGATCAATGCAGAGGTTTAACTGCACTGCGGTGCTGGGAGGTTTTTTTCCCATTCAGCTGTCATATAATTGAGCATGTGAGCTCTGTATTCTTTCAACTTCCAAGAACAAAGGTAGAAACTGGCACATTGTGTGTTTGATGCTACTGATGAGCAAAACTGGTAGGCAGTTAAAATAAACATATTGCAAATTAGTAAATGCCATGGAGGTAAACAAGTAGAGCAATTCTGGGTCAAAACAGCTAAAAATAATACTAAATTAAAAAGAAAAAGTGACAATGTCATCAGTATTACCATTTACAACATAATAGATACTCTGATCCACGAAGCAAGGCTAATCAAATGAGATGTATTTTCTCTAGAGAAGTGCTTAGGTGATATGATTAACTTATATAAGTATATTATAGGTTATATTAAGGCTTTGTCAGATGGAAATCATTTTACAATTGGCAACAGGTCACCCCTTGAGGTTAGAAAAAAAAAAAAATCACTTTAAAGAAAGAAAATGGTTCTTTACAACCAGATTGTGGAACTTGCTACCATAAAAGGCTGTAACAGCTTATTCAATTGGTCACATAAAAAAGGTTTTGGATATGTGTTTGTATAAAAAGGGCATACAAGTTTATGTCATTTAACCAGAATAGGTAGGATGTTGATATAAGGGACAATCATAGAATATCATACAAAGATTTAACTTCATGTTCCTAAAAACCTTTTCAGCCTCAATTATTATACGACTTCCCTTCTGGAATGCTACCTTGTCGTTGTGAAGGGGCTTGTGTACTGAAGCTGTGAGATCTACCAAGTAGGGTCACCCAAGATGAGGAGGTTAGGCAAATCACACTCAAATTGAGAAGGAACTGGCAACCCACTCCAGTATTTTTGCCAAGAAAACCATATGGATAAGCACAACCAGACACAAGATGAGATTGGCATGCTGCAGAGAGTCGGACATGACTGAATGACACAACAACAACATTATATCACTATGTAGTGTTTATGTGGAAATATTTCAAACCCGTACATCCACAAATTCCCTCTTCTGAGTCAGAGCTGGGGTGCAGCTATTTGGCTGCTTGTAACTTTCAGTAGATGCTCTGTTCGTACTGGCTATGTGTTTCAATGACCAGCAGTTAGACATCATCTAGGAAGCATTGTATGAGCTGTCTCTATGAGAACCTCTTCTGTGATATGAGTTATAACCATAGCAGACTTCTGCTGTCTTTGTGGTGTGAGGTAAACTCATAAAAGTATACTACTTGTCTTTGTTATGACTTACCTCCATACCAAAATGTATAGTGGTCTGCTCAGTACCGGATCCACCTTTTTGGAGCCCCTAGGCAGTGAAGTGGAGGAGCCCCTGCAAGTGAGTATGCAAGGTATGCACTGACCCATTTTTGCCTTATTTGTGCGTGTAAGTTCCTTTCTCTGTTGTAACTCTCTTGTTCTAGGTGGTTACCCCATAGTAGCCAGTCTATGAATTGCAGCATTTCATTTGTTTTAAGCCAGTAACCATTTTTTTTTTTTAAAGTGGCGTCCCTCACAATGAAGTGCCCCTGGGCGGCTGCCTAGTTGGCCTAATGGGTAATCCGACCATGTGTCGGCTAACTCATTCCTTTCTGCTACTTCATCTCTGGTGTGAGGCCTCTTTACCAAAGCAGACAATGAACAGGCAGAATTCTTAGTTCTTTATTATTAAACATTGGGCAAAAAAGAGGATTCCAATGTTTTGGTCCAGCTAGGTCCAGCTAGTGGACCTTCATTGGGGTGAATGGTTCAGTTGATTTCTCTTTTATTGCACAAGCCATTAATTATTTAATACTGAAGAGCTACACATGCACCCTCTTCACTGTGGATATATATATATATATATATATATATATATATATATATATATAAATGTATCACATATATAGTTGTGAGCGTACGAGTTGTTGCTAACGTTGCGGGCTCGCGTAGGCCACGGCTTGCGTAGCGAGCTGCGGCCCTCGCGAAGCGAGGGCAGTGGCCGATGGTCTCAGTTGCTGGCATGGAGCGCCGTAGGCGCTCCATGCCAGCACCTGAGGACCTCGCAAAGCGAGGGCCGCAGTTGCTGGCATGGAGCGCCGAAGGCGCTCCATGCCAGCAACTACGACCCTCGCAAACTTCACGTCGCTTACCAAACAGCACGACACACACATTACGACACTCGCAAACAACATACGACACACGTTCACACACATTACGGCCTCGCAACACTCGGACGCAACTCGCGAACATTACAAAATGTAAAACACAATACATACACACAGCACATACATAAAAACCTTACCTACACCAAGAGGGAGCACCCAGGACCTCAAAAATACAACTTACACCTCGATTTTACTCGAAATAAAACAGTTTAGAGACTAAAAAAAAATCTAAGCGAGAGAAAAAATGGCCGCCAAACAAAACGAAAACGAGGCTACAGCACTCTAAACTCGCAAAACACCACAAGAAACTCGCAAAACACCACAACAAACTCGCAAACCGCAACAAACGACCTACGGATATTCATACCACACAGTGCACACATTCACCACGCTTACACAGCAGCTCCACACCACTAATGCTGCAGCAACATCAACACAGATTGCCAGCTCTTCATCACAATGCTTCAAAATAGGTACAGTATATTCATTTAGTAATGTATTACATATTTCATTATTATACACCAAACAGCATTAGCTACCTTACAATTTCATTGCCGTCATTTTTTGACGGGCAATTCGCTAGTATATATATATGTGTGTGTGTTTCTGTCCTTTTCCGCAGTGCACCATTGCATATAAATGTGTGTGTGTTTGCAGTTTATAGCCTCTCAAATGAAAGAGTGTTGATGGAATACAGAAAATAATGATGATTAATGGAAGTCGTCAAGTCTATTCAGGAATTGAAGTATAATCCTAAGTAGAGAAGTACAACTCTCTTTATCAAGTCAGAAGCAATACTAGTTTAGAGTAAATAGAGAGAAAAAAATCAGCATTACAACAAATGCATAAGTAATGTAAAAAGTGTGAACTAAGCAATAGCTCTTAGTCATGCTTTGGGAATCAGGTGCAACATATACAAGTGACCACCTACAATATTCCACTTTATTCTCATGGAAATCAAGCTTTTCCACAGCCAGGCAACTATAAAAATGGGTTTAACTTGCTGTGGTTTATTTTAAACACACCTTTATATCTGTCTATAATTATATTATCAATATACTGTGTAATTAGCTACCAAAATATTCTTTATTAATTCTGTTTTTGGGTGGTTACATCTTCTTTTGCGGTTTTGCATGATCTCGGCAATGAAAGATAATAAGTGAGACTCTTATATGGTACCAGGCTGGATAGTAATATCATAAAAAGCCGTGAGGTTGACAACATGGTGTTAGAGATTCTGGGGTGTAGGTGGCTGATAGCTTGGATAAGGTGTTAGAGATTCTGGGGTGTAGGTGGCTGATAGCTTGGATAAGGTGTTAGAGATTCTGGGGTGTAGGTGGCTGATAGCTTGGATAAGGTGTTAGAGATTCTGGGGTGTAGGTGGCTGATAGCTTGGATAAGGTGTTAGAGATTCTGGGGTGTAGGTGGCTGATAGCTTGGATAAGGTGTTAGAGATTCTGGGGTGTAGGTGGCTGATAGCTTGGATAAGGTGTTAGAGATTCTGGGGTTTAGGTGGCTGATAGCTTGGATAAGGTGTTAGAGATTCTGGGGTGTAGGTGGCTGATAGCTTGGATAAGGTGTTAGAGATTCTGGGGTGTAGGTGGCTGATAGCTTGGATAAGGTGTTAGAGATTCTGGGGTGTAGGTTACTGATAGCTTGGATAAGGTGTTAGAGATTCTGGGGTTTAGGTGGCTGATAGCTTGGATAAGGTGTTAGAGATTCTGGGGTGTAGGTGGCTAATAGCTTGGATAAGGTGTTAGAGATTCTGGGGTGTAGGTGGCTGATAGCTTGGATAAGGTGCTGGAGATTCTGGGGTGTAGGTGGCTGATAGCTTGGATAAGGTGTTAGAGATTCTGGGGTGTAGGTGGCTGATAGCTTGGATAAGGTGTTAGAGATTCTGGGGTGTAGGTTACTGATAGCTTGGATAAGGTGTTAGAGATTCTGGGGTGTAGGTTACTGATAGCTTGGATAAGGTGTTAGAGATTCTGGGGTGTAGGTGGCTGATAGCTTGGATAAGGTGTTAGAGATTCTGGGGTGTAGGTGGCTGATAGCTTGGATAAGATGTTAGAGATTCTGGGGTGTAGGTGGCTGATAGCTTGGATAAGGTGTTAGAGATTCTGGGGTGTAGGTGGCTGATAGCTTGGATAAGGTGTTAGAGATTCTGGGGTGTAGGTGGCTGATAGCTTGGATAAGGTGTTAGAGATTCTGGGGTGTAGGTGGCTGATAGCTTGGTTAAGGTGTTAGAGATTCTGGGGTGTAGGTGGCTGATAGCTTGGATATGGTGTTAGAGATTCTGGGGTGTAGGTGGCTGATAGCTTTGATAAGGTGTTAGAGATTCTGGGGTGTAGGTGGCTGATAGCTTGGATAAGGTGTTAGAGATTCTGGGGTGTAGGTGGCTGATAGCTTGGATAAGGTGCTGGAGATTCTGGGGTGTAGGTGGCTGATAGCTTGGATAAGGTGTTAGAGATTCTGGGGTGTAGGTGGCTGATAGCTTGGATAAGGTGTTAGAGATTCTGGGGTGTAGGCGGCTGATAGCTTGGATAAGGTGTTAGAGATTCTGGGGTGTAGGCGGCTGATAGCTTGGATAAGGTGTTAGAGATTCTGGGGTGTAGGTGGCTGATAGCTTGGATACGGTGTTAGAGATTCTGGGGTGTAGGTGGCTGATAGCTTGGATAAGGTGTTAGAGATTCTGGGGTGTAGGTGGCTGATAGCTTGGATAATGTGTTAGAGATTCTGGGGTGTAGGTGGCTGATAGCTTGGATAAGGTGTTAGAGATTCTGGGGTGTAGGTGGCTGATAGCTTGGATAAGGCGTTAGAGATTCTGGGGTGTAGGTGGCTGATAGCTTGGATAATGTGTTAGAGATTCTGGGGTGTAGGTGGCTGATAGCCTGGATAAGGTGTTAGAGATTCTGGGGTGTAGGTGGCTGATAGCTTGGATAAGGCGTTAGAGATTCTGGGGTGTAGGTGGCTGATAGCTTGGATAAGGTGTTAGAAATTCTGGGGTTTAGGTGGCTGATAGCTTGGATAAGGTGTTTTGTGATTATCTCTTTCACTTACAAACCCCTCACGAGGGTACCTATATGGTCTCCTTAATAATTACATAACTGTAGGTAATGAATTCAATTCTTTTAAAAAATGTCTTGCTTTAATGCTCACAATTATAATTTTTTGATCAATACTTTAGTATAAAAATCACAATTTTGCAATGCAGTGAGGCAGTACAGCCATTTTTATTTACTTTCCAATTGTGGGTATGTACTAGAGCAAGGTGGGCTAACCCACTGAATAGGCAGCTGAGTGTATTGTGAAAGGAATCTGATGGACACCCACCCATCATATGGTAAATTAAAGGACCACCACCAATTCAAGAAAAAATACACTTTAAAGACTCTGTATAAGAGTACAGGAATCAATTTGGTGTTTTTTACATCACCTCATGAGAACTGGATCATGAGGGTGGTGTGTTTGTAGTGGAGAAAAGAGTGTGAGATGAGAGAACACACACAAGTCTAGAGCCTTTGTTTGATAACTGGATATGATTGAAATTGACACCACACTCCTTCATCCATCACTGGCCCAGAATCAGGATACTGAATTTAAGGATGCAACCAAAGCTTTTAAGAAATGTAAAAGCCCTTCTCACACACATAGTACACCAATCTATCATGGATTCCTCCAAGGTTCTGCAGAGGTATCAAAAATGTTGATTAAAAAGTATCTGCATTACATATGTCTTGCTTAATTATGCAGTGGTCCTATGACTTACCACCTTGGAGACTGAGCTGTGGGAGTGGTTGAGGAAAACTTACCTTCTCCCCCATAGAAGGACCATCTCTGTCCTCTGGTTGTGGACTCTTGTGGGTGAGCGTTCTCCATGTGAATTTCTTTACCTCATTGAGGTTGGCAAATGTGAGCGTATTTACTCTTTTACTCTTACTTATGGGGTATTTTATTAGTGAATAAAGAGATACTGATATTGCACGTATCTCAGTTTTATACGTTTCCAATTTATATTCCTGAAATGCATTTTAGCTCTGGTTTATTATTTTATGTCTCAGTATGCTAATTTACAGCTCAAAATTCCTGATAAGGGTGGTGGAGGAGCACAACGGTACGATAATCTTTGGGGAGCAATGATTTTCACCCCATAGACACAAGTAAGCAGACTATTATTATTATTATTATTATTATCTTTATTTATATCACACCAACATATTCTGTAGCGCTGTACAGGGGTTGAGTACATGTCAAAAAACAAACTTAACACCTTATAAAGAATGGAGGGCCCTGTTTT
Organism: Discoglossus pictus; assembly: GCA_027410445.1. Classification (NCBI taxonomy): domain Eukaryota; kingdom Metazoa; phylum Chordata; class Amphibia; order Anura; family Alytidae; genus Discoglossus; species Discoglossus pictus. The sequence goes on from CM050166.1 coordinate 126,089,798, forward strand.
TGAGCATAGAAACAAATGTACATAATGCTTGTTTCCAAGTCACTGACAGAAGATTGAAAACTTGGAAATTTACAATCTAAGGGATAATGATAATCAGCTCATCACATCAGCTAATTGCTAATAATCTCAGGGATGATTCCCTATAAAGTCAAATGGCTAGTACAATACATTATTTCATGCTTAATAAAGCAATACATTCACAATTAAAACAGGATAAACATGGAACTTATTGTATGTACAAAGCATAATGCATATTTTTAGATCACAATGTTTTTCTAATTGATATACAGTGCCTTGCAAAAGTATTCACCCCCCCTTGGCATTTTTGGTGTTTTGTTGTCTCACAACCTGGAATTAAGATGGATTGTTTGAGGATTTGCATCATTTAATTTACAGAACATGCCCACAACTTTGAAGATGTTTTTTTTTTTTATTGTGAAGCAAGCAACAAATAGGACATAATAACAGAAAAAGTCAATGTGCATAACTATTCACCCCCGTAAAGTTAATACCTTGTAGAGACACCTTTTGCGGCAATCATAGCTCCAAGTCTCTTTGGATAAGTCTCTATGAGCTTGCCACATCTTTCCACTGAGATTTTTGCCCATTCCTCCTTGCAAAACTGCTCCAGCTACTTCAAGTTGGATGGTTTGCGCTTGTGAACAGCAATCTTTAAGTCTGACCACAGATTTTCTATTGGATTGAGGTCTGGGCTTTGGCTAGGCCATTCCAACACATTTACATGTATCCCCTTACACCACTCAAGTGTTGCTTTAGCAGTGTGTTTGGGGTCATTGTCCTGCTGGAAGGTGAACCTCTGTCCTAGCCTCAAATCACGCACAGAGTGGTACAGGTTTTGCTCAAGAATATCCCTGTATTTAGCACCATCCATCTTTCCCTCAACTCTGACCAGTTTCCCAGTCCTGGCTGCTGAAAAACATCCCCACAGCATGATGCGCCACCACCATGTTTCACTGTGGGGATGGTGTTCTTTGCGTGATGTTATTTGTTGGGTTTGTGCCAGACATAGCGTTTTCTTTGATGGCCGAAAAGTTCAATTTTAGTCTCATCAGACCAGAGCACCTTCCTCCATGCATTTTGGGAGTCTCCCACATACCTTTTCGCAAACTCAAAACGTGACAATTTGTTTTTTGCTGAAAGTAACGGCTTTCTTCTGGCCACTCTGCCATAAAGCCCAACTCTATGGAGCGTACAGCTTATTGTTGTCCTATGTACAGATACTCCAGTCTCTGCTGTGGAACTCTGCAGCTCCTCCAGGGTTACCTTAGGTCTCTGTGCTGCCTCTCTGATTAATGCCCTTCTTGCCCGGTCCGTGAGTTTTGGTGGGCGGCCGTCTCTTGGCAGGTTTGCTGTTGTGCCATGTTCTTTCTATTTGGTTATGATAGATTTGATGGTGCTCCTGGGGATCATCAAAGATTTTGATATTTTTTTATAACCTTAACCCTGACTTCTCAACAACATTGTCCCTTACTTGTTTGGAGAGTTCCTTGGTCTTCATGGCAGTGTTTGGTTAGTGGTGCCTATTGCTTAGGTGTTGCAGCCTTTGGGGCCTTCCAAAAAAGGTGTGTATATGTAATGACAGATCATGTGACACTTAGATTGCACACAGGTGGACATCACTTCACTATTTATGTGACTTCTGAAGGTAACTGGTTGCACCAGAGCTTATTATGGGCTTCATAACAAAAGGGGTGAATACATAAGCACATGCAAAGTTTCTCTTTACTATTTCTAAAAAATTGTTTTATGTATATATTTTTCTCATTTTACTTCACCAACTTAGACTATTGTGTTCTGATCCATCACATAAAATTCAGATTAACAAAACATTGAACTTAAGGCTGTAATGTAACAAAATAGGTAAAAAGTCAAGGGGGTGAATACTTTTGCAAGGCAATGTAAATGGTATAGGACTGAGCCACTAGACATCTTGTATCACATATAATAGTTGTCAAACTAGGAGACGTTGTCACGCTTGGCGTGGTATGTACGACTTAGGTGATGAGCGAGGCAAGCCGTTTACTCACAGCACTAAAACTCGCAGCACAAAGGCAATGAGCACCAAATGCGCTCATTGCCTGCTCGCCTTGCGATGCGAGGCATGCAGTGAAGGCAATAAAACATGCAGGACTTAGCCACCAAACACTTAGTAAACGCCGAATCGCCTTAGCCTGCAAGCAGTTGACCAACGCAGGACTTAGAAAAAAGAAAAACGAAATATTATTATTATCTTTTATTTGTATCGCGCCAACATATTCCGTAGCGCTGTACAGGGGATAAGAACAGGGGAAATACAAGTTTAACAAATTTGAAAGTTGAAGGGCCCTGTTTTGAGCTTAGAATCTTAGCAGAAAGTGCTTTATCCCAAAGCACCCTACAAGACTGGAAACTCGCTACTTACAATATAAAGGAAACAGGAAAAATACGAAGTTAACCGCCAAACCACGCAAAGCAAAAAACAATAAAAACACACAACATACAAAAAAAAAATACAACAAAAACATCACACACAGCCAGGACATCCGGGAGTGAGGAGGAACGATAATTTAAGTTGATTTGGCCGAGTTTCGGCACTCGAAAATCAAACAAAATAAAAATGAGGCTAGATGACCCCGGTCCGCGCAAAAAAAGCCAACCGCGTATCACGTTCAAACAGGAACGTACATTACAAGGTACAAAATCCACTATTACACAGAGAAAAAAAATAGATACGAAAAATACTAAATTAACGGCCAAACCGCGAAAACCAAAAAACACAAAAAACTAAAAAAATTATAAAAAAAATACAACAAAAACCTCACACACAGCACGGGGGAACAGCCAGGACGTCTGGGAGTGAGTTGGAACGCAAACTTAAGTTGATTTGAAGGAGTTTCGCCACTCGAGAATCGCCTAAGCGAGAAAAGAAATGGCCACCAGAAAAAATGAAAACAAGGCTACACGACCCCGGACCACACAAAACACCGCCAATTGCCCCAGTTTACAACACTAACTTGCAACTAATAACATTACGAATCTAAAATGGCACTTTACACAACTAAACCCACGGTTTGCCCTCGTGCATGCACCATATTTCTAATGCACAGTTGGGACATTCATTACACTTTCTCCTTTGGGCAGCAACACTCAAACTGTACATTGTATGCTGCAGGAAAATAAAAACAGATTGTTAGTTCTTCAGGCTATTGAGTGCTGGATATATTAATTACAAATAGGTAAAGTATATTAATGTATTAAGTAACTAATCAATTAATATTATATAATATATTAGTTAACAAAATATAGATAAATATATATCTGTCTTTGTGATGATCGCCGTAGGTGCTCAGAGAAGCAAAAGTACACGAGAGGAGAGGCTTGCAATGAGAGCCGAAGGTCCTTAGAGTAGAAAAAGCTTTACATTGTGTGGCAAACAGCATTGCCATGGCTTCAAATTGTATTGCCTCGTCATTTTTGATGGGCAAGTCGCTAGTTTAATATAAGTTGTAACTTTAGAGATTTTCTGGTGTATGTACAAGTGTCTTTCCACTGCTCTTCTGAACTAAATATTTATTGTGGCTAAGCAGGGATGCAGAAGACTGCAGTGGCAAGTTTCCCCATAGGAAATACATCATACAGGCCCGGCAATGTTTAGTCAATCTCACCCATAATCCTTCTGTTTTTTTTTTTTTTCAATCCTCATCTTCAGTCCTGAAATCAATGTTTTATAACTTTGGATTCTGCTCCATTCCAGTTTTCTCAAGGTTATGTTGATGGTGTTATTTACAGCCTGATAAGATATACCACCTGTTGTCCACCACTAGTATAGAGTCTAAATAGAGTTTGCATTTAATGAGGGGGGATAGTATTTGCATGCGGTGGGATATGATTTCAGTATAAAATGGCAACGGGGTCTGGTTAGGTTTCCTGATGATGATCTACTTTTTCAGCAGTCATGAGACATAGTCACAGGTGCTGATTTCTATTCACTATTTCATAGCAAAGAACAATCATTGCCTCTGAGAACCTTACTGTATTCTGCCCATGATATATTACCAGAGCAGCACAGTGTCAGATGTTTCTCACATTTAATGTAAATGTGATACACAACACATTCATATCTCTTCTTACACATCATTCTTGTCTATTACAGCCGGGGTATTCTGCTCATCCTGTCCAGGGATATTTGATCGCTTGATATTTGAGTTTGTGAAAAGGCATGTGGGAGACTCCCAAAATGTATGGAGGAAGGTGCTCTGGTCTGATGAGACAAAAATGTAACTTTTCGGCCATCAAAGAAAACACTATGCCTGGCGCAAACCCAACACATCACATCACCCAAAGAACACTATCCCCACAGTGAAACATGGTGGTGGCAGCATCATGCGGTGGGGCTGTTTTTCAGCAGCTGGGACTAAGAAACTGGTCAGAGTTGAGGGAAAAATGGATGGTGCTAAATACAGGGATATTCTTCAGCAAAACCTGTACCACTCTGTGCGTGATTTGAGGCTAGGACGGAGGTTCACCTTCCAGCAGGACAATGACCCCAAACACACTGCTAAAGCAACACTTGAGTGGTTTAAGGGGAAACATGTAAATGTGTTGGAATGGCCTAGTCAAAGCCCAGACCTCAATACAATAGAAAATCTGTGGTCAGACTTAAAGATTGCTGTTCACAAGCGCACACCATCCAACTTCAAGGAGCTGGAGCAGTTTTGCAAGGAGGAATGGGCAAAAATCCCAGTGGTAAGATGTGGAAAGCTCATAGAGACTTATCCAAAGCGACTTGGAGCTGTGATTGCCGCAAAAGGTGGCTCTACAAAGTATTGACTTTAGGGGGGTGAATAGTTATGTACATTGAATTTTTCTGTTATTTTGTCCTATTTGTTGTTTGCTTCACAATAAAAAAAAACATCTTCAACGTTGGGGCATGTTCTGTAAATTAAATGATGCAAATCCTCAAACAATCCATGTTAATTCCAGGTTGTGAGGCAACAAAACACGAAAAATGCCAAGGGGGGGGGGGGGGGGTGAATAATTTTGCAAGGCACTGTAGTAACCATAATAACATCTAATAATTCTGTGTTGAACCTACTTGTTTGCTCCTTCTCAAAATTTTCAGATATTATCTATTTTAAGTATTGTAGTTATTTTTCTAAATCCACATAAAGTGAGTACCAAGAGTTGTAGTACTAATTTATCAACCGCCATACCTAGATAGTTTTATCAGGTTCTCAACAAAGCTTAGAAACCTCCCCCAGCACTAGTGCCACAAGGGATTTTGAGTGGCACTGGCATGGTGAGCGAGAGAGTCTGGCGATGGAGTACATTTGGTGAATCTGAGTTGTAATGTAAAGCATCTGATGATAGGTGGTGAGGGTGGATGAGAAAGGGGCATTGTATGTACTGAGATAGGGGGGTAATATGTGGGATATGATTAAATAAAATGAGGCGGCATCTCAGAATTATGTTTGCTGTTTAAATGCAATGTAATCTCCTAACAACGTAAAGTATATGTTTTATTTAGGTATTGGACATTAATACAATTCATATTTAATGATTTAGAAAAACAACATCCAACAGTAAATGTAATTACAATGTTAAAATGTTGCTGGTATCCATCTACCTAATGTTAACTTGGAGAACGTGAATTTGTCAGACACAAAATGTACCACCACAATGTTCTCCATTGGTTGGACACTGCTATGTTAATGAGGTTTCCCTTGGCAGCATGACTTTGACTATGAATCATTGTTTATCATCTTATCAGTTTTGATTGTTCTTAAAGCCCTTTAGATCTGTCTCTCAGCTAACCCCATGTAGTCTTCTATAATCACCTTATCAGGGTGGAGACAAACAATGGAGAGGCTGATTTTTGAAAATGAATGCATATTAAATATGGCTATTATAAATAGAAATGTTAATAATTATTAATACATGGATATGGTATTGGGCTTTTTTGTATTCCCAATTTGGGCTTTAGCGCTTAGTTTACTCAGATAATGTCAGTCCAAGATAATTCTCTCTCAATTTCTGTAGATAATATGTTGATGTGAATAATATGTGGATGTTAGTATATTTCCACACTATTTCTATGGGATCTTGGATGGCTCTTGTTATATTCCTAGGGCTCTGTAGATCTCACACTTGGAGGATGTCGCTTCTCCTGGTACACCGGCAAATGTGGTGTATTTGAAGTACTAGATATAAGAAAGAAGGGAGGGGGAGAAAGCGCAATAGATACTCCTAGTGCATATTACTTTGTGCCTCTTCGTAGTATTAGACAATGTACTTTTACAGAGTTGTCTCTCACCTTTACTTAAAAGCTGGATGTGATTCTCTCTCACAAGTAGGTGTCAGAAGGGATATTTCAAGACCTCTTCATGGTTTTCGTAGTGCACCCCAATATACAGTGTGTTTCTATGATCTATGAGATGTACTTGAAATTATTATTACATACCATAATTAAAATAACTAGTTCCTCTTGTTGCAGCATTACAGTGGTCCTTATCCTAATAAGTATCTTTCATGACAAACCCCTATAAGGAAAAGTAATGGAAACAGTGCTGTGTAAATAATAAAATTCCAGTATACCTTGTATTAAAGGACCACTAGTGGGAGGAGACTTTGAATGTACAGGAAGTTTGTGTCTGCACAATGGAAATATGGCACACCCACCCGAGGAAGTAGCAGACAAGAACCCAAGATGAATGCCTGCAGTAAAAATACAGTAGACTCTTAGTTATCTGGCACCCATGGGGATTGCTAGATGCTGGATAAATGCAGTTTCTGGTTGCTTGAGAGATACTATTAAAAGAGGCCTAGATTAGCTGCACATTGGATGCTCTGCTAAGTACCGTATATACTCAAGTATAGGCCGACCCGAGTATAAACCGAGGCACCTATTTTACCACAAAATACTGGGAAAAATGAGTGACTTGAGTATAAGCCAAGGGTGGGAAATGTGCTGACCCCTGTGTCCCTCATGTGCCCTCTGTGTCCCCCTCTTGTGTGCCCTTTCTTTGTGTCCCTCTCTCTCTCCTGTGTCTCTTCTCCCCTCTCCCTCCCCTGTGTCTCTTCCCCCTCTCCCTTCCCTGTGTCTCTTCCCCCCTTCCTTATCACCCTCCTCAACCCCCCTCCTCATTCTCAACCTCCCTCCTCAACCTCTCTCCTCATCCTCAACCTCCTCCTCTACCTCCCTCCTCAACCTCAACCCCCCTCCTCATCCTCAACCCCCCATCCTCAACCTCCCATCCTCATCCTCAACCCCCCCATCCTCAACCTCCCATCCTCATCCTAAACCACCCTCCTTATCCTAAACCACCCTCCTCATCCTAAACCACCCTCCTCAGCCCCCCTCCTCAACCCCCCTCCTCATCCACAACCTCCCTCCTCATCCTCCCGCCTCAACCTCCCTCCTCATCCTCAACCTCCCTCCTCAACCCCCCTCCTCATCCTCAACCCCCCCTCCTCATCATCCCTCCGCAACTCTCTCCTCATCCTCAACCCCCCTCCTCATTCTAAACCCCCTCCTCAACCTCCCTCCTCAAACCCCTTCCTCAACCTCAACCCCCCTACTCAACCTCAACCCCCCATCCTCATCCTCAACCCCCCATCCTCAACCCCCCCATCCAACATCCTCAACCCCCCATCCTCATCCAAAACCTCCCCATCCTCATCCTAAACCCCCCATCCTCATCCTTATCCTAAAACCCCCTCCTCACTTTACCCCTCCTCATCCTAAACTCCCCTCCTCACTCCTCCTCACCACTCTAAATACCTCCTCCGCTCCTCCACGCTCCTTCCTGCGTCTTGACCTGGCCAATGCTAATGACGTGGCGTGCATGTGACGTCATGTCATTAGCATATGCCGGGTCCCGACGCAGGAAGGAGCATGGAGGAGTGGAGGAGCAGCTGAGGGAGGTAAGTGAGGGGCAAGGGAGAGGGGGAGGTATTTAGAGGGGTAAAGTGAGGAGGGGGTTTAGAATGAGGAGGTGGGTTTAGGATGAGGAGGGGGGGTTGAGGATGAGGAGGGGGGAGGGAAAGAGACACAGGGGGTTAGAGAGACACGGGGGGGGGGGGGGGGAGGGAGAGTGACTCGATTATAAGCCGAGGGGGCCCTTTTCAGTCTTAAAAAAAGGGCTGAAAAACTCAGCTTATACTCGAGTATTTACGGTATATTTGTCAGTGAGAGCTGTTCTAGCAGCAGCAGATTTCACTCCTCACTTACACACAGGTACGTTGGGCTGGAGGGTGCGGTGCTGAACCCGGGGAATGTAACGCCAACACTGCACTGGCTCAGTCACTCATGCCTGTCTGCTTCCAGGTAAAACTGAATTGCAGAGACATACAGTGGGCATGACAGCCTGGCTCCTGGCATGTGTTGAGCCCTGTATATTTAAATTTTTACTTAAATTACAGGATTCTTTTTTTTTTCTGGTTGCTTGAGAGTTCTGGTTAATTGAAAGTCTACTGTACATACAAAGCTGCAAAATTGAAAGGCTTTGTTTATTTATTTATTTTTTATTTCCAGTTACATTTGCCTATTATCATATTCAGAAACGAAAGACCATATAGAAAAAAATAACCACAGGTTCTTTAAATTCATTTTATTTTGCTTAATCTTTATTCAAGCATGGAGTTTCAGAATAAAATAAATGTGGGTTAATAAGAACACTCCACTTTTTCCTTTAAATGTGTCGGTCTATAATAATATATTAAAACATTTTTGGAAATTCACATGAGAGGAGCTGCTTTATAACGCTGTAAGATAATATGTATTAGGCACTTGTAGATAGATATTGTATTATAGGCAAAAACATATAGGGCAATGTCATTCTTGTGTGGCATTGAATGTAATTCTGCAGTCACATTGACATTGTTAGATTTTTTATACAAAAGTATTTCAGTATAAAAAGGAGGTGCTAGCTGTGACATTTGTCAGCACACCTCCATAGTTTATCATGGACAGCGCTACGGAATATGTTGGCGCGTTATATATTAAACTATAATAATGGACATACATCACTGCGCTAGAAAGGTGGTAGCGTAAATAGTTCCGTAAATATTCCATATCACATCCATTGAATTGTACTATAAATGACAGATTTTTATGTCATCAAATTTAATATATCTTTAATAATCTTCCTTTTAGCAGACTTCTAGTGCATGGAAGCAGCCATGGTTCTAATATTTCATTTTAAAGGCATGATGAGACATTTACAGAACAAGGCTTGCAAGTTTACTTTCTTCCTGAGTATATGCAGGGCAAGGGTAAGATGTCAGATGCTACAATCTTATCTGAATCAATCAATGAGTTAACAAACGTCTCTTCCCCACCTTCCACTCCAGAATAGAGGTTGTTTTAAATATATTTGACCATATTCTTTAATAAATTGTAGTCTTGTTTAAATATTGATTGTATATTTCTAATACCTTACCTTGAGTAAGCCGTCTGGCAGTGTGTTAACTTCAGACAATGCCTCGTAACTTCCTCCATGTATTGTGTGCCAACCAATCAGATCGTTTATATATGCACCTTAAGCACTTTCTATAGGACTCCAATTGCCAAGGCTTCTTCCCATTGACAATGCATGCAAATAAACAGTGCAGTGGTTACTTCCAGAGCTGCATAACTTCATATAATATGTATATAATATATAACTAACACACTGTTTACAAAAAAAAACACACAAATTATCAAGTCACTATAAGTGCTCTTCATGGTGTGAAAGAGCACAAGATTCTATGTTAAAATGATCTATTGCTTTTCTTTTTTTTATTACACTAATAACACTGAAAAATCTGCAGTCATAGGTCTGTTTACAAACACTGCTGACTGGTAATGATTATCTGCATCTGCCGACACTGACCGTTGCAAGCTCTGTGAATGCAAGAATTTACTTGCTTTTAGGAATGTCATCAGCCATCAGTTAACCCACAAGTATATATATTTAGGACTTTCCAGCAGTCCTTTCACTGCACAGATGAATGTGTGAAGGGTTAACCATCTTTCTGATCTGCTCTCTGCACAGAGCTCTTGCTGTCAGTCTGCCTGGAGGGGTGCCTAATTCTCATGTAAACAGGCACTTCTTTTATGATTTTTTTTCTATGAAAAAGGCACCTATTTCAAAAATTCAAAACGTATTTCAACATGTTTGAGGAGTATTTTACAGCGGTGTGCTCCAAGTTGTACTGAATTAATTAAAAGTGGTATACTGTATCACTTGCTCATTGGGACTGCAATGTATTATGGTGTCTTCTGTTTTACTTCTGGCAAAAGTAACTGTGATCATTTTGATCTTACTTAATGTACCCTATGGTGGTTTGATAATAATCTATATAATACACAATTTTTCTAAACATTTAGATCATTCTATGTTCTGGCATAATTGATATTTTTTTGCAAATCCCCAAAAATGTAGAAGCCCGTTCTCCGATGCTTTATGCCATCCACCTCCACAATCATTTTGCTAGAGATGTAGGTTTGTCACTTATACATGGGTTAGTGACTTGGAAAGCATAGCAGCAGATCAGATTCTGTGGATAACTCAGACATCAGCTGGAAAGTGTTTGATGATAGATCAACTAGCAGCATATCACATCAATCTGATTTGTTATCAGCAAGATGTAGTGTTAGAGCACTCTTGATTTTTGATCACTTCAGACATCCATTTTATAGGTGCAAGATGATTTGTTCATGGTGGTTTCTTTGCTTGGCATCAAATTAAATGCATCACCTGTCACAGATGGATGGACAACTTGCAATTTGTCTACTGGCCGGCATCCCACTATACTATGCAGTGGGGGCTAGTTTGGATTTGATGTAGTATATAAAGTGGCACATGTTGAGAAATAAGACTAAGGAATAGAAGACGTTTTTAGTTCCACATTATACATCACTAAATTAAAGGACTACTGTACAATGATAAAAAAATATATCTTTAAAAACATTGTGTATGACTAAGGGCTCCTTTAGGCAGGGCAAAGTCACAAAGCTAGTTTGATGCCTCTGCTTAACCCTGTAGGCATCTAATAGATCTTGGTAAGGCTGTGTGTATGTAAAGGGTATTTACATTTCTGAACAGCAGGCCTTTCATTCATTGATGCAAGCTGCCTGCTTCTGGGCTTGTGAGTGGCAAGGTGGTTGGTATCAAAGTCAGTGAGGACCAAATACATAACAAATCCTCCTCTCCTCTCCCGACTCCCCTACCTTGTCTCCACTGATAGATAAAAAACAGACTCTTGCTGCTCCATTTATCAGGAAGTGATGAAACAAATACAAGAATCTTCTTTATGTAGCAGTCTTCAAAACTTATCATTTGCTCTAAAAATGATTTTATATTCATGGCTTACACTTAAAAAAAAAACAACAACTTGATTGTGAGATTGCAGATTCCCTTGAAATTTTATAATTCCCATGCTTTCTCTTGCCAATGGAAAAATCAGTCTTTTTTATTTGCGATATTTATTAAAATGCGTCAGTATTGCATTTCTAATTTTTTATTCTAAAAATAATTAAAAATTAAAGCTATAACTTTAATTATATATTTATGAATTACTATTTTTTAAGTTTCCCTTCTCGACTCTAGGGGCTCGCTTTGTTGGTCTTCCTCTCTTCTCCTGGCCCGGTCACTGTATGAGCAAGCAGCAAGCTGTGAAACTCCATATTGCATCTGATGATGCTTCTGAAGAACACTACCCTTGGAAGAACACTCATGTGCCCATTGTTTTATGATAAGTACATATTTGTAACTATATAAAAAAAAAAAAAGAAGAAAAACTGACACTCATTACAAGCAATGCATTAATTATTTTATTAATTTGATCTTTTCTTTTTTTTCTTTTCATTTTTTATGTTGTGGGAAACATTCATTTATTTACAATTTTTCAGTCCGCTCACAAACTCTGTAGGTAACCCTAGCAAAAGACAATTCCATAAGTGCATAAAAATGCTTTCCCGCTCCTATCAAAATGCTTTCAGTTTTAAAACTTTATATTTAATAAACAAAACACTTTAAATTCACATTTTGGGAACTCATATATGCCACTCATCACATTCCAGGAATGGTGTTTATATAAGTTATCAAATACCAAAAAAGAGGGTGGGGGGGAATGCACAAGTTTAAATAAAACCAATGGCGCACATTCAAACATTAAAGAAACACTGTTGAAATATATTATAAATAAATTATTTTTGCCTTTTTAATATTAAAAATTGTATTTCTTTCATTAACATTCATTACAAAAAAAAAAAAAAAACGGTTCTGGATTATGGCAACATCTGCAAAACAAAAATATAATACTTCAAGATCCAGGACAGGAGACATTTTTTAATTCCTCCTGTTTTTATATATTTGTACTATAGATTATCAGATTGTTTTGTCACCTTATGTACTTTGAAATCTTTTTTTAATATTTAATATCAATGATTCTTTGGAGGAAATCTTAATACATTTCCAAAGTATAAACAAAGTATAACAACACACAATGGCAATTTTCCTTTGATAAATAGATTGTGTCTCATAACTGCACAGGTTTTTCATTGATTAAATAATCTCAATCCCATTGTGGAGCTATCCGCACAAATGTGCTATGCAGTGTCCCGGTGTCTCTAGCATTAAGTAAAAAGTAGTCCCAAAAAACTGACATCTTTTTGTACCAACAATAGAAGCAAAATTGTTATAAAAAATTTCCAGTAAGTGTAAATAGTGATCAAATTGGAAAGAGGCACAAACCGTGATGAAATGGACTGTTCTCGTGTAATGTAATTTATAATTATTCCATAATTTAGAATTATCACTTCTTGGTTATGAATTATAATTTCTTGGTTCTTTTGGGATCAATATGTTGCACTTTCTTGTAATATTATAACTCATTTTTCTACTGGCACAAGGGCTCAAAATAGATTGGAAGAGTGGCAAGACCCAAATGCAACCATAATGATGTTATATTCTTCTAATGCAATATATAGGAATGTAGTGGGAGTCCCATGGGCAGTCACAATGAAGGAAGATTAGTGCAGTGAATCAGAGATAGAATAAACCAATAATGTGAACATAAATGCCCCCCTGAACGCCTGCGTCACAGAACATGGAGTATTAGTGTCATGAAAAGCAAATTTAAAAGCTAAAGGCTAACACTCCATCAGCCAGTACCTTACAATACTAACCCAAGAGCATTGGAAACTCTTAAGTTCTCCATATATTATACCATTATTAGATTTCTCCTATACTGAAAAAAAAAACCTACTCTTTAATCTTGCATTTAAATATTACACTTTCAAGTAAAACTTCCCTGATGTTTATGCTGAAAAAATATTTATATATATATATATATATATATATATATATATATATATATATATATATATATATATTTATATATATTCACTATGAAAATCCCAATTTAGTTCAGATGGCAAACTCTCATCATATCATTTTGCTACTTGATATTCAGTGTTGGGTTATTTGACTGGCAGAAGAAAGGACAAATTCTTCTTTTTAACTTGTGCTTCTTGCCCAGAAAAGTTTAAATCCATATGTTCAACTTAATATTAAGTATTACTTTAGAGAAACTAAATACATATTCAGATTAAATAAATAAACTCAACTAAATATAAAAATATACAATAAACTGATTTATTCAAAAAATATATTTAAACATAGTCTAAAAGCATGGGGCCTCATTCTATTATCGGCCGTAAATCGGCCGTAAGGCTGCGATTCCTTGCGAGGGTTCAGTTAACTCGCGATTCTATTATACGGCCCCGCAAGGATCTCCTTTTACGGCCGGCCGCATATCTTGGAACCGGCCGTAATCTGTGAAATATAAAAACTGAAAAATAAATTCAAGCCTGCACTGTACAGCTCTGTAAATGCTAGGGATCATATTGGGGGACATGAGGATTAAAAGGAACCCACTCTCAAGCTTGCACATCTGCCCAAACCCGAGTTCAAATTAACTGTTTATTTGCCGGCTGCGGCGTGGGTGTGTCTGAGGTGCTCCAAGCACTCTGGACTTTTTACATGGATATTTTACGGATATTAAAAATAAAATATTTTACGGATTTGAGTATAGGGTAATTATGTGCTATTTTTTCTAACACCTAAAATCCCTTTATAGTCTTCTCAAAGTGCAGGATGGCTTTATTTGAGCTATTTTATGTGCTTAATTGGTGCTAGCGAGACCTTTTTCCTGCAAGTAACTGCGGCTCGCTTTTAGCCTTGCAGAGAGGTTTCCCGGAGCAATTGAATTGCAAATCTCTTGCGGCCGTTTTAGATCAAAGGCTTTCCTCTGGCGCGAGCGGCCGCAAGAGATAGCAAGGCACCGGCCGCAAGCCTGCCGGAGCCTCCGGCCGTAAGGGAATAGAATAGCAGAATAGCTTGCGGCCGGTCCTTACGGCCCCGCAACGGCTGCGGCCGATAATAGAATGAGGCCCATGGTGTTTAAAATAGAGGTTGTATAAAATAATATTGAGTTGGGTGACCTCATGGAATACAACACACTATGCTGATCCAATTGGTTTCCATGGCAGAAGTACTGGAGTGGGTTGCCAGTTCCTTCTCCAATAGGCCACAGCAAACAACTCCTGGTATTCCTAGGTGGTCTACCATCCAAGTACTGACCTGGCCCAACCCTGCTTGGCTTCAGGGTGGTGTGACCTCTTGGTTCCATACTGAGATAAAAAAAATGTTTGCCCACAGTTATTTGAATGGAAAATAATAAGATAACAACCTTCTTGTTCTGGTCTATTGATTGTGAATTATCATCCTGCTATGGCAGAGAGGTGGCTATCCTTGTACATGCTATTTAGACTGTCTTTAAAATGATATTTGTGTCTTTTTAAAATTATACACATTTATACAGATGAAGTGCAGTCATTAAGCACGTAATACTAAGTTGAAAAATATGTAAGCGTCTGAGGCAAGTTACTTAAATGGGCAATTTAATAAAAAGAGAACCTGAAAATTTAGCAAAATATATATTTTATATTTCCAGCAACTTTGCAACGATCCATAAAGGATCCAGGCATCAAAATTCCATTATGTTGCTTCATTGTCATGTTAAAAGTGTAATATATAATCACATATAGGAGTACACCATATCTGCATAATGGCACAGACATGTACTAACATCATGTAACTCCAAAACCAATACACCATGGATCAAAGTAAGTAAATAATTATGTGAACATTGTGCACCACATGGCAGGCACTTCACTATATATCTGAGACTGGAACTGAGAATAAGAACATAATGCAGGTACATTATTAGTACAGAAACAATTCAGAGCAAACATTAGACCAGATCTCTTTAAGACAAAGCAGAACGATTTGGTGATAAAAACAAGCCATCGATTTTTGATGGGTGGTTACCACAAAGTTAGTGCATTTGGTCTAGTTTTTCTGGATTATGTATAATGGTAGGGGGCGAAAGCCATGGGAATAAGGTAATGAACTAGCTGACGGCGGGCAGACCAAGATAATGGAGTTCTTGTCTTATACACAGGGTAAGGATATAAGTTCACATTGCATGTTAGGCCCATTGGCATCTAAAGAAGACTGGTTGCATTTCTTAAAAGTACAGCCAAACATTCCAAAGACACTTAAAGGGTCTCTTTTTTTTAATGTTGGTGAATGTATAAGGCCTGCAGAAGCTCCCAAAAAGTAATGTGAATATTATGTATATTTTCTAGTTGAAATAAACCCTTTCTCCACCCTTGTATGCCATCTAGTATTTACTCTTATTGGTATTCCTAACTCAACCTCAAGAGCACTGTATGAGCACAACCTTAAGAAATACATATTTACATGGATCTCACACACTGAACGTGTGCCTTTGGTTCCCTCAGCCTTCAGTTAATCTCTTCTAAAACAATTTTAATCACTCTTTCAATAAAAAGCTACAAGTTAATTGTTTACATACGAATAGTGAGTTGAATTGTATTTGCATATTGTCTCATGTTACGATGAGAGGGGTTAATTTAATAATGATATATTCATAGCAACAACATTAAGTATCTCATGCTGGCTGATGACTGTGATTAGACTTGTTTTAGGTCCATTATAATGTGTGAAAGGTTCTGGTATATTTTTAGGTTTCTGGTCCATTATACAATCTATAAATAAAACAAAAGCCGCAAAATGCAGGTGAAACACCCAACAAACAAAGTGTGCCAGAATCCTGATGTGTTTTTATCATTAATGATGAATATTCATAAATTAGTAATAACAGAAGAGCTAATATCTGTGACTGATGATTTTTAAGCATCTTATATTTTCTTAGAAATATATGTTGCCATTAGATTTTATATTTTTATTGCCATTCATTAGAGCCTATTTCAACGGAAGAGCACGTCCTCTGATTAGCTGTGTAGCGCTTATGAGAAATTGCCAATAGTTAGTGCAGAATTTGTGCTTTGGTATTTATCTACTCAAAGTCATATGTAAATAGGTACCTTGCAGTGCATGAAAGTCTCTATTTGTACTGATATATGTACTTAGTCTCTGCATGTGACAAGGCATACTGTACATAATGATATGTGTGAAAATCATTGTGCTAGAGAATGTGTGCCGGCTCCCTGGAAGCTGCACCTCTCACTTTCACATCTATTTTACTCTGTCACCTGTTGCCTTAGGGAAAGGTGCATCTGAGACTCAGAATAAAGTGCGCCATCTGCTCCAAAAATAAAAGAAGTAGGGAACCCGAGCCCATGCTTTTTCACATTTAAAATAGGAAGACATCAGAGTCCACAGTACTGTATACCCTACAATTTTCTATTGCTGTACACTAGATTACAGACTACTGTTGCTCTAGACAAAAGAAAAAAAGGGGGCACAATAATAGTGTGTTCTATACAGGGGAGCACATGTGTCGTTGTTTTTTTTTTTTCTTTCTTGTTTTTTTATATATATATATTTATAAAAAAAATAAAGGACAGTGCTATTTAACATGTGCCATGGAGGCATCACTGGTTTGTGTTAAAAGAGCATCATAAAGATTAACTGAGCCAACATTAAGAGAAGAAGCAGGGTTATAGCCTGAAAGAACATCTCTTAGGATAACTAACAGCTTACACCACACTCCATAGAGGATTTATGAAAGCAGTAGGAAAAGTGAGTGCAGAAAAAGAGAAGGAGCAATAGAAAGAGATAAAGAGAAGGGAAAATACAAATACATGTACACATGATTGTTTTCTTTTGACCAAACTAGAGGACATATTATATAAATATTTATATAATATCGCCCCAGTCTTTCCTCTGATGGCTTCACAGCCTGGTCTGGGCCTCTGGGATGTAGATCTCAATGCTATCCGCACTCTCTGTGGCTGAGTTCTGTCGGACAGACGCCGCACGCTTTGCAGACATCAGCCGCTTCCGGCCTTCATGTCGCTGCCTCTCTGTACTTTCCAGAGACCTGTCCCGGACCAGTGGGGCCTGACCTTTCGATGGCTTCTTTGGCACTGGAGGAGGGACCCTTCTCTCCTGATTAAAGCAGAAGGTTCATTACATTATACAGATTCTCCATACCAGTTGTGAAAGCAGCTTTCCCAACTCTGTCTCTCTATGCCTTGCTATTTCTCAGGGCCAAAAGTATATATATATATATATATATAGGTTTAATCATTGCTGTGTATGCTAAAATTGGACATACCACTACTACAAATCATGCATACCATAAGTGGGGGGCTAAAGTATAATGCACATGGAGTTTTAATTTTACTGATGTTTTCTACATTTTCAGTACTATCGACTGCCACAATACCCTCTCCACAATTCAACCCTAAGTTGTTGCACACATTTGAATGGACAGAACCATTGGCCTGCAATGGTCTAGTTTTCACAACCCATTAATAGTAAAAAACAGTAAATAAAATTGTACATTTATTGTCATTAAAAAAAAGTTTGTTTTTAGTGATTTTATCTTCTGTGCCATTTAACATCATAACCTTGGTCGAACTCTAGACACTAGACATGAACTTGATTATTGATAGCAAAACCTGTACTGGGATTGAAAAGTATTTCAATATTTCCTGATAAACATGTCAGGTAACATTAACTAACAATCTCTACAATATCAAAGTGAGCATGAAAGCCACCATTAATCAGCCAAGTTTCTAATATTCTAAAACTACATATTGGTTTGAGAAAGATAGCCATGTTACTGGAATACAAAACCAAACTCACTAAAGAAATAAAAGAAAATATCAGCAAACAGATTTATAGGTAACTTTTTAAATATAATACTGCATATACATATTCTGCCCCCTCCACTTAAATTATTGTAACGTTCTTTTATCTAAACTTGGTTTTACTCTGATAATTAATAATCATTAGTATAATGCATTTTCCAAAACATATTCATAAAAAAGCATTTTTTTTAATTATACATTGATGCTACAATCATTAGAAGAGTGGGGGTATAGTCAAGACACATAAGATGTATATTTTATTTTGTCTGTGATCACCAAAGGCACAAAGCACCAGGACTATGGTTATTTTCAGGACTATCCCCAAGAATCATTACATTCAAACACAACTAATTTCCTCTTGATAGCTAGAACTTCTATGGCTGAATCTTGATTGATATTTTTATAACTAAACAATGTTTAATATTACGGAAACCACGAAAGCCATCAAGACCCATAACAAACAAATGAACACATGCATTTTAAATACATCAATAGGTTTTATTTTTTTACAATTATTTGGAGGGAAAATTAGTAGAATTGTATTATCATACATGCCATCTCTTGCAACAATGTAATCAAGAAGTGGAGATGATTTTACAAGTACGTAACAATGGTTGATACCAATATCCATACAAACCATCACATTTCATTTTTAAATCATATGTATGGCACTGTGTAATCTGTCATGCAAAATAATTCAATTAGGAACAATTGTATACAGTGTCATTGTATGACTACATAACTTGCATAAAACTGTTCCTCAGCCAATAATATTTTGGAAGACCGTTTACAGAGTGCCTTCACTCAAGGCACCTTAAGCCTATATAGATAAACTTTAATATGTTCCTAAACACAGTTAATATTTATTTTGCATGACATAGTAGTGATTTCATAGAAGAGATTTAATACACAGTTTAACCATTCCTTTTTTGTTTTGTTTTGCAATTACCACAAAAATTGAGGTTATAATGAACTGTTGACAAAAAATACTCATGTACCAACCACATGTCACCATATGTTCACTATATAGCTTACCAGTTATAATTATTGGAGGAAACCAGGTATCAATTAGTAAAGTAATAGTTTATTGTACTACACCAATTACCAAAGGGTTTCACAGCAGGGTTTCGAGGTCTCTATTTCCTAATGTAACATATGTTTACATTATTAAAGCATCACAAAGGATTGCTGCATGATGGGAGCCCATTAATTTCACTTGGGAATGTAAACAAAGATGGATAGTTAAAAATATAGATAGATAGATAGATAGATAGATAGATAGATAGATAGATAGATAGATAGATAGATGGATGGATAGATAGATAGATAGATATACTGTATAGGTAGATAGATAGATAGATAGATAGATAGATAGATAGATAGATAGATAGATAGATAGATATGTAGATAGATAGAGAGATAGATATGTAGATAGATAGATAGAGAGAGAGAGGGAGAGATAGATAGATAGATAGATAGAGAGAGGGAGAGAGAGAGAGAGATACAACAAAAATCTGAAGTATTACTGTTATTATACAAAAATGTATGTTTATGACCTATGAAAAACTGTGACAAGAGGAAATAGAGACTATATCTATACCAAATATAAGATTTTACTCAATATGCCTCTTCAAAATTCCAATTAAAAACACAATAAAAATAACAGATGTGTACCTAACATATTTAATTACTAAATTTAATAACTGCTACTTAAATACACTTTAAATATGGGATGTACTCCTCTGTACAAAACGTGTGGAGTATTTATTTTGATTTGTGACTCAATATCATAAAGGTATTCTGGTTTATGTATTTACATCAAGTATAATCCATATTTAATAAAATATAATATTGTCACTACAATCTTTTCCTTTACAGGAAGACATTTTATAGCACATTAAGAAAGCAAATTTGCATTATGTAATACACATTCTGGTGCCTTGTGTTTGGGTCCGGCTCATCTTCAGAAGGATTGCAATAAGTAACATAATTCTACCATTTAAAGTGGGAAGTCAGTAATGACATCTCACCATCTCAATTGTTTTGACAAAATTGTTGTATATATATCTGGAAGGGTAATATATAGAATGCTAATGTGAGTAAACATTGACAACCTATATTGTTGCAAGAAGGCCAAGAAGAAGCTTTAGGTTGCAATGGGTGTGCACCTAAACAAAAATGCATTAATATATCTATTTGATCCAATTTAGTTATATTAACCAGTAGTTTAAAGGTCTTTTTGTGAGCCAAGGATACTCTTAAAGGATCACAGTGATCATATTTTCATATTTCTGAATTTCTACATTTGAAAATATGCAACTTATAGATAAGAGAGTATTATAGAGCACTATGGTCACTGGATTCTAAGCTCAAAGATAGGGCCCTCCATCTTTGTAATGTGTTAATATTGTTTTGCCTTGATCACAACGTATGTATAGCGCTACGAAATATGTTGGAGCGTTACAAATAAACAATAATAATAATGATAATAAAGTTTGTCCTACATCAGACCTAGCACATCTTTATCTAGCAGATAGTAAATTCAAGTTAGTTCAACTGTACTATATCAAATGATAAGGCAATTATACCATACAGTGTAAAATAGAGTCTTGAGTTGTTTATAGAAATCATTGGTTATTTTAAAATGCTGACAACCGAATAAGACCAAATAATCTGTCTCTAAAGAAACACT
Source organism: Discoglossus pictus (assembly GCA_027410445.1). NCBI lineage: Eukaryota > Metazoa > Chordata > Amphibia > Anura > Alytidae > Discoglossus > Discoglossus pictus. The sequence continues at coordinate 126,110,683 of CM050166.1, forward strand.
GTGCTCAAGAGCTTTAAGGGGCCTCTGTAGTCCAAAACTTTCCATCATACATGTAAATAGCCTGCTTTATACATTACATGACAATATGTTGCAGATTAGAGATCAATAAGTACAAATATGTCCATTGGATCAGAGGGGTATTGGTTATTTGGGCATACTAAAGACTCTATATTTGAAAATTAACTAAAACATTGATTTATTTATTTCAACAATTTAAAACTAAGTGAGGATGGGGGGTATTAAAACTGTTTTCTTAAAGATCATGTTGAAGAGGCTGGAGGACTGATTCTGCCTTATTGAATAAGATATTTAACTTATTTCATAATTTAATTTTGCTATCTGAACTATTGGCTACATGCACTCTTAAGTTTAGTTGGTCCTCATATTGCTAACTTTCAGTTCCAGATCTATAAAATATAATAATCTCTATTATGACATACGATCATTGGACCCTATTTAATTGCAAGCACGTAATTACCTTCAAACTGAACTTTTGGCTGCAGGTTCCATTTTTTTTTTTAACATATATAGATATATTTAATTGACTCAAGCCTTCAATTACATGCTCACAGCCCCAACACGCAAACCATGAACCCGTACGTAGCATTTCATGGCATGATCATGATCAATTAAGCAAGCCCATAAGTTATATTTAATTAGTGTTTAGAAGTATGGATCAATAAAAATCTATAAATCAACTGTTCTAGGCCATGCGGGTTCCATGATGTATTAACTCCTTGATTCCCGGGATCGATATAACACAGAAAAAAAACATAATTATTACTTTTTGTATTGCATATTTACGAGCTTGAGACTGTTGTGTACCGTATTTTTCGCCATATAAGACGCACTTTTTCTTCCCCAAAACTGGGGGAGGAAAGTTGGTGCGTCTTATACGGCGAATATACCTTTTCAGACTGCCTCTGTCCTCTTGATCTCACCCCAGCGCTTCCTACCAGCATCGCGTCGGCCGGTGCGTCCTAGTGACGTCACACACGCAACGCTGCAGTACACGTGGAGTGCTGGTAGGAAGCGCTGGGGTGAGATCAAGATGGCAGAGATCAGAAGGAAGGTGAGGATCAGGGGGATCAGGGGGGTCAGGGAGGATCAGGAGGGTCAGGGAGGGTCAAGGGCTCCCAAATGTTGCAGTATATGGATGTGTGTGTTTATGTATGTGTGTATGTATGTGTGTATGTATGTGTGTGTGTGTATGTGTGTGTGTATGTGTGTGTATATATGTATGTATGTGTATGTATATGTATATTTATGTGTGTATGTATATGTATGTATGTGTCTCTATAAAGGTGAGGATCAGGGGGGTCAGGGAGGATCAGGACGGTCAGGGAGGATCAGGAGGGTCAGGGAGGATCAGGAGGGTCAGGGAGGGTCAATGGCTCCCAAATGCTGCAGTATATGGATATGTATGTGTATGTGTGTGTGTGTGTATGTATGTGTGTGTGTGTATGTATGTGTGTGTGTATGTATGTGTGTGTGTATGTGTGTGTATATATGTATGTATGTGTATGTATATTTATGTGTGTATGTATATGTATGTGTATCTATATATATATATATATATATATATATATATATATATATATATATTTGTGTGTAATGTAGGTGTGTATCTGTGTGTAAAGTGTATTTGTGTTTGAGTGTATTTGTGTTTGATTCAGATTTTTTTTTTTCTTGTTTTCCTCCTCTAAAAACTAGGTGCGTCTTATCTGCCGGTGCGTCTTATAGGGCGAAAAATACGGTAATTAATTGTAATGCCTTTCATTGCTTTCCCAGTATTTGTAGGTACAGTATTGTGTGTTTATTTGCTTTTGCAGTGTTATGAATATGTGTTTAACCCACTTGTGAGTCCTATATCATTTTTTATACATTTGCCATTTATGGTTTTGAAGGCATTTGCGTGCTTGTTGAATTGTTGTAATTAAATATGGATCTTGCTTCTTTAGCACTGGTAACATTTACGTCTTGGAACATCAAAGGAGGAGATAGGACAGAGTTAAGTTTCTGACAACCGCAATGATTTTGAGCCTGTAACTGGAATGCGAGTGGCTAAAAGTAACCAATTAAATATCAGTAACATTTATAGGTTTCCCTTACGGGCTCAAGTAATTGCGATTTGGACAATTAAATACGGGCCGTTATTAAGTACAATAATATAAATAACAATTTGTCAAGGCAGGAATACAATGTTGCAGCCTATGTATTAACTTTATAACCTGAAATGTACTAAAATCACTTTAAAGTTAACTTTTCAATTTGTTGTGTCACCAATAAAAATAACTTGTATTAATCTATAGTATTTATTGATAGGTCCAGATCACAAACACTATATATTGACCTGCTTTGTTTGTCCTTCATGGAACATCCATTTCTTATTAGCTGGAACTTTTTAATCGGCTATTCTTATGTGCTTAAGTTTACAAGTCAAAATTTCACTCAAAATGGTGCAGGAGCTCAAATATTAGCCTATCAGTCCTCCTTCCCACCCGACGCACATTTCCCTTCTCCTATACAGATTTTTTAAGTTTGGAGATCAATAAGGATCACTGGATCTCTGTTTCCTGCAGCATATCAGGACAGAGGAGGCTAAAAGAATACCACATTATCTATATTTAATGTAATATTTCTACACTATATATCCAATTTTTTCTCATATATAAAAATTGTAATGTTTAATATGTAATCTTTTATGTGCATGCTAGAAATGTTACCGTGACCGTTTAAGTATGCTTTATATATTCAAGCAATATGAAGATTATCTAATAGTTTAATACGCTTACCTGCACTACAACATGCTGTGGATCACTGAAGGAATGAATACTAAAAACTTTAATAAAAGGCAAATAAAGCTAGAATTTATTTTGTTTAATACATTTATGCCTCCAATCCATCAACAGTAACAAAATATAATAATACAATGGTTAAAAGGTAAACAAATTATAATATAACCAATATAATCTGAAGTATTTTATTAAAATAGTAACAATTTAGATTTTTTTGCAGATTTATTTGTTCTGTTGTAGAGCAATGTGTAAATGTGATATAATAGCAGTGTGTGTTTTAAGCTTAAAGTTATTTATTTTATGTTAGATGAGTCACAGGGATGGATAATTATATTGGGAGTTACACTTCCATTTAATCCAACTGTTAAACTCAATATCCCAAAGGAGTTGGGATAAAGCTGAGATTTATTTTGCTTAGTACTCTGCGTGGAAGGGATAGGTACTTTTATAGATAAAGCAATCAGATATGAGGCACATACTGTTTTTAAAGGAAGATGTATGGAAATATGAGGGTCGTTTTGAATGCATTTCTGAAATAAAGTTAACTGAAAATAATTATTGAAAGGGTCTACTAGTATAAATTGTCTAAAGTTAAATGACCACTGTAGTTTGTGTCATATATTTGTGATGTAACAAAATGACAATCCTGTTAGCTTCATAAGCCATGATCATAAAAAAATTACATTTAGCAGACAATGACTGTTTGATGACGTCCATTCTGGACCATTAGAGCTTTCATTGCTGGCTGGAGCCTGCAGGGGTTTTAATGAGTGTTGCTCTTCCTGTTAATCCTTGTAAGTTTAATAATGATAAGGCAGCCTTTCAAAACTGCATAGAGATCTCATACACATACAAGGTGCTTCCCAGGTGAATTATCTCTATGGGGCATGGTTAAGTGAAGTTATTCAGAAGAGCAGAAATATGACACCCCAGTGGTCCTCGAAGACACACATTATTTCAGTGTGTGGACATAAGAGGAGTTCCAGGTGTAGTTTTCCAATGTAAGAAACGGGAGATGGGAAACGTTTGAGCACGTGTGTAGATATGGCTGCCTGAATATGAAAGACAGAATGACATGTATCTCTATAATATAGGCAAGAAGTTGTCGAAGAATGATATCCAAGTTGACTGTACTTTGGTAAACCCTATTTTGATTTTGAAAATGCTTTAACGCAAATAATGACACCAGAAGTAGAAGGATTAAGAAAGGACGGAAATAAATCAGAAAATATTAGATTAAATAGCTAATAATCATGATCTATCTATCTATCTATCTATCTATCTATCTATCTATCGTATTATCAGCAGTAATATTGATATGGTATGCAGAAATTGTCATACTGTATGATCTATATATTAAATCACTTAAAAACCTTAGATGGACATGTGGTAAAACCAGCCATAGTCCACTAATGTTGGGTGTTTCTATAAAAACATTTTATTACTCTCATATATAACAATGGCACAGATGGTTAAAAAAAAGAGTAAAAAAACAAACATATACAATCTTTATTATATGCCTAATGGCTTTATCTTTATCTTTCATGGGGAGGGTTAAAAACACACCAAACTAAATAGTGTACCCCTTCCTTTTTTAAAGTGGTTCACATATTAACAAAACCAGCCTTTAACAGTATAAGTTACATCTACCACAATGAAAGGCCTATTACAGCAGTCATTTGAATTTAAGAGTCATTGTTATATTTTGCCTCTGCTTGGCTCCAGGGGGCTACCATGTTGGACTCACTCCTCTCCTGCCCTATAGCATGTTACTGTGAGACAAGCGAGAAGTAAGTTTTGAGTAGAGTAGTACTGGCTCCTGCACTAGAAGCTGGAAGACTGTACTGTGTGGGCCAGTAGAAGCTGAAAGACATGACTGTGGGCCAAGTTTGTGAATTAGAAGATACAGTATAGCTTGATACCCGGTCATCTTACACAGTGTCATGCTCTTAGCAATGGAAGGGGGAAGAGGCCATCATGGTGAGCAGCAAGAAATGAAACATAGCAATAATGCATTACTTTATATAATTGAACCAATAGTGCTTTCATTTTGCTAAATACAACTTATACTTTTGAAAAGCTATGGCTTTTTTTACCCCTACATTGTCCCTTTAACATTTTTAAAAACTATTATAGAAGCAGACCTGATCTTTTCATTGGGTAATTGCAGATTTAAATTTTAATTATACCCTCATAGCAGTGTTATTTTGGATCATGTGCAGTTTTAGCATTCAAAAATAAAAACAATGTAAATATCAACTAACTTCAAAGATAAGAAGCTCCCTGAAATAGACAGTTGGGTTCAATGAATCAAGTGTCAGTTATTTACAGAGCTTTCAACCTGCCATAGACCTACACATTATAAGTGCACTTAAAAAAGAAAGATATGGATTTTTGAAAGCACTGTCCTTATCCTTAGAATCATGTTAGTCTGCTAAAAGGGCCGCTTCCTTGCTTGGCTCAAGAGCTTTTTATTTGCAACAAAATAGTATGTTTTTGTCATTGATCCTTATACTATACCCTGAAACTTCCACAAAAGAGACATGCACTTACAATGTTGATTTTCAACCAATGTGGCTAAGATATACATGGTGGAGGTTTCATCATGTTGCATTGACTTTGTAGATGTTTACATGTTTTTAAATTTTAAAACAATGTTTTGTTGCCTTATAAGTGTATTTAGTTCTTCAACACATTGTTTGAGATGGTCTAAAAGTCTCATTGTTACTCAGTGGAGAGACAATAAAAAAAGTAAAACTTATCAGGCCACTGTACAATAAAAAAAAAATGTTGCAAAAGCTTTGAGTTTCACTAAGAGCATAAATAAGATGTGAAAAAAGTAATTAAGGGAAGAATTATCTAAAAAAGCTTCCTTGTCTCTCTCTGTTCCATCCTTTCCCGCCCTTCCCACCACTGATGGATAAATAAGCACACCCTTATGATACAGGAAGTGATGTAACAAACATAACATTAATTAATCTACTCAAAAAGTAAAGTCTTCAAAAAATGTAGATTTTCCCAAAAAGTGTTTTTATGGCAATGGCTTACACAGCTGCTAATGTTATTAACTTTTACATACATCAAAAGCAAGTGTCTTTTTTCTTGAACTACAATGGTAGCATCATTGATGTAACATTGTGCTACTGGACCAATGAGGCAGTAGGGGTGTGGTGTTAATGTTACCCAATTATCAAATAAAGACTCTGGACTTCTGTCTGTTCCCTCCTTCCCCACCCCTCCCTGCACTGATAACTACAAACCCAAACCCCCATGATCCAGCTCTCAGGATGAGTTGTAGCAAACACAAAACAGATTCCTATATTTTGAGTCTTCAAAAATGTCCATGGCTTACATAGATGGTAATATTGTTAGTTTGGTACATACTTGACAAAAAGTGCATTTTTGTCTTCATCTACAGTGCTCCCTTAAGTTTGGGCCTGCACTGCCATTAATGTGTGTTTGTAAAGCATAAATATAGGATACTAAACCCTTGAGTAACATTGAGACAGGTTAGACTATATATATTTACATATATTTTTTAAGTATATTGTATTGAGGTTTAGTGTATTTTTTTGTGTATGTATAAATATATGTGTATGTATATATACTGTGTATATATATAGTAATTTAGTAATTATTAATATATATATAAATATATATATATATATATATATATATATAGAGAGAGAGAGAGAGAGAGAGAGAGAGATTAATAATGAATATTGCAATTTATTGTGATACCTATTTTATTGGAGAAACTCGTTGCTTATATTGACTAGCTTTCGAGAGGTTTGACCTCTGTATAATGTCTGAAGCAAGACTTGATAAAGAGAGGTTGAACCTCTCGAAAGCTAGTCAATATAAATAAGGCATTTGTCCAATACGAAAGGTATCACAATATATTGCAATAATAATTACTAGATTACTGGACATTCACGGCTGCTTCACTCTTCAATTATATATATATATACGTTTCTTATATACACAGTGGTACAAAAGTACAGATAATAAAAATGATCAGTACTTTTGAGAGGTGATAGATAGCTTGTACCATCTTTTATATAACTGAAAAAAGAACTCTGTTTTATTGTATTAGATACCAGGATAGCAGCTTTAATGTCTATATTACATCTTGTTTTGTATTATTCATAACTTTTTGGAAATAGCATAAAAATCACTAAAGACTAGAGAAAGGAGCTCTGAACTAGGAAATATTAACAAAGATATATATGTATAGAAAAAGTGCATATATTTATGGTTTATCAAGGGTAATAATATGCCAAATAAAGAAATTTTTCCAGCCATTGGTAATACCACGTTTTTCCCTCATTGAAGTTTGAGGACTGTAGCAATGCTTCAAGGAAAAAAAATGGATTCTTTTAGAACCAAATAGGAAAAATAACTTATTGCTTTCAACAAAACCATATTCTTTCATGTAAGTTAGAAATTGCATGTATTTCTTTTTACTCTACAATTGCGTAAATCTTATGTGAAACAGTTCTCTTCATAATTAATATCATCAGATTAGTCTAGTGTTGTCCAAACAGAGTTCAGTCAGACTTTTTTTTTAAATCTAAAATGATGGACAGAACTCCAGGTTCTGGCTCCTTCGGAATATATATCACACTAATAGACCATGAGCATTCCATGGAACATAGGTTTGGAACCACTGGCAATTACTTTATGTTCTTTTTACTTGTTTTCTTCCATTAAACGTTACAAGCAAATTAGATCTTAAAGAATGCTCCAGCATAATTGAAATATAACATTGTGGATGTATTAATGTTTGTGCCACCAAAAATCAGAGGAAGTAAACATGAACAGACCCAAATTGTTTCACTTGTTCCATATATTTTTGACCATTCATGAATAATCCAATTGACTATATGTCCACAGTTCTTCAGTAACTCCAAAAATCTAAAACTGTGTGAGTTACTGCATTTTATTTAATATATTTTATTGCAACTACTAACACCCCAATCTGTGCACAACAGAACATGCTGTACTGCATATTGATAATAAGTACTGTTGTACAAATAAAGGCACATCATGAATAAAACCATTATACAGAAGGTCTCCGCATTACAGATGACCTGACTTACAGACGACCCATACTTAAGAACAGGCTCCCAACGCTATTTGTATGAGTTTATTTTTAAGATGTTTGTTTAAATTAAAAGAGAGAGCACAAAAGTTTCTGTAACGTATTATTACAGTACAGGGGTATTATTATTATTTCAGTATTACACTACATTATTATTGCCATATATGAGCCATTATAGTATTTTATTATTATTATTAATGTTATTCACCAGGGATCCAAGTTACATACAAATCTGGTTTAAAGACGTTCTCAGGAAAGTATCTCATCCTTAACCAGGGGACCGCCTGTAATGACTGTGCCTTTGTCACATTAATATTCATTTACAACAATGTACTTTTTCATTTCAATATATTTTTTCAGAATTACTACTATGACACACAAAGTTAAAGTACAAAATCAAGAACATTAATTGTTTAAATGTGTGTGGCTGTAAATAAATTCTGGTTTTACTGGTGAAATCTTTTTTTATATAAAAAGGAAAAAAAAACTGTTGAAAACAATTATTTTTTGTGAACAAAATAAGAAAACTCATACAGAAAGAATGTAGCATTTTTACAGAAAAAGAAACCATTTAAAAGGGAAAGATATGGAAACCTGCAAAACAATGCAGAATAAGAGCATTGAATCATACAAAATAAAAAATAATAGTATGGCAATTGTGCTCATAATAATAAATGGTGTTACTTCTAGAAAATACTTGATTTTACCAATACTAAAAGTGTGGATATAAAACGTTGTGTTCATACACAATAATATCGATTTAATTTTCATTGGTGTACAGTTGGATTTAATTCTGAAAATAGATATTAGCAAAATAAAAAAAGTACCATACTGAAATTTCCTGTTAATAATAAATTATACCTTTACTAGCTACCCATGACATTACATTGTAAAATAGATATCAAACAAAACCTGAAGGCCAATAAAAGGTACCAATTAGTGATTATTACAGTTTTGAGGGTTACAATGAGAAATTATTATAGCTGTACCTTATATCACTATACATTATAGCATGTTCATATTTTTCAAAATGACTTCCCCGACTAATATTTTGAGAAATAAATAAAAGAAGAATATTTACCAGGTTATGTGCATTTGATGATACACAAAGAGATGGCACTGTAAAATGGCAGCAATTTACATTTCCGTAAAATCAGTGGTTAGTAGAACATAGCTTTTAAGAGATATGGCAGACCCAATAACATAGGTCTTCTTCTATTTAAAGAGAAATGTATCATGAAAAGATACAATTGTCATATATTTAATATTGTAGGGCATATATTAAAATTATTAAAATATTACCTGAGAATGAACACCTCACATAATAAAAAGATATAAATAATTACACATAATAGTTCTAGTGAGTGTTTATTTTTTTTCCTAGTTTTGAAGGATGGCAGAGGTTCCTTTTGCGGTTTTTGTTCCTGTTTTTTTGAGGTGATTACAGGTTCAGTGGTGTTTTCTGTGCTTCCTTAATTTTCTTGGTAGCAACTCCTAGAATGTGCAAGTAAATTGATAATTGCTCTTTGTGCCGTAATATCTCGCAGTTCTATTTATTTTCACAGAATGAAAAAACAATTAAGTAAAAAATTATAAATATCAGGTTTCACCAAATTGGAAACCAGTCAACTTGTTAAGTCCTGCACTCCATAAATGGTTTGCTCTTCAGTACTGAACAAGTTAAAAATACCCATCATTATTTACCAAAATGCCTCAATTATCACTCTACATAAAATTAGATACTAGGAAAAGAAAAATATCGAAAATAATATTTCACTCATGAACTACATAAAGATTGTTCAGCATTGACATGTGACCAAACTAATATTATCCCAATGGCTTAGGTAGTAGAGACCTCGATCTGTACCCACCTTTTTGTCAGCTGGGTCTATCTGTTTCCAATTATTGGACTTTAGCTGATGAAGTTCATCAAATTTCATACTAATGTTTTCTATGGAGAGTTGTAGCATGTCCCAAAACCCAGCTAAATCCTGAGACGTTGGCCTGGGGTGAGCATTGGGATTCTGCAAGACACAAATATAAGCAATAATGTTATTAAATTTTACTAACACTCTCTTTAGACTGAGACATTTTGTGTAAATGTTCTTAACTATTGTTAATCAGTTTTATACTGATCAAACAATGCATAGCAAAGCAGAAACAGGACATTAAAGTACAATACAAAATACTATTTCCAGCTGATAGGAATCTGCTGTATAGATCTCTGGTAATATCTTATATTTGTAATAGAAATTGTAACTGCACATTTGTCTATTGCAAATAAAAATAAATATGACATATTATCAAGACACACTAATCACCACAAGAGAGTGGTACACGTTAGGCCTCTTTTTGCCCACACAGTTTTCCAAAATATTGCCCATTCTTCTCTTGTTTAGAATATGTTTTAATCATTAAAATCATAACACAGACTCTCTCCAATATAAATGTAAATTACAAGGGGATATGATTTACCATACTCCATAATCCGTGTGACAATGTTATGTGTTTTAACTACACTTGAACATAGGAAAATGGTTTTAGAATATAAAATAAAATACTACTGCCTGCTCTATATTGCGTTGTATATGCCAGTTTACTGCTGTTGGATCTGTCATATTGTTTTTTTGGTAAACAGATTCCTGAAATAGGAGAAGACTTTGATTGCACAGGACGTTGTATTTACACAGTGCAACACAGATGATCTGGTACTCCCATCTCCTTAAGAACATGCCACATTTTGTTGTAATCCAGTCTCAAAGGCTTTAGATCAGTCTATAAAGCAGAATTAAATGTTTTTTTCTGGAACTTCCTTGCTTTCTCTATTATCCAGAGGACATTGGCAATTTGATCTCTTGTGCCTCTTCCTCTGCTATCACATTTGGTAGTTCCCATCCATATAATGTTGGAGTCGAGCTTGAAGAATCTTAAGCATTACCTTGCTAATTGCTCTTTATCAGAGATGTTGAATTCCAAACCCAGATTACTGTGTATTCTTAGATATATTATATATTCAAAATGTTATTTTAACTTAAAGCAGCAGTGCATACTATGATAGATTGTGTGTGTGTGTTTGTTAAAAGACAAAAAAGTACATTCGTGTGCACACTTAAATATGTAAAAATAAGTAAAAAAACGTATTTACCACTCAGAATCTGAAGAAATACAGTTTTAGCACATAGTCTGGGATCTGGGTGGGGACATCCAAATGAGTCCATAGCACTTTCACTCTGTAGACGTCTGGATGCGTATATATATATAAATGTATATATATATATATATATATATATATATATATATATATATATATATATATGTATATATATATATATATATATATATATATATAGTAATTATATATATATATATATATATATATATATATATATATATATATAGATTAATAATTGAGTATTGCAGTATATTGTGATACCTTTTGTATTGGACAAGCATCTTATTTATAGTGACAAGCTCAAATAAGTCTCGAGCTATACTAACATGAGATGGAACCCTCAGTTTGAAGAAAAACAGTGATGCAGGGAGAGTGGAAAACGAAACATATATACACATATACATCAATATATATAACAGAGCACTGTAGTTCACAGTGATATATTTCCCGTTGGACAAAGATCTCACTAAGAGTGCTAAGTCTGTTATGGTATAATAAGAAAAATTCACATGAAATTATGAGAATGTGTTAGAAAACCCAAGTCCCTATTAAGTCCTGTATTTTTAGTGTTGAAGAATGTGAAAATCTTTATTTCAAATGTTTTTCTCTCTTGGATGTTTTAAAATTTTGACTTTTAAGTTTTGAATGGAGCGATCATTCTGGCTGAAATGGTGTCCCACTGGGATACCATGACTGTCTTCATTATGCGTTCTTATGGAATGTCTGTGTAAATTCATCCTTAAGTGCATTTTTTGGCCGGTTTCTCCAATGTAACAGCCTGTGTCACGTATATTGCATTGTATTATATAAACCACATTGGACGATGTACATGAATACTATCATTTGATGTTATAGGACTTGTTGTTATGTGTGGCTGTGTCATCATTACAAATGTGTTGACATAATTTATAGGCACGTTGTTACAAGGTTTAGTTCCAGTTTTTATATTCAGTTGTTCATTGGCCAATTTTCTGCTGACCAGTTTTTGTTTCAGGTTTGGTGGTTGTTTAAATGCAAGGATGGGAGGTTTTGGAAATATTTTTAATATATTTAATTCAGTATCTTCGGTTAGTAATGGTTGTAAACCTTTGATTATTTTCTGTATTTTCTCTAAAATAATGGATGGTATATGGTCACTAGAGGTATACGTGAAATAGTTTCTTTTGTTTTGTACTTTAACAGGTGTTCATGGGGTATTTTGATGGCAGTGGTTATTTTTTGGGTAATAATACAGGTTTTGTAACCCCTTTGTTTGAAAGATTCAGACAGTGTTTTTACATTTCTATGTGTTTGAGCAAATCCGATGGTATCTAATAGCTTGATTATGGATGATGGCTTGCTTTGTGTGGGAGGGATGAAAACTGGAGCTGTGTATGCACATTGAGATGTCTACAGAGTAAAAATGCATTATGGACTTATTTGCATATATATATGTTTTTTTAACTTGCTTTAGACATTCAAATGTGAACACAGATGTACTATTTATTTACTGTACTACTGTACAGAGGAGGGCTTCTATCGCTCATATTATAAATGATTGCTGTGGTGAACTACCTACTCATAAGATCCACAACACAAGCTGAGATCCCGCCCCATGCTGATGATAGCCAGTAAGCTTGAAACAGCTGTACATGGATAGGATTCTCAGCTTGTGTTTAATCCAATCTTGGCTTTGCATTAAAACTGTGTAATACAGCAGGCATAAGCTTAAAGGAAGCCATGTTTGAAAATGTCTATGGATTGAAGAGCGAGGAATTTGTGAGCACATTTGCATGTCCCAGCTCAGCGTCCCAGAAAGCAGTGTAATAACTGTTTTTCTCGGAATTCTGAGTTTTGTATTTGTTTACATTTGTACATGCATAAGGGATTTTAATCAACAAAGTGATTTTACATTCCAGTCTTATAACGATAAATAACTAAAACTAGAGTTTTAAAGTGTGTTTAGTGTATAAATATATCATTTAAATAAATATATACTGTATATATATATATATATATATATATATATATATATATAAATATAATTATGTGTATATGTACAAAGACATTTATTTGTCACTATACATTCATGCTTAAAGTGTTTATTTTTATGTAAGTAGCACTTCCTCATTATCTTTTTCATGAAGAATGAAGCAGAAACTTACAAGGAAACTTAGTGGATTGACAGCCAATTAAAGTGTTTTTTCAGCTAGACTGGTTGACCAGGTGACCTTAATTGCCAGGAATTTAGGGTCATGAGGAGCAATTTTAGAACATACAAGCATCATTATGCACCATGACCATGTGCAAACCACTAAGAAATCAGCTGTGTCAGATATTAAACTAATATATGTGATTTAGTACATATAAAAATAGCAACATTTATAAACGAGTAAGTCATCATCGCTTTGAACATCAGAATTATCCGCTGCAGCACAAACACTGGAATAAGCGAGTCTGGGCAAATGTATAGCTCAGTAGACAAATGAAGCGGTGTTTGCATGGAAAGCCATTGATGTTTCCCAGGGAATTGTAATGAGAGGGATTATAAACAGGAAAATGCTCTAATTTCAGTGCACGGTAAACCAGACATAATAATATGAAATTTCTAAAGCATAAACATGCCAAAACTGCTGCATTCACTCGCTTCACATTCCTGATACTTTGGAAAAACAAATACACACTGAGCTGTAGTTTGTCGGATGTATACGTACCAGATTCTCTTCGCAGAGCTCTCTGAACTGATAGAACTTCTGGGACATGAGAAGCTGGGCACAACCCACTGCGCTGCGGATCTTGTCTAAGACTTAAACACAAATTATAGTTAATATTTTAATAGATCCATAGGCACTGTGAACAGAAGCGGAATATGTTGGCGCGTTATAAATAAAGGATAATAATAATGTACAAATGTGTATATCTACAAATGTGTTGTCTTGCCTTATTTATACTGACTTCAAATGTTTGTTCAGTTCTTATTCATGTGTTTATTTTACCATAACCTCAAAAGAACCTGCTGGCGCTCTAGAAATAAAATATTCTAACATAAAAATAGGAAAATCAAGACATTTGCATTTCATTGTATTTAGCATATAGTAAATCTAATTCCAGAAAACTTTATTTGAAATCTGTATTTTCTTATCTGTAGGAGATTCTCTGATCCGACTTCCTCAGTCAGCCTCTTATCAGTAATTGCCATTTTATAAGAACTCTGTGGGTGGTCGCACCAGAGCCATTCAGAGTCATTTGTAAAGGTAATGTGCTCACACAGAGTTCTTATTAAAGGGACATTGAAAGAATTCTTGCAAAAGAAAGAAGGTATTTGATAATGGGTCGCAATGTGCTTTCTTTTTTCAAATAAAGATCTCAGAGTGAAAAAACATATTCATAAGTCTAATTGCTCTAGGGGGCTTGCCTTCTGTCAGCCAATGAGATCTACAGAATAAGCTCAAAGACAGGGCCCTCCATTTCTGTAATGTGTTCATATCGTTTTGTCTTGATCACAACACATGTATAGTGCTACAGAATATGTTGGCACATTACAAATAAACAATAATAATAAAGTATGCTCTCTGCATTTCCTGTTAGTTTCATTGAGGCTTACACAATACTCAATATCTTTGTTTAATTTTGTAATGTTGTAAAAATGCTCTTTTAATTGCTTGATAACACAGTTGTGTTACATGTCCCTTTAAGATGACACAGAACATGTACCAGTTATTGCAGGTAATGAAACACACACATATAAATACATATATTTACAGCTGGTTGTTATGAAAATAAGTTGCATGGCATTTTAGATAACTTGAAAAGATGGGTATTTTAAGTATAACTTATCTACGCAGGACAACCCACTCATTGTGTCTCCTAATTAAGGGCCAATAATTAACTTTCACAGTGGGAGGTGGTAAGGAAGGCAAGCATGCCCTAGTTTGTATAAATATGTATAATGACACAGACTTTAACAATTAAACAACTCTGTCATGTTTATCCAGCTGCACGTGCTTCTCTTTTTTTTATCACCCCCTGCTGTAAGAGTTAATGAATAGCCTTTGATAAGGAGGAGAGAGAGAGTGTGTGAGGGAGAGAGAGTGAGGGAGAGGGGAGGAGAGAGTGAGGGTGAGGGGAGGAGAGAGAGTGAGGAGAGTGAATGAGTGATTGTAAAGGGGGGAGAGAGAGTGAGGCAAGTGAATGAATGAGTGAGTGAGTGATTGTGAGGGGGGAGAGAGAGTGAGGCGAGTGAATGAGTGAGTGATTGTGAGGGTGGAGAGAGAGTGAGGCGAGTGAATGAGTGAGTGATTGTGAGGGTGGAGAGAGTGAGGCGAGTGAATGAGTGAGTGATTGTGAGGGGGGAGAGAGAGTGAGGTGAGTGAATGAGTGAGTGAGAGGAGAGTGATTGTGAGGGGGAGAGAGAGTGAGGCGAGTGAATGAGTGAGTGAGTGAGTGATTGTGATGGGGGAGAGAGAGTGAGGCGAGTGAATGAGTGAGTGATTGTGAGGGTGGAGAGAGTGAGGCGAGTGAATGAGTGAGTGATTGTGAGGGGGGAGAGAGAGTGAGGTGAGTGAATGAGTGAGTGAGAGGAGAGTGATTGTGAGGGGGAGAGAGAGTGAGGCGAGTGAATGAGTGAGTGAGTGATTGTGAGGTGGGAGAGAGAGTGAGGCGAGTGAATGAGTGAGTGATTGTGAGGGGGGAGAGAGAGTGAGGCGACTGAATGAGTGAGTGAGTGATTGTGAGGGGGAGAGAGAGTGAGGCGAGTGAATGAGTGAATGTGAGGAGAGTGATTTTGAGGGGGGAGAGAGAGTGAGGCGAGTGAATGAGTGAGTGAGTGAGTGATTGTGATGGGGAGAGAGAGTGAGGCGAGTGAATGAGTGAGTGATTGTGAGGGTGGAGAGAGTGAGGCGAGTGAATGAGTGAGTGAGTGAGTGATTGTGAGGGGGGAGAGAGAGTGAGGTGAGTGAATGAGTGAGTGAGAGGAGAGTGATTGTGAGGGGGAGAGAGAGTGAGGCGAGTGAGTGAGTGATTGTGAGGTGGGAGAGAGAGTGAGGCGAGTGAATGAGTGAGTGATTGTGAGGGGGGAGAGAGAGTGAGGCAACTGAATGAGTGAGTGAGTGATTGTGAGGGGGAGAGAGAGTGAGGCAACTGAATGAGTGAGTGAGTGATTGTGAGGGTGGAGAGAGTGAGGCGAGTGAATGAGTGAGTGAGTGAGTGTGAGGGGGGAGAGTGAGGCGAGTGAATGAGTGAGTGAGTGAGTGATTGTGAGGTGGGAGAGAGAGTGAGGCGAGTGAATGAGTGAGTGAGAGGAGAGTGATTGTGAGGGGGGGAGAGAGTGAGGCGAGTGAATGAGTGAGTGAGTGATTGTGAGGTGGGAGAGAGAGAGTGAGGCGAGTGAATGAGTGAGTGAGTGAGTGAGTGAAAGGAGAGTGATTGTGAGGGGGGAGAGAGAGTGAGGCGAGTGAATGAGTGAGTGATTGTGAGGTGGGAGAGAGAGAGTGAGGCGAGTGAATGAGTGAGTGCGTGAATGAGAGGAGAGTGATTGTGAGGCGAGTGAATGAGTGAGTGAGAGGAGAGAGAGTGTGTGAGTGAGTGAGAGAGAGATGTCCTATATAAATAATTTATGCTTAAAACAGGCAACCTTTGGTCAATTATTTAACAATTCCCGTCAAAATGTTATATTTGTATTTATTTAGTATATAATGTAATAAAGTGATGTCATTTTTATTTATGTGTGTACTTTTAATTTCTGCATTTTAATGTGGCCACTATCACATATATAGTTGTGAGCGTACGAGTTGTTGCTAACGCTGCGGGCTCGCGTAGCGAGCTGCGGCCCTCGCGTAGCGAGGGCACTGCCCGAGGGTCTCAGTTGCTGGCATGGAGCGCCGTAGGCGCTCCATGCCAGCACCTGAGGACCTCGCAAAGCGAGGGCCGCAGTTGCTGGCAAGGAGCGCCTTCGGCGCTCCATGCCAGCAACTGCGACCCTCGCAAACTTCACGTCGCAACCCAAACAGTACGACACACACATTACGACACTCGCAAACAACATACGACACACGTTCACACACATTACGGACTCGCAACACTCGGACGCAACTCGCGAACATTACAAAATGTAAAACACAATACATACACACACCACATACATAGAAAACTTACCTACACCAAGAGGGAGCACCCAGCACCTCAAAAATACAACTTACACCTCGATTTTACTTCAAATAAAACAGTTTAGAGACTAAAAAAAAAACGAAGCGAGAGAAAAAATGGCCGCCGAACAAAACGAAAACGAGGCTACAGCACTCTAAACTCGCAAAACACCACAAGAAACTCGCAAAACACCACAAAACACCTACGGATATTCCGATACAAACGTATAACACACATTACTCGCCATTTGACGCCAATGCGGAAGTACACGACAACGGTTTGGGCTCGCGCACGCACAGTGTTACACTGCACACATTCAGCACGCTTACACAGCAGATCCACACCACTAATGCTGCAGCAACATCAAAACACATTCACAGCTCTTCCACACAATGCTTTAAAATAGGTAAAGTATATTCATTTATTAATGTATTATATATTTCATTATTACACACTAAACAGCATTAGCTACCTTACAATTTCATTGCCGTCATTTTTTGACGGGCAATTCGCTAGTAATTATTTAAACCTGAGTCACTATAGCCTTCTTTCTATCAGGCCTCCTGCTGTATGAAATGAAAACTATTATAAAATGTCTAATTTTACTTTACACAATACTATGTGAATACATGTAGTAGTCCTAGTATAGCTGATCATAAATATATGTTTAAATAGCCTCATTTGTACTCCAACCTAAACATTGCACCAGTATCTCACACGTCATAATATGACATTTGCTACAACTAATGCAGATTAGCGAAGTTTTCCTGACAGTGGGTTTATTTTCTTTTAGTTTTCCTCTGGCATATTAATAAATTAACCACCAGTGTGAACCGAAATATTTGTCAGTGATCTTTGTCCATGACACCATGCTTCTATAGCCACTTACTACAACATATAGTATGCCTTGAAGGTTTATGTTTATATTCTACACAATTAAAGTGGAACTATTGTGAAAAGTTGAACCAAATGCTGAGGTAAATTTTGAAGTAAATGCTGAGGTAAATGCTGAAGTAAATGCTGAGGTAAATGTTGAACCAAATGCTGAGGTAAATGTTGAACCAAATGCTGAGGTAAATGCTGAGGTAAATGCTGAGGTAAATGTTGAACCAAATGCTGAGGTAAATGCTGAGGTAAATGCTGAGGTAAATGTTGAACCAAATGCTGAGGTAAATGCTGAGGTAAATGCTGAGGTAAATGCTGAAGTAAATGTTGAAGTAAATGCTGAGGTAAATGCTGAGGTAAATGTTGAAGTAAATGCTGAGGTAAATGCTGAAGTAAATGCTGAGGTAAATGCTGAGGTAAATGTTGAAGTAAATGCTGAGGTAAATGTTTTACAAATCTGACATTGGCAACCATAGGGGAGAAGTTACTAAGAGGATGCTCCTTAATTCACGATCACGGATTTATTGCAACTCATGTCTGAATGTCATTTACTAAATCTCATGTATTATAATTAGATCCATAATGAGGTTCTGTATTATGAGCCCCATATAAGGATGATACTGCAATCTGTGCACTCTAATCCCAGGTTATATTCTAAATGTTATTTTCTTGAGACATGTAAGTGCACTTAATACATCAAATCCTATTCATATTTGGCATTCAATCCAATTGATTTTGTTAAAGGATGTGCAACATGTAACACAGCAGACAGATCTTCAATCATAAAGTTAAAAGTATTGGTCAAATATGGCCAGGTTAGAAATATTTTAACTTCCCGGATATATCCCTCTTTGCCTGCGCATTTCTTCTGCAGGACTGACAGCTGCAGTTACAGAGGGCGCTGTGAGTATTCGGGTACCATCAAGTTCTAGGGAAGGCAAATAACTATTTTCCCCAACAACGTGGCGCAACTCGATGGCGCTGAATCGGCAGCGAGGCCATCGCTATGTTCGGCGCGGGCACTCGCCCCCCAGAACCACAGGCGTACCTCTCATAGCTCAAGGCCTCTTCTGTCAGCGCGCCTTATATGCAAAAATCGGCTGCGCCATCTGTCAGCCGGAGGCAGAACTGCAGCTGTCAGATTTTGCGATGGTGAAGAGGGAAAGGACCAACTTCCCTGACAAAGAAGGTGTCCACCGGCAGTACTTAAACAAAGCACAATGATCATTTGATGTAAAACACATGAGGCCTGGTATGTGGAGGAGTACAGGAACAGAATACAGCTGCACTTATGTCCTATTGAGAATTCACATGGGAACACATACTGTGTTCAGAATATTCTTTGTTATATATACACTACATTATATGATTGGAATATAGACGATTTACAAATGTGCACTGATTTGATAAAAAACAAACACGCAAAACAATATAAATCAGTTTAAAGGGCAAGTTTCACCTAAACATATATTTTGTTTCCAAATATGGTGCAATGTTAAAATCAATACTTTTATCAAATTATTATTTAGCAAATTTTTGAAAAGAATTGCAAAATAATTGTTTTTCTGAATCTTTTGTCTTCCAGATAACACATGTGCTTATTAACACTGGGCATGCTCAGATCCTAGGGAGTAACTGTAGATTAAACTACTGAAGACAATATATTGAGAGTAATTAGTGCCAATGATCTGCAACTAGTAAAATCTACAGAATGCCCTCAGCTGGTGACTTTGCAGTCTCTATTTAGACTTTGATCATCCCTTCTCGCCATTTCACTTTGCTGTTGTGGCATCATTCTGAGCAGTGCGCCAAATACAGGGGCTGACTTATTCAACACAATATAAATAATTTATGAAGCTGAAACACTGACATATTTCTGCTATAGTGTACTCTGCTACAGCAGCAGTACATAACTATGGAACTACATACATAGAGAAATGTCTGTATATAGCGAAAATTGTGTCTGTAAGTGTACTGACATACCTCTATAAACACACACACACACACATAAATATATATATATATATATATATATATATATATATATATAAACATACACAGACACTTATGTGTGTGTGTGGTATAGCTAGGGAAAAGCAGGAGTAAGTAGGGTAGGGCCTAGACAATGGCGGAGCTAGTGAGTGGGGGGGCCCCAGTGCAAAATAACTTTCGGCCCCCCTCGCAAGTTTTCCATATATATAAAGGCAGCACCACACCTAGCTAGAGCAGAAGACATGCTAAAAAGTTTAAATGTAAGCTTCCTGTATTTCACATAATGTGGTTGTCCTGTAAAAATAAACTTTTTGCAATATTTGAAATTATACTCTTGTCTGTTCTTTGTTTCTTTATCAGATGTCTTTTAAGAAACACAAAGTGCTTAAAAACAACAACAGCAGGTCTACCAAGGTATATAGAAATGTTTTTTAAGCTTTCGAATAATTGGTACCTCTCTCCTGAACATATGATTAAAATAGACCCAAAAAATCAAAGAACATGGTGGAAAGGCTGTAATCAGTTGGGAACATCGTTTCATATGTGGTGGGAGTGCCCTAAAATAAACAGGTTTTGGATAGATGCGTGTCAATTAATAGAAGAAATATTAGCTCAAGAAATTAGGTGCTCCCCTTCATTGGTACTGTTCCATAGGAATTTGGAGGAATTCCGTGGTTCAGATAGTATATTGATATGTCACATTCTGTTAGTAGCTAAACGTTTGATAGTAAAATCATGGAAAAATACCCATGTTCCATCAAGAATACAGCTGGTGGCAGCAATACGAGAAAATAGAGAGATTATTGATCCCATAGGCAAGAATTGGCTGATGGAAACAGGTACCCGCCTCCCTTGGCAGAAGTGGGATACATTTGTAAGTTCTATTGGAGTATAGACAAACGGATCATAATTCAGTAATTATAAAAGAGGTAGAAGGGGAGAAGGAAAAAAAAAAGGGAGTAGTCAAGGAAAAAGTCTATAAATCATATAATAGGTAGATTAGGAACCCAAACTCTCCAGCAACAACTTATTGGTAGGTCATCGGTCTGGTACAGTGTGAATGGTGTATGTGTTTCTTTTTCTCGCCTTTTCTTCTCTTATTTCCTTTAGATAATAGTCAAATATTCTGTAAATATAACGAGGTTAAACGGGGGCATACCTTGAATTCATAGGAAAGGAAAAAAAGGTATGAGTAAAAAAGGAAAAGTTTCTGTTCCTATATATACAGACGTCTTTACTGAAAACACAAATATAAGGAAAATGTGGGAAGGCAGATAGTTAAGAAAGAGAAGCGATAAAGAATAATAGACCTTTCTCTGAAAGAGAGGGTAGACCCCGGTCCCTATATAGTGGAAAACTCTCTCACATAATGTTGGAATTAATTTTGGGTGGGGGGATGGCGAAAAGCCATAGTTATAGATGCAAATATTAGAGAGGGGCTAAGATCTGTCAAAGTATCTAACAGAACTCACAGCCCTGGTTTCAAAGAAGCTAAGTGGTAATATAGGGGATACAGATGTAATATTTTTTTTTTCTATATATATATATATATATATATGTACATGTATATATATATGTACATATATATATATGATGTTTAAATCTGGTCTGGAGGTATAAGTTTCCCCCGTTAAGAGGAAAACATGAGGGGAAAGGAGGGAAGAAGGAGTATTATCAGAAGTGTGTTATGAATTGCGATTGTTTGTCTGTTCTGTACTTTGTATTTACGTTCTGTTTTTGTACTTGTATTCTTTTGTCTGGAAAAAAAATAAATAAAAAAATGTTTCTGAAAAAAAAAAAAAAGAAACACAAAGTGCTTTGAGTATAGCAACAAAGAAATATGGGGGTATTGTTACAATATTTATGCATATTTACAATATTCTGACTCAGCAAGGGTTAGCAAGAACACTGGAAACAAAAAAGATATATGATGTAATAATTAGCAAGAGGAATACTGAATTCTTCCAAATTAATTTTGCATATTTTGCATTCAAAATAACTGAATTGGCACATGGCGGACATTCTGCAATTCCTGGAATAAACTTTACATATGAAATAACTCACGCATCCAAATACTTTCCTCTGTATTCATACAAAGACAAGGATTCTCTCAAGTGCATTGCCATATGTTCATTTCTGTAACCCCACCCAGATGCCTGACAGATGTACCTTTAAACATGTGTTTTGACTCCAGAGTGTCTTGTAATTTACCACAGCACATTCCATAACCTTAGTTCTCCTTTGTAAGGGAAGTATTAGTTACATGCTTACTGCAGTTATTTTAAGACAAAGTTTAGCAAAAAGTATATATATATATTGTGTTTTTCTAGAAAATATAGGATATTTCATTATAATTTCAGCAAAGCTCAAAATGAAATGTTTCTGCATGCTTTATAAGAATGACTTTCTTAGACACAATTTGTGTTTCCAGCTAGGAATCCCATTATTCCATCTATCAGGCAGTTCAGTCGCCAGTAAGATAATGGCACACAGATCCCTGCAGTGTTACAGGCTGTTGTCAAGTTGTAATGAGCAGAGTCCATGAAGCAGCTGTTTCACACAAGGGCTGCTTTGTCCCACAAAGACCTGGATCATGTTACTGGGAGTGTCCTGGATACAGGCCTCATGCACTCTGCTGAAACTCTAAGGAACTTGTTTCAATGAACTTCATATTACTGCAGGATTCTCATAAACTGTAAACTGAAGTAGATTGACAGTTATGGCTGAAATAAGACAAGTCACATAGCAATCCAGGCTGGTATTACTTTGCTCGTTAAATTTCAGATTGTTTTTTGCATTATCTGAAATGAATCCTACTGTATTTTTCTGTTAAAGGGACATGGGACGTTTTGGGATTTTACTAGGTATATAATATACATGTGTATCTGTTTGCTTTGATGTAATTTACCTGCTTAGGTCAGGTCTCTGCAGCTCATAATGACACAGACCCTGCATTACTGGCAGTTCAGTGTCTCATACTAGCCAATCAGGGAGCAAAGTCTCATGCTGCAACATAACGATGAGAGATGGTCACTGATTGGTATAAAAAGCTGCACAGTCTGTACTACAGAGTAGGGGCATAGGAACCAGCGGGTTTGGGGGGACAAATCTCACCAGATTATATGTTTAGAGGGAAGAGTGTATCATGCCTACTGACTGTTGCATGATTAATAACAGATAGCTGAGGTACTAGGTGAAGCCAGTGCTTGATTACAGTTTTCCCCCTGAACTCAGGAATGCACCTACCAGTTAACCCATAACTGACTCTTTTAGACAATTCCAGCATTCCATGCTCTGCACTGATTGATTTATTGAGGATTAACTCTATTTTGTCTTTTGCTCACTACACAGAGCTGTAACTGTAAGTCTGGCAGTGGGCACAGACTTTACTTTATTGATTTCTCAGTGAAAAATGCACATATTTCAAAAATTCAAAAAGTATTTCAACATGCTTTTAGGGTATATTTACTGTGATGTGGTCCAAATTGCACTGAATTAAGAGGCCCTTTAATAATGTTAGATGACTAAATATTCCATCTTAAAGAAAGAAAGGGGTTCTTCACAGTAAGGGTGGTTAAAATGTGGAATTCACTAACAAAGAGCAGATTCAATAGATAACTTTTAAAAGGGTCTACATATATGTTTGAATAAAAAGGACATTCAGGGTTATCCTGGATAGCTAGAGAATGAGTATTGATCCAGGGAAGAATCTGATTACCAGTATCTGGGTTCAGGAAAACAATTGGCAATGTTTCAATGCTTTTTTTCTTTGCCTTCCTCTGGATCAATTAGCAATTAACAAGCAACATATTACACGGATCAGAAGAGATCTAAAAAGGTTAAACTTGATGGACTAAAAGTGTTTTCCAACCTCAATAACTATGTAGCAAAAGTGTTTATAACAAAGCAGATTAAACAATACTGACCAATGCATATGTCTCACATAATGAACTGAAACCAGAGCCCATTTACATATGTACTTTATACATATATTTCCCTGTTTACTTGGTGGGTATATTAATGTTAGATCATAAAAGCAGGAAATACTATTTTCCTTAGACAGAAAGTTTCATCTAAGCACTTGCTGCTTTTATACGGCAGACTTCAGTTATATATGTGCAATATATTTGTAAAAGTTTTAGCACCTGCCTTTTCTTGCTATAAGTACTCTTTATATTAGGTGACGTGACTTGCTGAAGAACATAGAATATGGATATAACTGTCACAGCTTAGAACTCGGCTGCAGTGTCATTGTCTCTTTAACTGGCTCTTGACCCAATCAGCTCACAGAGCTCAGTGACAAACAAATTAACTTAAAGGACCACTGCAGTTCAAGAAAAATTACTCTTATTAGTCAAATATGTACCAGACTAATATTAATAGCTTTGTAAGCCATGGACATTTTTTTTTTAAATCTGAATTTTTGCAGACTTTTTTTTACGAGTATAGGAAACCATTTTGTGTCTGTTACATCACATCCTGACAGCTGGATGATGGGGGATTGTTTATTTTCTTATACTTTATGCCCATTGTTAAGTTTTGTTAAAATGAAAGAGTACTGATGCAAAACACAGATTTAGACCATATATAACATGTATGAATGCAGATAAAATATATTTTATAGGTAATATAAAGAAACTGTTAGCTGCTAGCCACCATATTTAATTAAGCATAGTATATTGCTATGAAGCTTAGTTAAATAAACATGTGAGCAGAAGAAAATTGAACTTGATTTTCCTGTGATGGCGAACACAGTGTTTACTAACCAAGGCCCTCATTCAATTGCAATTTGGCCAATTCAATAATGCTCTAAATAAGCACATAACATATATTTTTTAAATAAGTTTTTAGTTAGTGAAAACCTTGTTTTTGGATAGATGTTTACTAACTAAAAACTTCTTTAAAAAAATATGTTATGTGCTTATTTAGAGACAAATTGGCCAAATTGCAATTGAATCCGGGCCCAAGTATTTTCCACAAATGTATACTTTTATTCCCAGTGTTGTACTAAAGCTTATCAAGATAATACAATTCAGCGCCTTAGTATGGTGGAAGATTAATTTTATTTTGCACAGTTTATAATTATGACAAATCTCTGACATATCATTTTTTACATTTTCTGTGGAGAGGGGGTATTCCAACAGGTATTGAAAAGGACGGCAGAGCATCTCATTACTTCTGCTCCCCATTGGGTTACTGTAATACATATGAATGAACATTTCTGATTCACCTTACAATAACTTACTAACATTTGGAAACAATAAATGATGTCCACTGAAAGTTCAGGTTTCACTATTTACAGTGCATTTGTTAAAATCTAGCCCTGCCCTTATGATGTCATAGACATGTGTTTATTATTAGTGTGGCTCTATGCTGTATAAAGAATACCGAGCAATAATACAGAAAAGGGGAAATTCCAAATAATATAAATTGGTGTTATATGAAAATGTTCACTTAGAGAAGTTTTAGAATGCATGAGAAAGTTATAGAACTTATATTTATTCCTAAAATAAATCCTATATGTTACAGGATTTTACCACGATACAGTATTAAAAAATCAAATTGAACTGTCCTAGTTAAAAATACAGCTGCAGTTGGATTGGCTCTTGATTGTTTGATACAATCAGGTTAAATGACTTAGAATTCTAAGTGCCGGTGACACAAATGTAACACGTTTTTGTTTCTAATGACACCTCCCCTCCTAAGAATGGTGTGCATACATAGTTCTCTAGGTTTGCATTTATATAAAATAATTTTTTAGTTGACACTTCTCATTCATGGCGTTTTGGAATGCGGCAAAGTTAACGTCCATGTATTTTTCAGAACTATGAACATATTTATTTGTCATGTCTATTTCCTTAGTCATTCTGGTTTACAACTAGTTCGTAGTCACTCTCTAGGCCACATTGTATGACTACTTCTAGCCTACAATGAGTAAACATCAGCAGACATCTTTAGGACAAACACATAGTCTTAATGGTTTTACTGGGCAGTCTCATTCCTGCATATGAAGTGTTGTGAGGACCCCAATGCACGTACTCAATCAGGACTCAATAATGTGTGCTCATTGGGACTAACATGTAGATATGTATCTCCCATTGTGGAATCTGTTATTGAATGTCCCTTCAGTGCATAGGGAAATCATTACCAAGGCATGAAGTCCATCAGTCTTAAAGGGACAATCTGAGTAAGCAATTAAGTGAGCAACTGAGTAAGCAAAGTTATGTACTTTCAAAATACAGTAGACTCTCGGTTATCCGGCACCAATAGGGATTGGTAGATGCCGCATAAATGTAGTTTCTGGTTGCCTGATAGTTACTAATAAAAGAGACCTAGATTAGCTGCACATAGGATGCTCTGCTAGGTATATTTGTTAGTGAGTACTGTTCTAGCAGCAGCAGCTTTCACTCCTCACTTACACACAGGTACGTTCGGCTGGTGGTTAGGGTGCTGAACCCGGGGAATGTAACACTGCACTGGCTCAGTCACTCATGCCTGTCTGCTTCCAGGTAACATTGTATTGCAGAGACATACAGTGGATTAAATCTAGGTGCCTGTAAGCATTTTGTGGCATCACAAACTGGCTCCTGGCATTTGTTGAGCCCTGTAAAATGTAATTTTTTATTTAAAGTACAGTATTACATTTTTTGTCTGGTTGCTTGAGAGTTCTGGTTGCTTGAGTTCTGGTTAACTGAGAGTCTATTGTATCATCATCATTCCCCATTGCTACCAGCAGGAGACTCTCTTTGATTATTACACAGACACTGATTGGCATGTATATGCTATAATTAATTTGTTTTTTACATGAATTGAATTGCATAGGTTTTGAACTGATTAGAGCATATTCTAACACGTTGGTCATGTTTGGACACGTGTCCATTTATTATAGTATATATGGGTAGTGCTTAACCTACTGTACAAGATTTTTTTCCCCTTCTTACCACAAATATCCAGTCTGTTTCCTAACACGCCATTACCTGTATCTCTTTAATATGCAAATAATATGTATATTGGCTATACATACAAATATAACATGTCTATAATCTTATTTCATAAATAGTCAAATTGGTTATTACTTTTCTACTTTTAGTTACAGTTTATGTAAATTATGTGAACTTGATGGATTTATTAAGAATTGCATTAAAAAAAAATATTCTGTGTAATAGAATAGACGTAATTAGGTGTTTTCAAGAGGTTTGCCAAACGTGTTTAAAAAAATAAAGTGAATTAAGTGAGTCTGCAATCTTTATATTTCAATATTATGGAAGGAAGTGTCCCTGTGATATTAGATAACCATTGTGGTTATGATCAGTAAAAAAAAACATCAGTAAATTATGGGAAGAATTAAGAAGATTCAACACTTTTACTAAGATGTTGGTTCTTTTAAAAAGGTGACCATGTTAAATGTTCCAACTGGGTGAAAATAATAAGCTGCCAAAAGAGAAAACAACAGACTTTTCAAATGGAAGAATAAAAATAAAAACTTAAAATGTCATAATATTCTGACTAGCACAGAAGGCAATGCTAATACCCTGCTGTTTCAACCTTCTTTTGCAGCAACTATATCCTTACAATCTTGCCTCTTGTATAATTAGAGTAATGGGGTTTGATATCCCTAACCTATAAGATATGGCATATAATATAAGTTCTAACAGTTGATCTGTATCACTTGTCCTCATGATGACACCACTAATGACAATGACAATCCTGAGCTTCAGCTTACATATTCTTGTGTCTGTTCATCCAATGTATTGTTATTATCATTGCTACTCACTGGGATCTGGCAGGTTGTTTTCATGTTCTTCTCTCTCCATTTGCTGGCACCAACCCTCCATTCTTTCTTTCTCTGCCTGAAGAAGCTTTAAAAACCAGTGTCCATCTCTATGACAAACCGACCTGTGAACTGCTTCCATGGGGTCTTCTGTGATGGAGTCAATCCATGGATCAGGAGGAGGTAATATGGAAGGATCAAAATCAGCATCAAAGTCCTCCTCCACTGCACAAGCATGATAATGATTGCCTGAGCCCTGGATGCTGACTGTAGAGGTACAAGCATCTCGGGAATACTGTTTGGTCAATGGACGACTGTACTGATATTCTGGTTCTGACAGATCCACTGGACATTCAAAATGCTCCCTGAGGTCCAGATCCGCTTGTACAGCAGCGGTAACACTGTTAGATCGGGTCAGTCTGCGCAACCTTTAGCAAAAGGATGTATAGAAAAATTGTTGTTAGTCACCGAGTATAAATGTGTGTCCTAAAATTATTAAATAGATCAAAGTGATTCCATTGCATATTAATGTACTTATTGATTTATATACATATATAACATCTATTTCATATATTTCATATATTACAGAACAGACACATTTCTGGAGTCTCTACAGCTTTAGAGAATATGGAGAATAAAACAGAGAAGGATATGGTCATACTAAAAGATTTGGCATTACATGTGGGTCTGTCCCTGCAAAAGAAGGGCCTTTTAAGCACTTGGAAGGACAGAGGGATCTTCTGACAGTTAGGAAGTTTGGCAAAATTATTTTTTGTTCCTGGTAGGATAAAGCTAATAGGGAATGATTTCTTATCTACAAACATCTGGTGTTAGGGCTATTAATATTGACTAACATGTATAAAATTCTAAAATACGGCGTGAAACAACTGAATGCTTCTACTTACAATGCATTCCCTGCCAAAACTGACTGTTATTAAGGATCTACTATTTCCACTCAACTTGGATATGATTTCAGTACAGCAAGGAGCACGTGATGTGACTTCCACTAGCCCTTCATCTGATGACAGCTTCACTAGATTATTATCATGTAAAAAACACGTAAATACCTGTAAGAAAATATGCCTACCCTATTCTCTAGGACCATACAATAATAATCTATTGACGGCATTTCAAAATGAAAATGATTTATTATAATGTTACGATTGTAGGTTTGTGAGATTTCAGTCTTGTAGGGTGCTTTGGAAACAAGCACTTTGTACGTTTGAGTTTAGGCTCAAAGACAGGGCCCTTTATTCTTCTGCAATGTTAATATTGTTTTTGCCTCGCACGTAACCCCTGTATAGCGCTATGGAATATGTTGGTGCATTACAAATAAACAATACAAATAATAAAATTAAAGTTATCTTTACATTTCTCTACCTCTACTCTTTGTTCTAAATAAATAAAAAAGATGTATTAAGCATTAGGCTGCCATGGATCTTTTCTATACAGCCATCACAGTCTCAGTGAACCTCTTTACAGGCCATGTGAATTCTGCCATATTGTTTGTCTAGCAAACCAAGGCTACGGGCAGAACTGTAACAGTGCAGAAAGTTAGTGATTACTGTCGCTGGCCGGTAGTAGGTGCAGATGAAGCAGAAGGTTATTCTTCACTTATACAGTTTCCGTTGTGTGTAACGCTGGAAACTATATTGATTGCTGTACGCTGCTCGGAGTACGCTGCAAGCACAATGTACAGCAAATTGCATTGCACGTCGCAAATGAGGGTTGGAAAAGATGGGAGAGAGACAAAGGGGAGGGAGAGGGTGGGATATTGAGACCCAGGGGAGGGAGAGGGTGGGAGAGAGGCACAGGGGATGGAGGTGGTGGGAGAGAGAGAGACAGAGGAGAGGGAGATGGCGGGGGAGAGAGAGAGACACACACACACACAGGGGAGGGAGAGGGTGGGAGATAGAGAGCCAGGGAGGGAGAGGGTGGGAGAGAGGCACAGGGGATGGAGATGGTGTGTGAGAGAGAGAGAGACAGAGGAGAGGGAGATGGTGGGGGAGAAAGACACACCCACAGGGCAGGGAGAGGGTGGGAGAAAGAGACACAGGGGAGGGAGACGGTGGGACAGAGAGACACAGGGGCGAGGGGGGAGAGAGAGAGAGACAGAGGGGAGACAGTGGGGGAGAGAGACACAGGGGATGGAGAGGGTAGGAGAGAGAGACACAGGGGTCGGAGAGGGTGGGAGAGAGAGAGACAGAGGGAAGGGAGACGGTGGGGGGGGGGAGAGAGACACACACACACAGGGCAGGGAGTTGGTTGGAGAGAAAGAGAGACACAGGGGAGGCAGAGCGTGGGAGAGAGAGACACGCGGGGGAGAGACATGGCGGAGAGAGACGGGGGAAGGGGTGGGAGAGACACGGGATAGAGAGACAGGGGAGAGGTTGGGAGAGAAAAATGGGGGTGAAACATTGGGGGAGAGAGACATGGAGAGAGAGAGAGGAGGGCGAGAGAGAGAAGGAGGGGAGGGGGAGAGAGAGAAGAAGGCAACAATTCAAGACAACATTCTGTGATATAGTCATTTATGATGTACAAGTTACTAGTATCTATATATAAATTGATTTTATGTATTCTTCCTATTAAATAACAATAAAAAAGCAACCTTTATCTCTCTCATGAGTCAGTGTCTCATTTCACTTAATGATTAGGTCCTAATTTGACCACTGAATCCTAACACTTTCCTTATCTTATCCAAATTCCTTTAATTGTTCTACTCTAGTCACTTAGCATCCAATCATATACATTGCAGTAATTCCAACACGTCGCCTTTGCTCTGTCCACAATATTATATACCTACAATCATACATATACTTAAAATTATATGTTTTAGCTGCCTTTTCCACTGTACACAAGTTTCATCTGTATTTAAAGTCTCCGTCCACCCCAGGAGGCTAATCAGCACTAACCAAAATGGCAGATTTCAGTGTACCAAAATTGCAAATAAAATGTTAAACATAATGTATATATATATATATATATATATATATATATATATATATATATATATATATTCTAGATTGTAAGCAACCTCATTTCCATTCCACTAAGCTATATGATGACCCATTTGTATCATATTTATATTGCATTGTACCTGTACTTGTAATATCCTATTTGTACTCACTGTACTATATTCTACTTTGTAAATGCCGGCGCTTTATAAGTAAAGAATAATAATAATAATTATAATAATAATATATATGATATACTATATTACTTGTTTACATTCTGAAAGCATTTATCTTGTTTTCAAGTATAGTTCTTCAATAATGTATATCTTAAATATAGAACTACAGTGGTTCTTTAAATATCCCTAAAGAATAATATGTCTTTTTATCTGGGCTGCACCTTTACTAATAAATACTTTAGCGCAGTTACAGCTTTGTGATAGTAATTATAAAAGGTATGTTACATCATTATAACAGCGTTAAGAAGTTCCAACAGATTACTGAGTGGATCAAATATTTGCCATACAAGTCTGAGCCTGTTGGTACTAACAGAATTCTCCTCTCAGCAAACATTACAGGATGTGCTGTGCAGTTTCCAACATCTGATCCGTATTGTGCGCAGTGCTTGTCTTTCCCATAATTATATATATTTCTGGATATTCCAGTAGATGAAACCTTTTCTACCAATGTAACATGGTGACATCAGAATCACATATACCCATTAAACTCTCTGTGCAATGTTTGCATTCCTCTTTGGACATCTCAGCTTTTTTTGACAAACACTGACACTTCTTTGAAGGCGTGGGAACAGAGTGAGCACATTGCACATGGTATGTAATGCGACCTCTTGCTTTCATGGTCTCTTAAAGCACCAGTACAACATAATTGACAGCTCTGTAAAGCAGCACACTATGCACACATTGCTTTGATGTTTTAGCACCACTTGGGGACCAGCAATACTAACGTGCCCACTGGTATTTTTATTTATCTACTTTGCACGTTATTCTATGTAAGATATTTTATTACATAGATTACATTGATGCACTTTGATCAAGCTATATATTTCATGATTCCAACAATGCATGACTAAAGAAATTAGTCTTTCCCAAATTAGATAATGAGGGCTATTGAAAGGAAAGTAGCCACACAAAATAAACTCAAGCTTGACTTGCTGTGTTTTAAAAATATGATCACAGTGGTCATTTAAGTTTTTTTCTTTTAGTACTTTTGATCTTAATGCATTTATATCTATATTCGTCTAAAAAAATACTTAAATATTTTATACTTTAGTCCTGAAAATCCTAGAATCATCCTGAAAAATCCAATATTCGTCCTGGAAAATCCAATATTTGTCCAAAAACCCTATATTTGTCCTGAAAAATCCAATATTCCTACAGAAAAATCTAATATTCGTCTGGAAAACTTCAATATTCTTCCTGGAAAATCCAATATTAATCCAAAAATTCTATAAAAACTCTATATTCGTCCAATTCAGTATTCATGGAGGTTCCACTGTATATTTACCCTGGTATTTTTAGTAATAAAAATTTAAACAACAGCATTGTACAAAAAGAAGCCTGGTTTCACTGTAATGCTATAAGAAATTTCCTGTCCACCATAGTGCCATTCCTACCTAGTACTGAATTTTATTCCCGTTCCATGTTATTTTAATTCAATGAAACAAAAGCAGGCAGTCCCTATACATATTGGCACCTTCATGAACACATGCCTCCTTCCTCTTTAATCCTGATGGCACATTAACCCATTATTTTGCCACAATGGACTCTCCATTGATATTCCCAACCCACTCCAACATACCCACAATATTTATTAATTACAACTGTGCTCATATTTTTAACATTTACTATTAAAGAATTACTATTAAAAAATGCAACACGTTTTCAGTAAAAAATAACACAGCCTCTAATTTATTATTTTTTATATTTTATATCTTGTGGAGTCTGCCATTTTGGCTTCAGCAGATCAATTTCTTGAGGGGGAGGATACTATTAATACACAGGAATTGTCTGTCTGCACAATGCGAATGCGTCCGTTACATCTGCCAATGAACTCAGCAGTAAAGGGGAGTCAATTAGTTTACAACGACACACTCACCTGAGAATGTAACAGACAGCAGCAGTAATAATATGAATAATTGTACATAAAAGTTGAAAGTATAAAGTTTGTTGTCATTTTTTTTTTTGCTTTCTAGGAATATTTTGGCCATTTTACTGGCAGGAATTCAAAAACAATATATAGAGAAATGACTACAGTGGTCCTTTAAGTCTCTCACTTGGAGAATTTTGTCTCATCTTTCTTCCACATACAACTTACAACTTTTGTAATATTGTATAATGTTTGGACAAAAGTGCTATATAAATGTAAACCTACAAATCAAAATTGCTGCTTTGTTATTTCTAAATAAAAAGACCAGCAACAATAATGAATACATTTCCATACAGATGAGAACAGAAGTGCATCCTGCAGTAACACATTGTGGTTGCAATGTGGTTGCAATATGCAATATTATTGTAATATGTACTTTCTAAACCTTTTATGTTTAAAGAGCCTTTAGACTAACCTGCAATGCTTCACACCATCACATACAAAGTTGAAAGGCATGTAGAAAATGTGTTTTTCTTTTAGATGTTGCTGCTGAATTGAATGCGTTATAGGTACAGTGGATAT
The DNA here is from genome assembly GCA_027410445.1 of Discoglossus pictus. Taxonomy (NCBI): domain Eukaryota; kingdom Metazoa; phylum Chordata; class Amphibia; order Anura; family Alytidae; genus Discoglossus; species Discoglossus pictus. The sequence goes on from CM050166.1 coordinate 126,144,167, forward strand.
AAAAAGTCTACACACCCCTGTTAAAATGTCATGTTTCTGTGCTGTAAAAAAATGAGACAAAGATAAATAATTTCAGAACTTTTTCCACCTTTAATGTGACCTATAAACTGTACAACTCAATTGAAAAACAAACTGAAATCTTTTAGGTGGAAGGAAGAAAAAATAATGTGGTTGCATAAGTCTGCACACCCTCTTATAATTGGGGATGTAGCTGTGTTCAGAATTAAGCAATCACATTCCAAATCATGTTAAATAGGAGTCAGCATTCACCTACCATCATTTAAAGTGCCTCTGATTATCCCCAAATAAAGTTCAGCTGCTCTAGTTGGTCTTTCCTGAAATTTTCTTAGTCGCATCCCACAGCAAAAGCCATGGCCCACAGAGAGCTTCCAAAGCATCAGAGGGATCTCATTGTTAAAAGGTATCAGTCAGGAGAAGGGTACAAAAGAATTTCCAAGGCATTAGATATACCATGGAACACAGTGAAGACAGAATTACCAAGAACTGGAGCTCCCTCCAAAATTGATGAAAAGACGAGAAGAAAACTGGTGTGGGAGGCTACCAAGAGGCCTACAGCAACATTAAAGGAGCTGCAGGAATATCTGGCAAGTACTGGCTGTGTGGTACATGTGACAACAATCTCCCGTATTCTTCATATGTCTGGGCTATGGGGTAGAGGGGCAAGACGAAAGCCTTTTCTTATGAAGAAAAACATCCAAGCCAAGCTACATTTTGCAAGAACACATCTGAAGTCTTCCAAAAGCATGTGGGAAAAGGTGTTATGGTCTGATGAAACCAAGGTTGAACTTTTTGGCCATAATTCCAAAAGATATGTTTGGCGCAAAAACAACACTGCACATCACCAAAAGAACACCATACCCACAGTGAAGCATGGTGGTGGCAGCATCATGCTTTAGGGTTGTTTTTCTTCAGCTGGAACTGGGGCCTTAGTTAAGATAGAGGGAATTATGAACAGTTCCAAATACCAGTCAATATTGGCACAAAACCTTCAGGCTTCAGCTAGAAAGCTGAACATGAAGAGGAACTTCATCTTTCAGCATGACAACGACCCAAAGCATACATCCAAATCAACAAAGGAATGGCTTCACCAGAAGAAGATTAAAGTTTTGGAATGGCCCAGCCAGAGCCCAGACCTGAATCCCATTGAAAATCTGTGGGGTGATCTGAAGAGGGCTGTGCACAGGAGATGCCCTCGCAATCTGACAGATTTTGAGTGCTTTTGCAAAGAAGAGTGGGCAAATCTTGCCAAGTCAAAATGTGCCATGCTGATAGACTCATACCAAAAAAGACTGAGTGCTGTAATAAAATTAAAAGGTGCTTCAACAAAGTATTGATTTAAGGGTGTGCATAATTATGCAACCATATTATTTTATTTTTATATTTTTCTTCCCTCTACCTAAAAGATTTCAGTTTGTTTTTCAATTGAGTTGTACAGTTTATAGGTCACATTAAAGGTGGAAAAAGTTCTGAAATTATTTATCTTTGTCTCATCTTTTTACAGCACAGAAACCTGACATTTTAACAGGGGTGTGTAGACTTTTTACATCCACTGTATGTTTAAAGTTATTTCAGAGTATTTAGCGTATTTAAATACCCCTGTGAAACTACTGTATAAATAACAAGGATGCATTAAGTGGACCTGTATGGCTCTAAAGTTTTTCCTTCTATAACTTTCTGTCGAAACCATTTGCCATATGTTTGGGCCCTGCAATGCAGATGTGCTCCCACCTCCTTTATTTGTGGATACAAGCAGCTTGAATGGAATCTGTGAAAAAAGTAAATGTAATGTATACATTTTTTAAATGATCAAATAGTAATAGTATTAATCATCAATCAGTCTTATTAAAACACATAGATCATGTTGATAGAACATTACTGCTGCATTTAAGTATTTCTAGATTCCACCACTTTATCTTCTACAACATATATGCAAAGATAAATATTGGCCCAAGATTCTGAGTTGAGTCTCCTTGCCACCAAACCTAAGTGGCTGGACTCACCCAAGGAAACTTACTCCAAGGACATTGGCAGATGCGGAATTGACAGGGGTGTGTCCTACGGCAAGCTCAGGGAACTTTGAAACCTCTCATGGAGCAGAAGGGCTAAAGCTCGCTTGATCTTGATTTTCAGTATGGATACAGAGGGGCTTCACTATCCTTCTTACTTTTTGGATTTAAAGCAGGAGGTATTAGAAAAGTTACCAAACGGATAACTGGCTTGTAGCAGCCAGGCGTTTATAGATATGTCATTTTAAACCTTCAATATTGTCTCTTCCTAGCATTGTGAAGCATAATTCACCCACTAAAGGGCAGTTGCATCTATTTTTATAGTAGTAAAAATTAAGAAGTAAGAAATGTATTTATACTGTTGTAGAGATATTTGCTTTTCACATATCTGCACTTGCCTGGGGAGAGCTGCGATTTACTGAACCCTTAAACATTGTGATAAAAGTGGTATATATATATATATATATATATATATATATATATATATATATATATAGAGGATGTACCATTACAAATAAATGGGAATACAACCATTTACTTCTTGCTATTAACTACGCTGCACTAAAAAAAAACTGCAATATACACCTTGATCTAAGAGGAAACAAAGCTGTAGGTAGGGACAGACCTGTGACCCTCAGTGGGATGCCTCCTACCTGAAAGGCTCAGCTAACCTGGAGCCTCAAATCCAACTTGTATCTCTATATAGACCTTAAAGGAGAAAAAGAAAATAACATTCTGATGTAATTTCTTTGATGCCAAAACCTGGCATATCAGATTTAATTCACAATGTTAAAATAGCAGTCATGTGTCAACTATGCCCTGGTTTTCTCAAACTTACTTAAATTTGCATATTTCTTACATTTTGAAAGTGCTTTATTTAGGCTCGAATAAATGTAATTAAAGTTCCACAACTAAGAGGCTAAGTCAGTTTTAAGATGCCTGATACAGGCTTTCATAAGCTTTGGGCATAAATAACAAGCTTTCAATCAGCATATTGTTTTTCTACCCAATATAAGCAGCTTTTTCAAAGGCTTTTTCAACAGATTGCCTTTGAAAAAGCCCCATATATGGGACGAAACAGCTGCATTAACATTTGCTTTACATTTTTAGACATTTATTATTATTATCATTTATTTGTAATGTGTCAACATATTCAGTAGCTATAGAGGGTAGATAGAAGTCAAAAACAAATTACAAAAGAATGGAGGGTCCTGTTATTGAGATTAAAATCAAGCATACAGAGTGCTTTTCCTAAAGCACCTAATAAGATTTAAAACTCACACAAACTTACAGTCTAGAGTGTATGGGTAAGATATAGAAAGGTGAGGTACAATAAATTTCACATATTTTTTTTATTATCAATACAAAAACATTACAAAAGAAGCACAATCCAATTTAACAATGTTATCACATAATTGCTGTATAGTTAATCAATACCATAGTCACCATTGGTTATGATACTGTACTTCACATACAATTACATATAGAAAGAAAAAAACAAATAATCTGTGCTCATCTTGGGATCCTGACCGGGAGAGGCTAAAAGTATCTCATAGAAGATAGGAAGGCTGGTAAACTAACCATCTGGGACCTTGAGTTTGTCCCAAATTTGCTATTTGATTTTGTCTTTTTTAGTTAAATTTAAGGACAAAAGATAATACTCAAAGTCTTGGTTGCAAGAGATAATATTGATTATTTAGTTTCAGGACGGAACCTGTCTCCAATTTCTCACAATTAACCATTTAGATATAATTAGGACTTGCATGACAAAGCCCTGAATTTCAGGGCTGAATTTGGCAGGAAAGGTGTGTAGGATAACACTTTCTAGGTTAAAATAAATATTTTTAATAAGAATGTCAGATATTTGTTTGGAATGCATCTTCCAATATAGTTGAATAAATGGGCATTCCCACCAAATATGCAAATGCAAACCCACTTGACCACAGTTTCTCCAGCAGTATTTCCCATCTTCAATATGAGTAATTTGACTATTTTTTGATGGCACCATATACCATTTATTCAAAGTTTAAAAAAAAGAACTCTCTGTATGAGGAGTTTTTTATATATTTTTCGGTAATCCTAAAAGCTTTCTTCTGGCCATATATTATTTAGGTCTTTTTCCCAAGATTCCATTTCACCCGTTTTAGAAAGTTCTAAATTTAGCTTCAAGATATTGAAGCATTTAGATATTAAATAGGATCTATCTGATGTAGCTATAAGTTTTTCCAAAAGTTTAATAGAATAATTAAAGTTTTTTTATAATCAGAAAGAGACATTTTTAATTTAACATAGTCTAACTAATATCTCTTTGGAAGGCCAAATTTTGTTATTAGTTGATCAAACATAGCAAGATGGCCCTCTGTATAAATGTCCTTTAAATAGGCAATTCCCCACGTAATCCACTGTTTGATTGAAGTTACTTCCAATTCTTCAGCAATTAAGTTTACTACTATTATTAGGCTTGGAGAGGATACCAGGTTACATTTAACATGTATTTTCCCTTAGAAATATAACATTTCCTTTAAGATCCCTGCTCCTTCATCTAGAGCTTTTTTAGATGAGTCAAAACATTTTTTTCCTGAGTTCTATTCCTGGTACCACTTGATTTTCAATATGACTCTATGCATAGGGTCATACCATCTTACTATATTGGACACCATAGTTGCCCCCTTTATTAAAGTGCCTGGTCATGATGGCTTTTGTTAAATATTGTGAATTCCAGTATAAAAGGACAATATTTAACAGCTTTCTTGACTCTTACTTGCTTATCTATATGTATATACTTATCAATTATACTTTGGAATCTTTTTATTAAGTCGTTTGGTACCTTTAGGGAATACCTTGAAAGAGATAGTAGGGTCATGTTTGTTACTGCTATCCTTCCAGCAAATTATATTTTTTTGTCTTTCCATTCAGCTATTAGAGCTATTCATTTTTTATATAATTTGTTATAGTTATTGGTAATTATTTCTTTAGGGTTTGTAGTAAAATCTATTCCCAAATGTGTTATCTTATTTTTTTGCCATTCAAATAGGTGACTTCGTACCAGCACACTTTTTTCTTGAGGTGGAACATCCACTGCCAAAACCTCAGATTTTTTAATGTTTACCTTATAGTTCGAGACTATACTATATTTATCTATTACCTTTTGTAATGATATTAAAGACTCTGAGGGATAAGTCACACAAAGGACTATATTGTCAGCAAAAAGGATTGCCTTGCGTTCCATACTATTTATTTTAATGTCTTCTATATCTGAGGAACATCTTGTGGCCTCTGCATTTGGTTCAAACATCAGAGCAAAGAACAATGAGGAAAGGGGACAGCCATGTCTTGTGCCATTGGTAATTTGAAAGACATTCGATTTAAAGCTTGGTCCTACAACCAAGGCCAAGGGATTAGAATATAAGGCTCCAATGGCTTTCCTCCCAAAATCACCAAGGCTAAATTTGGTCAGAGTGTGCTGCACATACTCCCAACATACGCAGTCAAAAGCTTTTTCTGCATCTAATGAGAAAAATACTGACGGTGTTTTTCTAGATTTAGTAAAGGAGATCAGATTTATCAACCTCCTACAGTTTTCCCCTGTCTTCCAGTTATAAACCCAGTTTGATCTATTGCAATTATTTTTTTGCTTATAGAATTCAATCTGAATGGTAATATGTTAGCACAGACTTTCACATCTGTGTTCAATAGAGATATAGGCCTATAACTACTACATTCCATTGGGTCCTGCTCAGATTTTGGAATAGTCACGATATTGGCTAAAGGTATCTTTGCTGGAGCTTTATCTATTTTCTTAATTTAATTGAAAAGATCTTTCATATGGTCAATTATCACTGGAAGACGGATCTTATAAAACTGGTTACTAAAGCCCTGTTGCTGTGTAAACTTTCAAGCTCTTAATAGCCAATGAAATTTCTTCTGTGGAGATGTGTCTATTTAATATCTCACATCCGTATTAGAAATTTTTGGTAATTTTAATTGTAAGACTTTCTGTATTTCTAAGGTTAGGGCATCTTCCCCCATTGATTCTTGCACTAGATTGTATAGCTTTTGGTAATACTCTGCAAAGCCTCTTGCAATTTCTTTTGGATTGGATACTATGGCTTGTCCATGTCTAAGAGCTACTATTTTTTTCTTTGTAATCTTACTCTTCATTGTATTTGCTATTAGTTTTACAACTTTATTTCCATAGTGGAATAGTTTCCGTTGGAGAAGCCATAAGGATTTATCGGATAACTTTTGATTAATTTGTTTTATTTGTCCCTGTATCTCCTGATCTCCTCGGACAAGGTTCTGTTAGGGCTCGTATTTACATCGTTCAGCCTCGTATTCGTTGTGTTTACGTTTTTTGGCCGCCATTTTTTTTCTTGCTTCTGCAATTTACAATAATGACAAAAGGTAAAATATGCCTCAAATTAACTTGCAACCTCACTCACAGGCTCCCTGGCTCGCCCCCTGTGCTGTGTGTGAGTGTGTAAGTGAATTTGAAGCATATTTGTGTGTTTTTGCATGTTTTTTCCAGTTTGTTGGTTCGGCCGTTAAAGTCGTATTTTTCCGAGCCCCGCAGTCCATCTATGTGCTTTGGGTCCTAAGTCATACGGCCCATAATTTTTGCTAAGTCCTGCATGTCTTGGGATGAGCGCAAACTAAGTCCTGCGGGTCTACGGCTGCAATGAGCGCCTTTGGCATGCCTCAACTGCTCGCTTTACGAGGCTTGCAGTGCAATGAGCGCCGAATGCGCTTATTGCAGCCTCTGTCCTGCGTGCCTCAACTGCTCGCCTCACTTAGCAAGGCTCGCAGTGCAATGAGCGCCTTCAATGCTCATTGCAGCCTGTCCCGCGGCGTGCCTCAACGGTTCGCCTCGCAGATTGACAACTATCATATGTGATCCATTATTTTGTTTAACGTTACTACATCTAAAAAGACATAGTCATAAATTGCACATATTAAGGCTGAAGGTGACAAGTTTCTTTAGAAAAGCTTAGGGGAGATTATTTGTCACTGACTGTATACTGAAATTATACAAGTATGAGTAAGAAAAACTGTTAATGTAAATGAGAATGTCCTACGTAGTTGCTGACTTTCAAATAAGCAACAAATGTATAGTATCATGACCAAATGTATAATATATGTGTAATATGTTCTGTTAACTCAGTACAAACTACTGACTGTGTGAATCATATAGCACCACCTGAGCCACAGTCTTCACACAAGCTTTGTTATATACCTAGACATGTATATTTGGCATGTACATTATGCTATGGTAACACAGTGCAACACCAAAGTTACAATATCTGTATCTCACATCTATATTTTATGAAGAGAATATTTATGTAATGCATCAAAAGGGGGAAATCTGCACCATTAAATATATTGCAATGCATTACTATTCTGCATGAATTAGACGTAGTATAAAAACATTAATGGTGACTGGCATTATTTGGAGAATGTGTCTGTTACAATGCCAGACTCAACCACTGAGTGCTGTATGTATAAATATTTATTTATACAGCAGTTATTATGGCAATCATAATTTCAACCTAGAAAATACTAAACACCAGTCACCAGAGTGGCGATTTCACAGAAGCTCGTCTCTTTTGTTCTAAGGCTATACAAATACAGCAATTGTAATGCACATCAAATGGAATGACTCACTTCATACCTTTGTTACTTTCTATACAATGTATGCCGTGAGGGTTTAGCAATCTGAGTCATCATGTTATGTCCTGTTACTTGCATGGCACAATGGAAAAAGGCCATTGCTTTTAGTGAAAGAAAATCTGACAGTCCTGAACCATGTTATACCCCTAAAAAGTGATTCTCTGACTCACTGGCTAAATAATAAATAATATAATCTAAAATGCATTAGAAAGGAGTTACACTAATATAGAGAATATATGGAGTAGGCAGATATGGGGGGTTGTCATTCTTGTGCATAATGTATATGTCAGTAGCGGTTGTGTATACTAGCATATTGGCAACGAGAGAATGAATTGCAGGCCACAATGTCCTTAAGGACCACTATTGTTTGGGGAAAAACTTCACTTGTTTGTGAAGTTGGTAACAATTGTCAACATTAGCAGCTGTGTAAGCTATGATCATACAACCATATTTAGCACATATCAGAAGTTCTAAGGACTAATTAAAGAATATTCTCTGATTTTTTCATTATTTCCTGATACGTAGAATGAGGAGTCTTCTTTTTGATACAGACTGTGGCTGAAGTGTATGTCACCACGTCACAATGCAACAGTATTATAGTTAAAATGTATGTATGCCATGTAATAAACAACACATAGTAAACCAATGCATTCGAAGAATAGGCATGATAGGTTTTGGGAGATGTGTAGCTCATCCTGTTAGTCAAGTACCTTCCACCTATATGTATTTCTTCTGGACCAGTGCTGTGTTTCATATTTATAACTACTGTTAAAAGAACACACACAGAAAAAAAAAGTGGATTGTGTAATAATAATAATGCAGCTCAATATGTGGAGCACAGTTTCAGCAGCTGTCTTCTGTTATTTCTGTGTATCTCATGTCACTAGCTCCAGTGATCTAGACGCTCTGACACAATTCTGGCCTGTGTTGAAGGCAGACATATCCTAGTATAAAGGATGAATGCATGGAAGGCACAGTGACTGCTGTACAGCTGAGATGTAATGAGCACCTGCACAATCATGAATCTGATAACACTGAGCACCCATCCAGCACAGGTTGTCATTACTTCATAATTTTAAAGTAAAACTGATTGGTGACATTTTTTTAGACCATAAAAAATGATGTGGTTCTGAAAATACATTTATCATTAATAAGACGTAGAGCCGAACAACTAAACAACAAACAAATGTGTATTTGTGCTGTAAAATATTTTTTGGCCATACCACTGTCACAGAATGAATATTATGATATATACTAGCGACTTGCCAATCAAAAATGATGGCAATAACATTTTAAGCCATGGCAATGCTGTTTGCCACACACTGTAAGGCTTTTGTTCCTCTCCTCTGTCATGTTTTCATACTGACAGCATTAATTGCAGTTATTTAAATATAATAATACTATATCACTTATGTCAATTTTGAGTGGGGCCTGGACCATTAACTTTTATTTGCAACTTTTCCTTCAGGAATGGAACTTATAAACCGAGGGCTATATATCTACAGTGCCTTGACAAAGTATTCTTGACTTTTTACCTATTCTGTTATATTACAGCCTTAAATTCAATGTTTTGTTAATCTGAATTTTATGTGATGGATCAGAAAACAATAGTCTAAGTTGGTGAAGTGAAATGAAAAAAAATATATACATAAAACAATTTTTTAGACATAGAAAACAGAAAATTGTCATGTGCATATGTATTCACCCCCTTTGTTATGAAGCCCATAAAAAGCTCTGGTGCAAACAATTACCTTCAGAAGTCACATAATTAGTGAAATGATGTCCACCTGTGTGCAATCTAAGTGTCACATGATCTGTCATTACATATACACACCTTTTTTGAAACATGTAAATGTGTTGGAATGGCCTAGTCAAAGCCCCGACCTCAATCCAATAGGAAATCTGTGGTCAGACTTAAAGATTGCTGTTCACAAGCGCAAACCATCCAACTTGAAGGAGCTGGAGCAGTTTTGCAAGGAGGAATGGGCAAAAATCCCAGTGGTAAGATGTGGCAATCTCATGGAGATTTATGCAAAGCGACTTGGAGCTGTGAATGCCGCAAAAGGTGGCTCTACAAAGTATTGACTTTAGGGGGGTGAATAGTTATGCACATTGACTTTTTCTGTTATTATGTCCTATTTGTTGTCTGCTTCACAATAAAAAAAACATCTTCTCAGTTGTGGGCATGTTCTGTAAATTAAATGATGCAAATCCTCAAACAATCTATGTTAATTCCAGGTTGTGAGGCAACAAAAGCCAAAAATTGCCAAGGGGGGTGAATACTTTTGCAAGGCACTGTATATATATATATATATATATATATATATATATATATATATATATATATATATATATATATATATACATATATATATATATATATATATATTATTTTTTTTTTTTTTTTAAATATTTAAATGTAAACATTTGGTCCTATTTTCAAGTTCAGTTCTTCAAAAGAGGCTATCTTAAAGTTTTGACCACATTGATCCTATAATTAACAAATAAAGTGAAGGTTGACCAAACATGCTACTTTTAATTCTGTGTTACTTTGGTGATATTGTTTTTTTTTATTTACTTATGATTTATCTTTTATCTTTTATCTTATGTTTTCATACAAATAATACTTAGAAGATACAATTTAAATTCCCTAAAAGACATTTCAGACAAAATTATTGTTATTATATTATATGTATTATATGCACAGTTGTTATTTTCTAATTTTAAGAATACCTATTTTAAACCAAAACATCAGAGAAGTGTCAGAATTGTGTGAATCAGGTTCAGGCATATTCTAATAACTCATAGCAAATAAAATATATGTCCATCTAGTCACTGCTATAGAGAATGGGTTAAGACCTACTATTAGTAATAAGTGACTGGTCAAGAAGAGGGTTAAAAGGGCACAGGACAAAGCAAGCTGTGACATTCCTTCAATCCAGCATATGTGGGGGAAGACTTCCAGGAATGGTTAGTAATCCAGTAACAAGCAACAATGAACTGGTTAAAAATTTGCTAGTGGTATGTTATCATTCATTGGAGCTCTGGAGGAAAACTAATGGTGTAAAGAATGAACCCACTGGAACACTAAATATTACATTCGCTAATGGTAAGTTTAGATTCAACACTTTCTGATGCACATAAATACTCATCAACCTATGGAGTGGAGTATAGCAAGGGGATAAGAGTTGTATTTACTGTGGTGTCTGGCATTTGTGGTGGTGGTGGGGGGCATTAAACCTAAATTAAACCTAAATTACACAGGTCCCATTGTGAGTTAAATCCTTTGACAGATCTAGACTTCCATAAGAATCCACATTACCTTTCTCCTGCATAGTTAAATAATAATTTTCTACTGACATTGGAGCAGCACTTCAGTACACTTTATTTTCTGTGAGTGTGACCGTAAAATTGAGGGGAGGGGGCTGTACAACAAATTTATTGACAGTTGCTCCTGATAGTTTGTGGGAGGAGGTAAAACACACAGGTGTGGGGCTCAGATCTGCAGTGTAATTGTGCTCTTTTTTATCATTATTATTATTATGTTTAATTTGTATAATATTCCGTGGCGCTGTACAGCGGTTAAGTACACGGCAAAAACAAAATAAAACATAGCAAATAATGAGGGGCCCTGTTTTTGAGCTTAAAATCAAATGTATATAGTGCTTGTTTTCAAAGCAACTACACATGATTGAAAACTTGCAAACTTACAATTCCGCTCAACATTTCAAACGGACACATTATTGAATACAGCTTCACTAACTACTAATATTACTGCAATTTAGCAATGGTGAGAACATGGCTGAAGTTTAACGTATCTGAAATCTCTTTTTAATATGTGCATGCTGCTCCATGTGCGCATAAATGCTCCCCGGCACATACACTACAATCTCTCATTTTTATGTTACCTGGAAGAAATTAGCCAGAAAGGATTCAGAGCAAGAAAGAGACAAATGGTTGGATTAAAATAGAGAAACTTATCCTTAAAACTGGGAACATGTGGAAGCTTGGGAGTGATTTTTCGTAAAAGAGCATCTGTAAGGTATGTTATTATGGTATCCAGTTCTTTATGGATATATATATATATATTTATATATATATATATATATATATATATATATATATATATATATATACAAACACACGTACATATATACGGTCCAGTTACATTATTATGACCACCAGCTAATATTCCGAATAACCACAGTGTGCAACACAAATAGCAGCTTGACAGCGTGGTAGTCAATAAGAAGGGAAGGTTGGCAAGGGTATCTGGAGCCAGGCAGACTGCAGTGGATCCCACAGCTGCTGAAGAATGCGTGGTGGAGGATCCATATGGCGAATATCGAGGTGGTCCCACAAGTGTTCAATGAGGTTCAAGTTCGGGGAATTTGGAGGCCCGGGAAGTACTTGGAAGTCTTTGTCGTCCTCCTCCAACCACTCCTGGACATGTCTGGCCATATGACATGTTGCATTGTCCTGCTGGAAGATCCCATCCCCTCCAGGGAAGATAGTCAACATGTATGGGTGTACTTGATCTGCAAGGATAGATAGATAACCCAATCAGTTGAGAGTGCCTTCCAGAGGTATGAGTACACCCAGACAATGCCAAGAAAACATTCCCCCAGACCATAATGCTGCCGCCATCAACTTGTATTCTTCCAACAATGTTTGCAGAGTGTTTGTTCTTGGAGGTTTTGTATTTGACACCAATGCCCATCTAGTCGATGGAGCAGAAAATGTGACTCATCAGAGAAGACAACCTTTTGCCAATCAGAAAAGGTCCAATTTCAGGTATTGTTGTGCAAATTGAAGCCAATTCTAACCATGAACCCTCATCAGCATGAGTGCAGTGACCAGCAGCTTGCTTCGGAGCCCCATAAGCAACAGGGTTTGCTGTACTGACACATCTGGTAGCCCCCTGGTTTGTTTGAATGGTGAGTTGCACAACTGTAGCGTGTTGGTTAGCCCTCAGACACCTTTGCAGCCGAATTTCACTCCTGACATCACTGGCAAGTAGTGCTCCGAAGTTTCAACACCGTTTATTCGCTATGGTGCCGTTTGTCCAGTCACGGTACACTTTAACCACAGCAGCACACGAACAGTTCAGAGACTGCGTTGTTTCAGAAATATGACCCGAAAGCCATGAGAGCAATGGGTGATATGTTTGCAGAATGTCTACAGGTTACCTTACATACCCACCAAGCCAGCTCACGAAACATGCCATATTTCATTGGCTACCCGCTGCTGATTTCAAAAGTAGGTGCTAGTCATAATAATGTGACTTCACCCTATATATATATATATATATATATATATATATATATATATATATATTTATATATATATATAATTAAAACTTTAAACTCAGGGATATGGATTACTGTTTTCACTATAATTCTCAAATCATCATCTGAAGTTATTACTAAGAGTTTTCTCGGAGGGAATACATTATGCCTTTCTAGGTAAGCATTTCTGAATCCCAATCAATTAGACGCTGCTGAATAGCTGTATGCAAATATGTGAAATTGAATGTGCACTGGTAATTACCTAGGGACAATGTATAATGGTTAAATATGCACTAGCACCATGTCAGGATGACTAATGACATTCTTGCAGTAACAGCCTATATCAAGCCCAAATTAGCTTGTGTTAGCACATTTCATTTTATTCTCCAGCTTTGTTATTACTAGGTGGAGGCTCTATATGTACTTTTATAGGATTCAATGCACTGTTTTCCCCCTCAATAAATGGCTGATAATTATCCTAACTGTATCCTGTCACAGCAAACTGATTTCACAAATATTAAGACAAGTGATAAATGATGTAGTATGTGGTCCTCAGTACACATAATTATACTGAACGCTGGCAGACAAATCTATTTTACTGGATAACTGTGTTTTTACATGTTATATTTTTTCCAATTTAATTGGTGCTACCATAAACTGTAAACTTATAAAAGAATTACGTACAGTGATATCTAGTAGATATATTTCAAGAAGCAGACATCAGCAATAACTGCTTAATGCATATCTAGGATGAGTACTACTTATTTAACTCATGTAAACTTCCCTTGTAATCCTGTAGAATTCATTATTATTACAAGCCCAGTCTATAAATTATGATACTCAGGAACGATATATATATATATATATATATATATATATATATATATATATATATATATATATATATATATATCTCTACTTATGACTTTATCTCACATAATTATTTATATCACAGTGGGGCTAATAACATACATGAGCATACCTATTGGTATATATCAGAATAATGAAAGTACTCTCACTTAATCGTCTATGTGACTGATATTCTTTATCCATATGAGCATGTGTTAAAGTTGTATCATTATTCTGATCTTTATCGACCGGTCTGATCCTTATCAACTCTTGTGGGCTTACTGCCCCCCCCAGCCCCCCTCCCCACCCCCCACTGTGAGAATTAATTAAGCATGTGAGATAAATGCATTAGGAGAGTGACTTTTTCATATATTCTTAAAAATAATACACTTTAAAACTCAATTATCTAACAATTGACCACACTAAGAATATATTAAGGTCTTTGGTAGATAGAATAGGCAGCATAGATTAACCTTTTTTGATCTTATATGCCATAAATGCTGTTTTTTTCAGTGCAGCATTGCATGCTCTAGTAACATAGAAAACAACTCTTTAGGAACTTCAAAGGAACCTAACTTAAATTGTGATTAAAATAAATAATACTTTAAAAAAATGTCTAATTTTTCATGCAAGAATTTTCTTTACTTTTGCATATTTTCGGTGGCCTGCTTACTCCTTACTCCACAGTTCATGGGAGGCCTAACCAATGATATAAATACATTTCTGCAACACATTACATTGTAACATTCCTCCTAATTATGTGGCCCCAAGGTTACATTCATCAAATCTTCTAATTTATTTCATATGATGGAAATTTGAGAAGTTCCGCTTTGCTAAAATGTCATGTTTTGAAAAATAATAAGCCACAGGAAGTTATTTTACGTCTCTCACATGCTTTAAATAGGAACCTTTGATGTAAACAATGCAATGATCTCTATTCATAGAATACTTAATGCATCAGTAACTCCCCTTTACAGAAAACAGCACTGGGCTCTTTGATCCCTATGAAACAGTTAATTGTGTAATTACAAAGTAATTTCCTGCTTTAGAGAAATATTAGCATGGAGCTCTATTTTATATTCTCTTTTTCATCAATTTTTAGACCACAAATTTTTTTTTTACATGAGGGATTGTGTGTAAAAATGTCCAAAAATTGTCTGAGATCAGTGACGTGGATCTGGTGAGACTGGCCACAATCCTTATAACTTAGAGAATGGCCAGGATCCTTATATCCTAGAGACTGGCCACAATTCGTATAACCTATAGACTGGCCATGATCCTTATATCCTAGAGACTGGCCACGATCCTTATATCCTATAGACTGGCCATGATCCGTATAACCTAGAGACTGGCCACGATCCTTATATCCTAGAGACTGGCCACGATCCTTATATCCTATAGACTGGCCATGATCCGTATAACCTAGAGACTGGCCACAATCCTTATATCCTAGAGACTGGACACGATCCTTATATCCTATAGACTGGGCACAATCCTTATAACCTATAGACTGGGCAGATCCTTATATCCTAGAGACTGGGCACGATCCTTATAAACTATAGACTGGCCGCGATCCTTATATCCTAGAGACTGGCCACGATCCTTATAACCTAGAGATTGGCCACGATCCTTATAACCTATAGACTGGCCATGATCCTTATAACCTAGAGATTGGCCACGATCCTTATATCCTAGAGACTGGCCATGATCCTTATAACTTAGACATTGGCCACGATCCTTATATCCTAGAGACTGGCCATGATCCTTATATCCTAGAGACTGGCCACAATCCTTATATCCTAGAGACTGGCCACGATCCTTATAAACTATAGACTGTCCACGATCCTTATAACCTATAGATTGGCCACGATCCTTATATCCTAGAGACTCGCCACGATCCTTATATCCTAGAGACTGGCCACAATCCTTATAACCTATAGACTGGCCACGATCCTTATAACTTAGAGATTGGCCACGATCCTTATATCCTAGAGACTGGCCACGATCCTTATATCCTAGAGACTGGCCATGATCCTTATAACCTATAGACTGGCCATGATCCTTATAACCTAGAGACTGGCCACGATCCTTATAACCTAGAGACTGGCCACGATCCTTATAATCTAGAGATTGGGCACGATCCTTATAACCTAGAGATTGGTCACGATCCTTATATCCTATAGACTGGCCACGATCCTTATAACCTATAGACTGGCCATGATCCTTATAACCTAGAGACTGGCCACGATCCTTATAACCTAGAGACTGGCCACGATCCTTATAATCTAGAGATTGGACACGATCCTTATAACCTAGAGATTGGTCACGATCCTTATATCCTATAGACTGGGCACAATCCTTATAACCTATAGACTGGGCAGATCCTTATATCCTAGAGACTGGCCACAATCCTTATAACTTAGAGAATGGCCACGATCCTTATATCCTAGAGACTGGCCACAATCCGTATAACCTATAGACTGGCCGCGATCCTTATATCCTAGAGACTGGCCACGATCCTTATAACCTAGAGATTGGCCACGATCCTTATATCCTAGAGACTGGCCATGATCCTTATAACCTAGAGATTGGCCACGATCCTTATATCCTAGAGACTGGCCACGATCCTTATATCCTATAGACTGGGCACAATCCTTATAACCTATAGACTGGGCAGATCCTTATATCCTAGAGACTGGACACTATCCTTATATCCTAGAAACTGGCCATGATCCTTATAACTTAGAGATTGGCCACGATCCTTATATCCTAGAGACTGGCCACGATCCTTATATCCTATAGACTGGGCACGATCCTTATAACCTATAGACTGGGCAGATCCTTATATCCTAGAGACTGGGCACGATCCTTATAACCTATAGACTGGCCGCGATCCTTATATCCTAGAGACTGGCCACGATCCTTATAACCTAGAGATTGGCCACGATCCTTATAACCTATAGACTGGCCATGATCCTTATAACTTAGACATTGGCCACGATCCTTATATCCTAGAGACTAGCCATGATCCTTATATCCTAGAGACTGGCCACAATCCTTATATCCTAGAGACTGGCCACGATCCTTATAAACTATAGACTGGTTACGATCCTTATAACCTATAGATTGGTCACGATCCTTATATCCTAGAGACTGGCCACGATCCTTATATACTAGAGACTGGCCACAATCCTTATATCCTAGAGACTGGCCACGATCCTTATAAACTATAGACTGGTTACGATCCTTATAACCTATAGATTGGCCACGATCCTTATATCCTAGAGACTGGCCACGATCCTTATATCCTAGAGACTGGCCACAATCCTTATAACCTATAGACTGGCCACGATCCTTATAACTTAGAGATTGGCCACGATCCTTATATCCTAGAGACTGGCCACGATCCTTATATCCTAGAGACTGGCCACGATCCTTATAACCTATAGACTGGCCACAATCCTTATATCCTAGAGACTGGCCACAATCCTTATAACCTAGAGACTGGCCACGATCCTTATAACCTAGAGACTGGCCACGATCCTTATAATCTAGAGATTGGGCACGATCCTTATAACCTAGAGATTGGTCACGATCCTTATATCCTAGAGACTGGCCACGATCCTTATAACCTAGAGACTGGCCAAGATCCTTATAACCTATAGATTGGCCACGATCCTTATAAGCTAGAGCCTGGCCATGATCCTTATATCCTAGAGACTGGCAAAGATCCTTATTTCCTAGTTACAACTGCTATGTCCCCCACAATCCAACATTTATATTAAGTCCTGTATTGCAGAATATAAAAAGTATGTTTTAGTAGTAGTTTTTTAAGAGATTTGTCCAACCCTTATGGTAATTTGGGAATATTGGTGTCTCTAAATGAGATGAAACAATTCTTACGCTCTTTCTTCTTCTACTTGAATCCCCACTGACTGGTAGCGATAGGCCGCCTGCCTCTCTTCCTCTTCCTTAGCCGCTTCTTCTGATCCATCAACCTGTAAAACAATGCTAAGAGGTAAATACTTTGTATTCCTTGTGATGCATTTATTATTATTTATTATAAATAAAGAACATAAAATGACCTTTCCTAGGGGCTGACCTCCAGCTGTAGTTAATTATGGCCGAGATTTTATTCAGTTTCCTAGCTTTAGTGTTATGGTTAAGTGTTACAATTAGGGTTATGGCTTTAGGGTTAGTGTTTAAGGTTATGGTTTAGAGTTATGGCTTAGGGTTAGGGACGTGGCAGATGATAAGCTTGACACTAAGAAGAAACTCATTAAAATCTCTCAACTGCCGCACCTAGTGTCCGATGGGCGCCACTGCTCGGGGTCAGCTAAAGGAAAGATCCAATATAAAATCATCATGATAAGCTATTTAAAGATATATATATATATATATATATATATATATATATATATATATATATATATATATGTGCGTTATTAATGTATATCTAAAACTTCAGGACAGGCAGTAGAGCGCAGCTGGCAATGCATCAATTAAAAAGCAACATTTTCCCTGCTGTGGCTGAGTGCTTGAGGACTATGTATTAAGGGTTTTCAACATGATGTGATTGCTCTTCAGTTTTACAATAGTATAAAATAAAGTCATTTTGAAAAACAACAATTCACATTGAGGCCTAGCAAAGCAAACCTACTAATTTTGATTAAAGGGCCATTGCAGTCCTATATTTAAAACCTATTCTATACTACACTTAAAATAGGGTTAAATGTGTTAAATGTAAAAAAAATAATAGTACAATTGTATAACACATAAATGCATCAGCAGCATAACTTCCATCTGTCCCTCTTTTGAAGGAACAGACCTTCTTATCAGACTTAATCCACAGGTCCCACTTAACCTCCCACAGTTGCCTCTTTTGAAGAAAATTGCCACATTTATTTACCGTGTTTTCCAGCCCTGACCATGTGCCACATTCCATAGTTCCTGTTACTGTTTCCTATGTAGAAGCCTGGAAAGTTAGTTCTACATAATACAGTATATCTAAAAGGAGCAGTGTGCAAATGTTAAGTGTGTCTCTCTAAAAAGAGGTGTCACTCTATGATCATTGTAATAGTTGGGAGGTATGGTCAGTCGTGAAAAATAAATTAGGAACCACTTACAGTACAACTTCTCTATGCACAGTATATGCCTGTGGGGGTCAATAAAATGCCCAAAACTATATGTAAGTGGTCTGATCACCCTTCTCTAATAAATTTACAATCCCGCTTTCTGCGAGACCTTTGATGGTTGCAAAGGGTCTATGGGCACCAGTGTTTTGCACCTGCTGTATCTGCAGTAGCACCGCCACTGGGTATGGTCTACATCTGACAAAGCACATGCCTCCACTGTGAATATGGAATAGTGGAGCAATCCTTGGAATGACATGTTGTAGAATATGTCAGATTCACAGATATAAAATCAATAGTTTTTATCAAAAAAAAAACACACACATTTTGATAATATTTAAACATGTTCCTATAAATACACAGCAGAATAGTTGGGAGATCCATGTGACTCTGGTTCATCCTAAGAATAGGATTCCTTTTGTCTGCATTCAGGGAGGATGAAAATATTTAGCACTTGTATGTAATGTACCTGTTGAACCCTCCAGGTAGGAGGTCCACTTTGAGGACATAGGATTATCTATCCCAATTATTATTTTGTATGTATTTTCCACTTTAATAGCAGCACTATTTATGATTGTGTCCTTTTTCCTAGTTGCTTTCCTCTCTGGCCTATCAGGGCACTAGTGAAGAATGAACAATTACAGGTACTGAACATTTAATTTTAATATTTCTTGTCTGTACAGAACTATTATGTGAATCAAAGAGCAGCAGGTGGTGAGTCTTCTTTAGACAAGAGTCGGACTCAGTGCCAGAGAGCTCAGCATGTGGCATTTCCAAAACAGAACAATGTTGAGATTTAAAATAAATCAATGTAAATGTTCTGATATCTCATAAAAATGCATATGTATGTAACCGTAGAAGATTAAGAATAACAAAATGAATATTTTTGCAGGTGCTTATTTCTTTTTATATTAGTTTATGCTGCATGATAACGATATACTATTGTCGGCAAGCACAGTATTCTAACAAAAAGTGACTGAAATTTACTGTTTATGGTTTTCTATAAAGAAAAAAACCTTAAAAAGTAAGTAGCCCCTCCCTACAAATACTGTCACTCATTGAAAATGTGATGTCCTGTTAGAAGAGTTCGAAAATGACCACTATGTTAGAACATTGTTTTTCCGCCAATTTTTAGGCTGGAGTAACTCTTTTCTTTTTCAAGCTGAAGTAGTGATTTCTCTATGCTGTGCCAGTAAAGCTGTGCAGTGAAGAGACGGTTGTTAGGAAGTCTGCTGCATGCAGCTTGAAAAATATGGGAGGAGCTCCAGACTTAAGATGGCGGGCAAACCAGCAAATTACATTATTAGTTTTCTCACCAAAAATCAACTTTGATCACAATAAAGTGACATTATGTTTATGAAGTCATGAAAGTCTATAGCCCTGTAGCACAACTTTTATATGCACCTTTTTATCTAGGGTAGAATGTGCTAATGTTACAATACTTACTTTTACCCTTTCAAGGAGAAGCAGACAACCCTAAGCTGATGGTGCAGTTTCTCAAAGTAGTATGTCTATATGTGTTATGGATTGGGATCCGTACAAAATGCATAACTGTATTCGTGCACCTACTTATATATCTTATCTTTGCAGTATTATCGTATAACCAAAGTTTTATTAATAATGCTGAATCATTGGGAACTCTAAGATGGAGGATTCACTACTTCCGCATACAAGATGCCGGCGGCACTACTTCCGGTCTAGCAAGGATGACGACAGCTACCACACCTTGGACACTAGAAGGAGGGCGCCATCTTTCCTTTGTCTCAACTTCTGAACCAATGGGAAGATAGACTCATCCCTTGTGGGATGAGACCTAAAGACTCTCTAAAACTCCTGACCTGTCCAAGATCCCGTAAAAGCGGACACCTTAGAACCAATGAAGTGCTGAATTAAACCTGATGTTTTGCTTAGTTGTAACTTATATCTGATTATTAAAAACTATATAAATGACGACTGACGTAATAAAATTAGGCAAGAGAAAGCTTTATACCAGAACTCTGTGTTGGTGTATTATTTCTCTAAGGTGTGCACACTATATATATATATATATATATATATTGGTAATTTGGCCAGGGACAGATATCTCTGAGGAATACTTTTGTTCTCCCAAAACATATGCATAGAAATGTCTATATGTAGTGATATTTGTGTCTTATCCATTCCGATATTCTATAATTTGCAAAAGTAGTAGAGCGACTCAATTGAACAATCCTGCAGCTACCTGGCCAAAAGCCGAAAGCCTAAACCACAAATATCAGAGCGTGATCATGATCAATTAAGCAACACTGTAAGTACCGATTTAGAAACAGCCAATAGTAAGTGAGACCGTCATCATGACATCACTAAAACATGGAGGTTAAATGTCAATCAATTAGTGTTTAGAGGTCTGATATGCGATTGGACTCGCAATCCGGCAATGTACAAAATAATAAAAATGAATGAAGGAAATGTTCTAGTCCATGTGGGTGGCCTGATATGTATTAACTCCTTGATTCCCGAGATTGATATAACACGGAAATGAAACGTTACAAAAGAATATATATATTATTGCAGATTTGCGAGCTTGAGACTGTTGTGCAATTAATTTTAATGTCTTTCATCGCTTTCCCCGTCTTTTAAAGTGCAATATTGATTATTTACCACCTTGCGGGTCCTATCTGGTACTCGTAGGATTTTCTTCTACATTTGCCATTTATGGATGTGAGAACATTTGCGGGCTTGAGGAATTGTAGCAATTGAATAGCAATTTGCAGTTTTAGCAATTGTAAATTTTGCGGGCTCGAAAGATCAAAGGCTTAGATGGGTAGGAGTTAAGATTTTGACAACCGCAGGGATTTTCAGCCTGTATCCTGTAGATTGTTTGCGGCTCGCTTAAAGACGCCAATAGAATAGCAAATCAGTTTACGGGCTACATTAGGGGCTCCAGTAACTTACAATTGCTCAATTGAATAGGGGCCAGTATTTAAAAATACTGTTTTTCAGATTAATTCCTTGGTGCTTTTTCATTACATGTAAGGCACTGATTTTCTGCCATCGGATAATCCAGAATTTCCTTTAATCCGGACAAAATTAAAAAAATCGAATAAACTGGTCAAAGTAAAGTGGAGACTCCTGATGTGGACTGAAATAATTTAGTCTAATGTGAAGCAAACTGGTAAGGTACAAAGTGACCTGGCCAAACATAAAATGACTTTATTTGTGGTTGAACGATACTGATTATATGTAAACTCATTAAGCACTATACAGACCTAAACTAAACAGGCGGAATATGAACCAGTGTTAACCAAGCTGATAAGAGCTGGACTGGTATAGACTAAACAGTCAGTACATGTGACATAATATGATATTTGTGGATACAGAAGGAGTTTTGGTCCATGTTCCTGTGTGCTTACCTCTGCCTCTAAACATAAATGTAATCATTTATCTTTACAATAGCAGTCCTGTTTAAAGGGACATGAATGGCTTCTAGATTTAACTAGAAATATAATATACCTATTTATCTATTTGCTTGTGTGTACTGTATTAAGAAGTGAATCTGCCTAATATCTTACAATAAGTTCCTAATTGGTTTCTCCCCTCTGCAGCTCATGAAGATAGTATACTTTTAAGGACACGGGTTGCACATAGTGACCAATTAGTAGCAACATTCTCCTTCACACTACTTGAGAAAGGTAACTTCTATTTTGAAACACTGCACTTCACGTCTTGTATTCATGAGCTGCATGAGCTACAGAGAGCAGATCCAAACCGGTACAAATTTAATGATTTTAGGCAGAAAAAACAGAGCTTATAAGCACTTCTTAATAAGATAAAGTACATAAAGTAAATAGTACACAGGCATATTATATTTTGATTGAAATCCATTTTCCTTTAATTCAGATGTATAGAGTTGGGGATCACTGAAGAGCTAAGGAAGACCACGAGGAGGACACATATGACCGGCAGACAGGAGCACAACTGAGGCCGAGATGATATGTCACTGGCTCTTTGGCTTCACAATGAAAGACACTGTTCTCCATTGCAGCTTCTTCTGTACATGCCCAGGTTATGATTTGTGCATGTTTATGTGTTACCTTGTTACTGTCTTCCTATTTTAAAATGTGTTACCCCACTGTTCAATAATGCGGAAATAAAAGATAACCATACGAACTAGTAGTCAGGGTGGTGCCAGAGACCCATGCCAAGGACTTAATTAACAATGAAGTCATACAAATCTGGCTGATCATAAAACGCTATGATCACATCGGGACTGCATATGTAATAGGTTTAACTATGTAAAAGAAACAATTCTGTTCAAAAACAATTCTATTTTATTTAACATTGTTATTTGAACTTATGATGTTTTAATGATATAGAACAAAACTATTTAATTTGGTATATTATGGTTGTAAGTCATGACTGTGCAGTTGCTTCTGAAGGGGCTCAGCCAGTGTTACTGGGCCTCATACCATCCACCTGAGCAGAAGCACTAACAACTTTCCTAGTTCCATTCACCTTATCATTTTACCTCCAGACATAGGGCCCTAAACACCACCATTCTTCTGCCTCTGAAATCATCTAACATGCCCACCCAACCTACCCTGTCCACACCCACTCACCTATGATTTGTATTTCTTCATAGTGCAGGTTTCTGCACTATCATCTCCATTTTTTTTAAGCTGATACAACCAGACTTAGACACCAGACTTAGACACCAATTATCATTTTACTCTATTTTCAATTACTTGCCAAGCCCTTGTTTCTCCCTTTTATTTACTTCACCTTTTGTTTCATTAATCCTTTAATCTGTAAACTTGTAAAATCTCAGTCATACAATGCACTTTGTATAAATTGTCATGTGTATGATTGTTAGCTCAAGGGCAGGGTAATCAACTCCTTTCATATCATTCTTCATATTGTCATACACATGTTTTACTGTACCCCAGTGCTGTGGAACTTGTTGGCACTATATTTGAGACATAATAATAATACTAATAATAGGTATGTTCTATACGCCATACATTTACCTTCAAAATAGTACTTCTAAATAAATTAACAATCATTAGGAAAATATGAATTTATAGTATAATTACATCTATGTATCTAATAACATTTTATTTACCTGTATTCCAATAGAGAGGTTTTTTCTAAACTGGTTCTTTTTCCTGTCATCGGCTGTGATAGTGGAAACCGTTGAAGTGGAGTTCACTGTGGATGTGCTGTCCATGTGCTGACTTGCAGGGCCATGGATCTGGGCATTGGCAGCTTCTATTGCGGCAGTAAGTGCTTTCATACTGTCCAGACTCTCGGTGGAGTTACTAAGCCCTGATTGACTAATGATATCTCCCCTTTGGCCATGTCCATCCATATAGGCATCTTGTGCAGATTCTGTGCTACTCTGAGCAGTGATGGAGATGAAAGGTTTGGTGGTTGTTCTTGGTGGCACTGGAGGAGGTGTCTTTTTGTACGTGGTTATGCATGATGATACTGCAAGAGATACAGAATGAACAATAAGAGTGGCTTCACATTTATATAGAAATGCAATATAACACTTACTTCACCAGGGATACATGTTTCTATGCATTTTCCTTGAACAATTATTGTATATTGTAATATAATTCTGTTTATGTAAGTACATAGCATATCAAATGTTTTTCTGCATTTTTAAAGCAGCTTATTTCATTAAATATTTTTTCAAACTGAATTGTTATATTGTGTAACCCAATTTCTGGTGTCCGTTTGCAGCTCTTCTCTGCATTTCGTGTAGATCAGCATTCCTGAGCTCCTGTGCTGGCCCAGTGCCTACCCACATCTAACATCCCATCAAGTCCTGGTAAGCTTTGAGGGGCCAGGTCTAGAGCTATCACAGACAGCAATGAATTCTGGCATCAAAGACATATAACATACCAAATATGATTTATTACTATTTTATTAATACTACACCACAAACTGTGAGACAGGAGAGTGTTCATTTAATATATCCTGATTTTTGCATTATCCATCAAAGACTAAAGAGATGGACATGGGTGTAGGAGCAAAAGAAAATCTTAGGGGGGGGGGGGGGGATACCACACAATTGCTTCTCTACACACATTGAAAAAGCTGAGGGGGGGGGATTTGTTCGTGTAATAACTATCACACTTTTTAATTAAACTGCATCAAAATAGTATTTAAGTATATGCATGGCGGAATGACAATCACATATATAGTTGTGAGCATGCGGGCTGTTGCTAACTCTGCGGGCTCCCTTCGCGAGGGCCTCAGTTGCCAGCAACTGCGGACCTTACAAAATTTACGGAGTTACGAAACAAAAATACAAGAGGCGTTACGACTTATTAAGACCTCGCAAAAACTGCCCGAAAACCCACGCACATGAAAACATGAAAAACACAATAAATACACACAACAAATACATAAAAAGCTTACCCACAGCAAGGGGGGGGGGGGCACACAGGACCTCGAAAACTGAAGTTACACCTAAATTTAACTCCAAATAGACACCCGAAAATATATTAATTTCTTATTTTATTAATTATTCATTGCCATACCAAAAAAAAACACCAACGCTGCTCATAGCACACAAACAACCAAGAACCTTGCAATGAGCGCCTTTGGCGCTCATTGCGAGCCACACGATGAGCGCCAAAGGCACTCAGCGCGAGGCTCGCAATGAGCGCCGAAGGTTCTTAAAACACCAACAAAATTAATTTCGCACACAAGCAACATTACCTGCCTTACAATATTATTTCCGTCATTTTTTGACGGGCAAGTTGCTAGTTGTATAATGTTAACCAATGTATGTGTGCTGATATGATACCTTATTTCTAGGAATTCACAGAGAAACCTAGTAAAGCATCTCTGCTTCAGAAGTGCTTTGAGTCTCCTCCATCCATTACCCTTATGAAATGCTGGGAACTGTGAATAATGTCCACCAGGAGGTCAGTTTTCAGTAGATAGGTCAGCTCTTTGACCTCTCTGCCCTCACATGCTACACCTCCCAGAGAAGCCTGGAAAAGAAATCTGACCAACACTCACAGCACTTCTGAAACAGAGACAATGATGGATTCTGACAATGGGCCACAGAGCTGAAATGACAAATATCTAGGACCTTATCAGGGACTTGAAGGCAATTGTTTCTTTGTTGCATTTGAAAGAGGGCATTTGATAATGTTGAAAACTGTGTTTCTTTGCTGAAAATGAAGCTCCTGGAGCACAATATACTGCTTTCAATATCTTTTTTGGTTTGTATCTGTTGACCAAAGGGCCATTTACCTCACCATAAGTGCTCTTCATGGTGTGAAAGACCAAAAGATTTTATGTTAAAATTATCTATTTTTTTCTTTAATTACACTTTTAACAGTTAAAAAAATTAAAGTTTTAGGTCTCTTTACAAACACACTGACTATTCCATGATTAATGCCGACAACAGTGTTGTAGCTCTAGTGCAGAGAACAGGTTATATGTTTTTCTTGGCATTCAGGAATCCTATAGCCCAGCAGTTAACCCACAAATAACATATTTTGAACTCTAACACTCCTTTTTTTGCACAGATGAATCTATATAACTGTTAACTGTAGTTTTCTTTTGCTCTCTGCACTGGAGCTTGCTGTCAGTCTATCTGGTAGCTTGCCAGTGACACATGTAAGCATAGATTTAATAATTAAATATTCCAGTGAAAAAAGAACAGATTTAAACAAATCTAAAAGTTTTTAAACATGTTGTTAAGAGATCTTTACATTGGTGTGCTCACATTGTACTGAATTAAGTGGCCCTCTTAAGTGTCTGCCAATGAGATCTAGAGTGGTGCATAATCTCTGCTCGCAAAGGGCCTCATTCAATTGTGCATAGCATATATTTTTTAAAGAAGTTTTTATAGTAATTTATAGTTTAGCAGATGGTTTTTGTGCCTGAGAGATTCCATATTTGTATCTTGTATCTTTATTAGTTGTGTTCTGCTATTTTTTATTTTCTGTGTATCTATTGTAATATCTATATAAATATGAATTATTCTCTAATCTGCAGTGGGCCTTTAACTATATCCTTTCTGGTCCCTTACATATTTAGATTCAATTTACTGTAGAAGTATGGCAGATTGGTATATAGCTGCAACTAAAATATTTGCTATTCATAAGTAAAGGTTAAACAAATAATCCTCATTGTAACTTCACCAAAAGTGACTTAACTAATGATGTGGAGCATTACAAAATAAA
Organism: Discoglossus pictus; assembly: GCA_027410445.1. Classification (NCBI taxonomy): domain Eukaryota; kingdom Metazoa; phylum Chordata; class Amphibia; order Anura; family Alytidae; genus Discoglossus; species Discoglossus pictus. The sequence continues at coordinate 126,171,319 of CM050166.1, forward strand.
CACAAAGCGCCCTATTCTATTGCCCAATTTGTAAATTTATATATGACTCTGAATATTGCTACATATTCTGCAAATATTACTTATTGGCACTAATGAATTCGTAAGTCAATAGAATGCATATAAACATTTATATAAAAAAAAACACCCAAAGCCAAATTTATGAGTTTAAGGCATTTGCAAGTAGCTAATAGAAAAAAGGCCCGAAATACAGTTTTTGATTATACAAATGTGTTAGGTGATGGTTTAATATTTTAATGTTAATTAAATGTTAATGTTTTTAGATTTGGTGCTTTGTTGTTTTATTTCAATTATAGGATTTTGTAATGAAATCTAACTTGGAATAAATAGGAAAAAAAAACATGTTATGTACATTATATTAATCAGGGTATAAAACAGCCCTTTTATAAATAATCTGCATAGAATAACATAGGAGGCACTTTTAACTCTTACATGGAACATAAAAGGGATTTAGATAGATGTATCCTTATAATCAACATGAGTCAGACAGATAAAGAAAAGCCGGTGAGATATAATGAGCATGTTCAAACATGGCTCATTATTATTTTAAAGGCCATGTTGTTTTAAAGGATGTATATTTAGAACTATCACTAAGGTTGAATGTTCCAAAATACACCATGGATAAGTTATTTAAAACCAATTTGAGGGATGCTTCATATTTCATTTAAAGTACGGTAGTTATAATAAAGTAAATGATTTTGCAAACTAAATCAATAAATAACCAAACAAACTCAGTGCTTTGGTAAAATAGCTTATTGCTCCTCTACGTCAGGCACAGACACGCTCGCTTGTTGTCATTTTTCTGTTACCAATGACTCATAAATCATGAAAGGTACAGCTTGTCCTTTCAGGATAATTAAAAGGAGCATCTTCTTGATAGGAAACCTGGCTTTATTATGCTTATTTACCCAGATTTCCTCAACGGGGGCCTGACATTAATTGAAAGACAAAGATGAATCATTTCATATACCTGTGGCTAAGAATACAGAAACAAAGACATCATTTGACCTGTCCTGCAAGTCACGCTATGGGGTCAAGCTACAGGTCATGATTATAAAATAGTAATTCATTGTTTAAATCCACCGTAAAGATTAATAAAGTTTTATTCGTATCAGGCCCTAACTATTCTTTAGAGATCCCTTTATAAGACATTGAGCTACCAGTGGTGCACTAGGGCCCTCCTCTGGGAGGAAAGAGGAGCTTTGCGCAGGCAGGAGGTTAGGGAAGAGGACCAAATTTGGGATGGGGTTTTGGGAAGAGGTGCGGTTATCAGAAGGGGTCTTGGAGAGGAGCACTGAGTGAGTTAATATGGTAACCTCAATGTCCCTTTTAAATATTCTCCAGATTGCAAGTCTGCGAGTTTTCAATCTTGCATGGTGCTTTGGGGAAAGCACAGTGGACACCGAAGTCTAAACTCAAAGACAGGGCCCTCCATCCTTTTCAATGTGTTAATATTGCTATTGTTTTTTGCCTTTAACGTAATCCTTATATAGCGCTACTGAATATTTTGGTGCATTACAAATAAACGATAATAATAATAATAATAATAATAATAATAATAATAATAATAATGGAATGTTTTCTATTTGCTGATTGAAAAAAATGGCATTTCATACAGACAGCATGTCATGCATACATGCTTTATTATAGCAAGCACCTCTTTATAATATGATTGCAGGTGGAAATTATATGAACTGCAGGGGAGCTTGGAGTTAGGAACCTTATTGCCCTTTGCAAACAAAACTAGATGTTGTGCAAGTCCATAAAACGATCAGCAACTCAACCCTGGTCAAGTGCGTGCTCCATTTAAAGCATAGAAGAAATCGTCTATAACAGGGTGTGATGGGCATGGGTGCTACTGCTGAGGAGACAAAGCTAGTCAAAGAAACCATAATGTTGTTAAAGTGACACAGCAACAATTTCAGCTATCCATACCTTGGGCACTACAAAGGAAGACATGTTTAATGTGTCCGTTAAGATTACATATAATAGTTGTCAAACTGTGAGTTGTCGTCACGCTTGCGAGCCTCGCACAGCGAGGCAAGCCATTAAGGCATAGAAGCCTTCCGAGCTCGGAGCACTTAGGCAACCTCGCAAAGTGAGGCGAGCAGTTGAAACACGCAGGACTTAGTCTGAAATGGGCGCTGAAGGCACTGCTGCGAGCCTTTCGAGGCGAGCCGTTGAGGCAATGAAACACGCGGGACTTAGCCTAGAAGAAAAAACAACCTTGCAAAAATACAAATTTAACGGCCGAACCGCAGAAATTGAAAAACACAAAAAACAAGAAAAAAAATAAAATGAAATAAAAACACACTCACACACAGTACGGGGGAGGTTGCACGCGAATTTAAGCCGAATTTGCTGAGTTTCGGCACTCTAAGATCGGCTAAGCGAGAGAAAAAATGGCGGCCGAAAAAAATTAAAACAAGGCTAATGGAGACCGAAGTGTGCAAATCAACGCCAGGAAAATACGAGTTAGCCAGGAACGTAGGAGATACAAAATATACCATTACAACTGCCGGAAAATGCTCGCCAGCCAAGTAACACATAGAAAAAAGCCGCCAATTTACACTATCTTGCAACTAATAACATTACAAATCTAAAATGGTCCTTTAGTTGCGTAAACACACGGTTTGCCCTCGCGCACGCAGCCTATTTACACTGCACACTTGCCACATTGCTGACACTTTCTCCTCAGGTGATCAACAGTCCAACTGTACATTGTATCCTGCAGGAAAATCCAAATAGATTGTTAGCTCTTCAGGATATTGATTGCTGCATATTAATTATAAATAGGTAAAGTATATAAATGTATTAATTTATTAATTATTATGAAAAAAAATAAATAAAAAAAATAGGCTAAATATTATATTTTACACTTCCCTTACTTTATGAACACATAAATGCTTCGCACTTTCTAATACATTTATTCATTCATTAATTATTAACGTACATACATTTTATAATTATTGATTAGTAAGAAAAAAAAAATCATTTCCACTGCACTAACAAACATTTAAATTTTTACACTGCGATAGGAGTCTCAAAGCAGTTAAATATTTAAATCACTTTATTATGCTCTGACACTTGCAAAAAATGTCTAATTTACACTGCACTAAAAAAAAGTATATTTTAAGTATATATCGGTATTACTGCTCATTGGCTGACAGTGATAGGACTCTCAAAGCAGTTACATTTTTAAATCACTTTATTATGCTCTGAGACCTAAAAAAAATTGATAGTTTACACTGTACTAAAAAAATTGTATATTTTACACTGTGCTTATATATATGTCTTCGCGATGAGCGCCGAAGGTGATCGTTACAAAGCAGGAAACTTGAAGTACACAAGGGGAGAGGCTCGCAATGAGCGCCAAAAAGGCGCTCAGCGCAGGGCTTGCAGTGAGCACTGAAGGTCCGCAGAGGAGCAAAAGCCTTACATTGTGTGGCAAACAGCATTACCAAGGCTTCAAATTTTATTGCTGTAATTTTTGACGGGCAAGTCGCTAGTTCTTATATATTATATAGCATAATTAATTGTCTTAAAAAAATATTTCAAAAGTGAAGTTTGTTATAAAAAACAAGATATACACAGACTTCACTTCCTTATTTCAAAATGTTGAGAAAAAGTGCAAAAGCAAAACCATATGATCATGTACTGTGTCACAAGGTCAGAATCAGGGTGTTGCAGTCTGAATGAAGGAATATTCTGAAGCTTGCTGCAAAATATATATATATATTTCAATCAGCAAACTAAACTACTACTGTAGCTAGTTTTTTATGTTCCCATTTTAACCAATAATCAGAGGATTGCGATATATTCAAGATACAGTTGTTCTAAATTCTGATAAACTGGTTCCCTGCAGGTCTTATTGTTGAATTAAGTTTATAGTCTTCCCACCGATGGAGGAACAAATGGCTCCTCGCTGTCATGTCTTTATTAGAGTGCATCCTGCTGCTGCAGCCAGCGCACTGAGTGCTACATTTACCGCAGGCTGCGGCCATTGTGTTGTTAGTCCTGCGGGGGTGGGAGTGGGTGGGAATGGGAGTGGAGGTCTCAAGCATACAGTACATATTATAAGTCAATCAAATGACATGTCCAATCAAGTTCTATTATAATGTATCCAATGTATACAATCCTTATAGCAATACAGTTTTTATTATTATTTGATTATCACATATAATTGTTATATTGGATATTAAATCATTTATGTACCATTTGGGGTGCTTTTGGAACATGATTCAGCACATATTTACTACTTCAAATTTTTCTCCAATTCTGTAAATTTTAACCCTCGCGTTATATTCGTGTCTTGCATCCGTTCACCTACCAAATACGTCTCCCTTGCGGTATATTTGGGTGGCGCTATATTTAAGTATCTACGGTAAATCTGCAGGGCATTCTATCGGCAGAGCTTTCAGACAGCGCTAAACAGGGCATTCTATCGCCAGAGCGCTCAGACAGCTCTAAACAGGGCATTCTATCGCCAGAGCGCTCAGACAGCGCTAAACAGGGCATTCTATCGCCAGATCGCTCAGACAGCACTAAACAGGGCATTGTATCGCCAGAGCGCTCAAACAGCTCTAAACAGGGCATTCTATAGCCAGATCGCTCAGATAGCGCTAAACAGGGCATTCTATCACCAGAGCTCTCTGACAGCTCCAAACAGGGCATTCTGTCGCCAGAGCGCTCAGACAGCGCTAAACAGGGCATTCTATCACCAGAGCTCTCTGACAGCTCCAAACAGGGCATTCTGTCGCCAGAGCGCTCAGACAGCGCTAAACAGGGCATTCTATCACCAGAGCGCTCAGACAGCTCTAAACAGGGCATTCTATCGCCAGAGCGCTCAGACAGCGCTAAAAAGGGCATTCTATCGCCAGAGTGCTCAGACAGCGCTAAACAGGGCATTCTATCGCCAGAGTGCTGAGACAGCTCTAAACAGGGCATTCTATCGCCAGAGCGCTCAGACAGCGCTAAACAGGGCATTCTATCGCCAGAGCGCTCAGACAGCGCTAAACAGGGCATTCTATCTCCAGAGCGCTCAGACAGCGCTAAACAGGGCATTCTATCTCCAGAGCGCTCAGACAGCGCTAAACAGGGCATTCTATCTCCAGAGCGCTCAGACAGCGCTAAACAGGGCATTCTATCTCCAGAGCGCTCAGACAGCTCTAAACAGGGCATTCTATCGCCAGAGCGCTCAGACAGCGCTAAACAGGGCATTCTATCTCCAGAGCGCTCAGACAGCTCTAAACAGGGCATTCTATCGCCAGAGTGCTCAGACAGCTCTAAACAGGGCATTCTATCGCCAGAGTGCTGAGACAGCTCTAAACAGGGCATTCTATCGCCAGAGTGCTCAGACATCGCTAAGCAGGGCATTCTATCACCAGAGCGCTCAGACAGCGCTAAACAGGGCATTCTATCTCCAGAGCGCTCAGACAGCGCTAAACAGGGCATTCTATCTCCAGAGCTCTCAGACAGCTCTAAACAGGGCATTCTATCGCCAGAGCGCTCAGACAGCGCTAAACAGGGCATTCTATCGCCAGAGCGCTCAGACAGCGCTAAACAGGGCATTCTATCTCCAGAGCGCTCAGACAGCGCTAAACAGGGCATTCTATCTCCAGAGCTCTCAGACAGCTCTAAACAGGGCATTCTATCGCCAGAGCGCTCAGACAGCTCTAAACAGGGCATTCTATCTCCAGAGCGCTCAGACAGCGCTAAGCAGGGCATTCTATCACCAGAGCGCTCAGACAGCGCCAAACAGGGCATTCTATCGCCAGAGTGCTCAGACATCGCTAAGCAGGGCATTCTATCGCCAGAGTCCTGAGACAGCTCTAAACAGGGCATTCTATCGCCAGAGCGCTCAGACATCGCTAAACAGGGCATTCTATCGCCTGAGTGCTCAGACAGTGCTAAACAGGGCATTCTATCGCCAGAGTGCTCAGACAGCGCTAAACAGGGCATTCTATCTCCAGAGCGCTCAGACAGCGCTAAACAGGGCATTCTATCTCCAGAGCGCTCAGACAGCGCTAAACAGGGCATTCTATCTCCAGAGCGCTCAGACAGCGCTAAACAGGGCATTCTATCTCCAGAGCGCTCAGACAGCTCTAAACAGGGCATTCTATCACCAGAGCGCTCAGACAGAGCTAAACAGGGCATTCTATCTCCAGAGCGCTCAGACAGCGCTAAACAGGGCATTCTATCTCCAGAGCGCTCAGACAGCGCTAAACAGGGCATTCTATCTCCAGAGCGCTCAGACAGCGCTAAACAGGGCATTCTATCTCCAGAGCGCTCAGACAGCTCTAAACAGGCCATTCTATCGCCAGAGCGCTCAGACAGCGCTAAACAGGGCATTCTATCTCCAGAGCGCTCAGACAGCTCTAAACAGGGCATTCTATCGCCAGAGTGCTCAGACAGCTCTAAACAGGGCATTCTATCTCCAGAGTGCTCAGACAGCGCTAAGCAGGGCATTCTATCACCAGAGCGCTCAGACAGCGCCAAACAGGGCATTCTATCGCCAGAGTGCTCAGACAGCTCTAAACAGGGCATTCTATCTCCAGAGCGCTCAGACAGCGCTAAGCTGGGCATTCTATCGCCAGAGCGCTCAGACAGCGCTAAACAGGGCATTCTATCGCCAGAGCGCTCAGACAGCGCCAAACAGGGCATTCTATCGCCAGAGTGCTCAGACAGCTCTAAACAGGGCATTCTATCTCCAGAGCGCTCAGACAGCGCTAAACAGGGCATTCTATCGCCAGAGCGCTCAGACAGAGCTAAGCTGGGCATTCTATCGCCAGAGCTCTCAGACAGCGCTAAACAGGGCATTCTATCGCCAGAGTGCTCAGACATCGCTAAGCAGGGCATTCTATCTCCAGAGCGCTCAGACAGCGCTAAACAGGGCATTCTATCTCCAGAGCGCTCAGACAGCGCTAAGCAGAGATCTAAAGGACTAAATGGGATTTGGTGCTCAAAAAACACGCGAGGTTTAGTACTAAGCAGGGAATTAGAGAGGAAAAAAGCGCCATAGCTAATCAGCGTTAACGGGGATAGTGTTAAGCAGGGTTTTACTGTAGCTCCCTATTACTCGTATCCAAGTTATATTCCCGAGTAGCACAATGAAAAAACAGGTATATGTTTGAAAATGTTGAGCCTGACTGAGAACATAATTATTTAGAAAAATAAATGTTGATGCAGGATCTTGGAGGGATCTATGATTTATTGTTCGCATTTCTGGAGAGCTGTGGTTCCATTCTTTGATGCAAGGAGTCTGATTATGGGCCAGTGAGGGGGAAAGGGTATGGTGTCAATTTCAGTCTTATTCAGTGATCAAAGAAAGGCTGTTGGCGTCTGCCTGTTCTCTCCTCTCCTCCCCTACCCCTCCCTGCATTTTTAACTAAAAACACACGCACCTATCATAACGCTATCAGGAAGTAACAAACACAAAATGGATTCCTGTACACATAAACCCTTTAAAAAGTAAAAAAATTATGCAAATGCCTTGTGCAGCTGCTAATATTGTTAATTTGATACATATTTGACAAACAATTGTATTTTTCTTGAACTTTAAAATGGCTGCCACATTTTGTAGATCCCTCATGCAGTTTACTACTGTTTGGTAATTTAATTCCCCTTAAAGACATATCTACGTTTCCCTGTTTTTAACTTTTTCTAATCTAACATATACTGCTTATATCAGAAAAACGCATTATATTGAGTCAATAAAAATAAAATTTGGTTTCCACACTTCCAGATCTGCTTACCTAGGCACAGTGTACCTACCAACAGAAACACTGCATTTGGGTATGGTTTTTAACTCTTTACTAAGCAGCAGCACAATGCAGAAATTCACAGAGCAATGTCTGAGCTGCTTCCTTGTGCAGGGGAAAAATAAGACTACACATCCCACAATGCTTTGCTGTACACACTGTCATCACAGATTAAAACAATGTATGTTTGTCCAAAATGAATTATGAATTTTATGCTAATTTTAGCAGTGTTACCTCTCAACAATCAACTGCGTGCAAACTCAAGAGATTTAGCAAACTTTAGGGCAAGTTTAATAATGTTTATTTTGGTATTTTTCCATACACTTCCGATTCTCGTCTATCTGATTCACTCACAATCCATGAAACTTAAATATGCCTTTAATCAGACAGGTGTAAAGTAAAGTTCCAGCAGCTCAGCCAATATTTTGTTCTTGAGGATAACAAGGAGGTCTAGAAGCAGTGAGTAATAAAGCATGCCACCTGTGCTGTTTGTTCCAGGACATTCACCCTCATATTACTGAGCGGCTCTAGTGCGAATGGCATCCGTTCAGCTCAGTGAATGAGGCCATCTGCCCTGCACTGCGTATCAAAAGAAGAGTCAACAGGAACCCTTCCTTTACAAGTTTAACCGTTGCTCTATAAGGAAGGGTGTGTTTGGAGAAAAACATTTTCCAACTCTTATATCAACATGTGCCTCTCTTTGTTACTTCAGTCAGAGCTGGCGGTTGCTGGCGCTGGCTGCGGCCCAAGAACACTGACAGCTGAGACTACCACATGTGGATTATGGCCTGAGAGCTGTGCAGTCGATAAGGCGGCAAACAAAAGACGGGGCTTATCTATTATAGTATGACAAGGAAGACACTGGCAGCAACAAATGATACAACATTCTGCATTATATAGCCGGCATATTTTAAGGACGGTGACAGACAGCTTTTGTTTAACATTTTCATGTTTAAACAATTTAACATCTAAATTAACGGTTGTAAAAAAACAAAATGTCTGTGATGGTAATGAAGAAATGCTGCCTGAAATATAAATATTAAGAAGAGGCTCCATGGGCCGCATTTTTATCACACACCGTAGTGATGTTGTTTACTCATCTTCTTTCCTGACATGTTACAAGAAAGAAAGAAGCAGGGAGCCTTGTGCATCTTTGGACTGCTTCAACATTGTGCTTATATCCCCATTTGTCTAAATGCAAAACGAAATAGGAAAACACACATAACAGGCTTTCCATTAGTCCTTGTTGGCACTCCCTCTTTCATTTCTTTCAGTTCACTAGATTCTTTAATGAGAACGCTTATACGAAAAAGTGATCCTTCTTTTCTTGTATGTGCTTCTCCTTCCCGCTTTTTCAATGAAAGTTCATATAATTAGTGATAGAGTTTGAAAACAGTACTTTAATTAATCTGGTAATAGCACATACAAATTAATTTATCTATTAACTATCCACTAGACCAAGTGGTTGAAATTAATTAGATTAATTAATTAATTATTATTATTTATAGTATTATTATTATAAATAATAAGAACAAATATCGAATGTATTATAGTAAATATTTAATATAATCATGTAATGATTCTTTAACATTTCTCATATTATATTACTAACAAAGATCATCATATAATCATATAATCAAATTATAACCTATTTTAGGTAAGCGTTTCTTTTATTTGACATCACAGAGGTATTTGCAAGAGTTTTTAAACATAGAATTTTAGTTGCTTTAGTAATTCTAAAAAAAGGTGGGATTATGCATGTGTGGTGAAAGGATTGCGTATTCATCCACGCGTATTATTCCCGCTATTAGTATTCTGGCCCATGGAGACAGGGTTTAGTAATGTGTCTTTGACAGAGCTGGCCGAGGTCCAGACTCCAAAAGATTCCTGGCTCCTGCAGCATCCTCATGTCCTGCTACCAGAGTACAACAGGACTTACATCTATGTTTTGGACACATACGTGGCAACACTTGGTCTACCACGTGGAGGGATACTTACTGAAATTGATCTGGGATTTTTTACTATCATCCCTTCTCATCTTTATTCCATCATGTCAACCCCTGACCCATCAATTCCTTCCATCCATTTGCATTTGAAGCTGCCCCTTCCTGATAATGGCTGCACTGAAGTACAGACCGACCCCAGCGTGGCAACCAGTGATTCTCAGTCTTTTTGGTTTGAAGACCAGCTGGTAACTTTTCGGTGCTTATGGGATTTGAGCCGCAGAATATTATTAAGGACAGAAATTATCATTCTGAGTACACTTACATTCCTCAAGTTGGAGACCAATACTTCTCAGTAAATAGTATGGTGGTAATTTTGAGCCTCATTTGCATGTCACCACCCAGAATCCCTAGCTACAGTTGAAACACTATTTACTGTGAAGTTCTCCTGGCCTGCTTGAGACATATAAGTGCACTCAGAAGGATGTCTTATTTCCATGTTGGATATACAGTGGAGGATTTCTCAATCACCTTTTTTACCCACCATAACATATTTAGTGTCTGGTCAGATATTTTTTGTCACAGTAATACTACACGTGACAATACATTTTCATTGAGTTTTGCACTGATTTGTATAGAGCATGTTTTATCTACATTTATATTCATCACCCCATGGATCACTGCCTTGTTGTGTTGGGGCTTGTGTACCTCAATTAAGCTGTGACCTATCCAAGATGAGCAGGTCATACCAGAGAGGTCCATAGGAGAAGGAACTAGCAACCCACTCCAGTATCTTTGCCAATAATTTTTAAAGGGTTTATGTGTACATAAATCCATATTGTGTCTGTTACTTCCTAAAAGCTGTATGATAGGTGGGTGTGTTTGTAGTTAAAAGTGGAGGGAGGGGTAGGGGAGGCGAGAACAGGAAGAAGCCAACAGCACGACCGGAGATATAACAAAAGATGTGCCTGGCATGCTGTGGTGAATAGGGTCAAGGAAAGTCGGACATGACTGAACGATTGAACAACACATATTCATCAATAATCTATATATCTTGTAGAGGAAAGTTTAAAATACTAGCCGTTCATCACGTGCATTTGGGACAAAGACCAGAACTGACAGAGCAATATCAGCCCACCGGTTGCACTATCCCTCTGGTCTATGGTGAGGAGGGATAGTGCAACCGGTGGGCTGATATTGCTCTGACAGTTCTGGTCTGTGAGTGTTGAATAATTGGCCTCAGTAACCTACCTATACATTGTACTAGCCTTTGTTTATCTTCAGTAATTCATTCCTGAGATAAACAGAATTGCTTCTGTGGCTAATGTGTGGCCCAGTATGCTAATTTGCAGCTAACAATACTTGATTAGGCTAGGGGAGGGTTGTAACCGAATGAAAACATTAGTGGTCATTGTTTTAGCCACCACAGCGACAGACAATCAGACTGTTCTTTAATTCAAAGTAGTTATGGTGCAAATTTCCATTAAAAGCTTGTAAAAATAATACTGAATATCTCAGTGTTTTTCATCTTTATAAATAAATGGCTAATACAACACAAAGCCAGTTTTTCATGCTCTTTAAGAATAATATAGTCCGACAGGGGCGAAAGAGTCCCTTTCAGCTGTATGTGACGCAACAGTGCTTCAGGGGAAAACAGACAGCTTAAAAAGCTAAGACAAAATGTTAACTTCTATTTATTTTAACTAAATACTGTTTTTATAATCTATGCCCAGCCAACAAACTAGTGTATTTACTAGTAAATACACTACAGTGATCCTTTAAGGAGCCATTTATGAATATATTTATTTCTATGTGAATTACTGCATTAGTGATCTTGCTGAACGCGGCACAGCTGGGAATTTGTGCATTTTTGCTATGCTATGATTTTTTTTACAAGTTAGGAAAACCACAAGAAGGGAAGGAAAATATTTAAATTAGCAGCTTCATGTTCCGGCCTCTCTTTCCTTACATATGAGTATGTCCCTTGTGACCGAGGTCAGATGGTCACCAATATAGTGAGAAGAATAATATTATCTAAGGTTTTGTGGTGGTGCTGCTCTTTAATGCAAATTCAGGAAACAAGAAGTTAAAGGGACATGGAACACAACTGTGGGATCTATCCTGTTATGGTGTCGGGACTGGCCCACCGCTGCAGTGCGGCCTCCAACCACTAGATGGCGCTGTCGATATGTGAGAGAAGTTCTAAGCTTGTAATGTTAGCCTAACCCTTCCCTTGAAGGTCACACCACTCTGAAGCCAAGCAGGATTGGGCCTGGTCAGTACCTGGATGGGATACCACCTCGGAATACCAGGAGCTGTATGCTGTGGAGAATGAACTGGCAACCCACTCCGGTATCTCTGCCATGAAAACCAAGGGGATTAGCATGATCATGGACATAAAGATGTGCCTGGTGTGTAAGGGTGCATGATGTCACAGAGAGTTGGAAACAACTGAACAACTCAAAAAAATAAATAATCCTTTAATGCTTATTATGAAGAGATCTGTTATTTAATATGAACCCAATACAGTTTCCAAGCGTGTCTATAGGAAAACACTGCACTATATCAACTTCAGGAAATCTGTCCAGCTCTGCTAATATAAATCCAGCTGCAGTCAGTTACCTGAATGTATACAAGGTCTTTACGCCAACGCACCATATGATCAATCTGTACTATTTACATAGCACACACACCACACACCCTAATCCTGCTTCGGTCAGACTCAAAACATGGTCATCATTTCACATTTATCAGCAATCTCTGCACTACGCACATGAATAAATAAAGTAAAGTAAGTCTTTAAAGGGCCACTTACCTCACTCTAAGTGCTCTTCATGGTGTGAAAGAGCACCAGATATTATGTTAAAATTATCTATTTTTTTAATTAACCTAATAACAGCTAAGAAATCTAAAGTTTTAAGTCTTTTTTACATAACAAAGTGTAGCCTGTCAACTGGTAGTTCCATGATTAATAACAGATGCAAAGCCGCATGGTGAGGACACTGCTTTATAGCAACTTTTCCCTGCACTCAGGAATGCACTCAAAAGTTAACCTATAACTGTCCTATTTAGATGACTCTCGCATTCCATGCTCTTCACAGATAGATAGAGGTAGAGGTTAGGGTTAATCTTTGTTTTTCTTTTGCTCACTACACAGAGCTGTAGCTGTGGGCAGTCAGTGACACATGTTAACATAGATTTAATTATTTTGATTTCTTAGGGAAAAATGCATGGATTTAAAAAATTCAAAAAGTATTTCAACATGTTACTTATCTGAGGATATAAACATATAAAAGGGTTCGAGCATAACATGCTACTTATCTGAGGATATAAACATATAAAAGAGTTTGAGCATAACATGCTACTTATCTGAGGATATAAACATATAAAAGAGTTTGAGCATAACATGCTACTTAAGTAAATGGAAATAAAACGTTCCTAAATAGTAGATTTGATAAAGGTAACAAGGGTATAAACATTTGGAAACATGTTATTATGTTAATCATTAAACAGCATGCTTTATTGGGTTTTGGTTGTGATAATCAAAGAAGCATTGTTTGCACTGTGACTGAACGGGTGATCGCTCCAGATGCTTTCCTTGCTTCTTATAAACACCTCCAGGTGAGAAGCAGTCACAGGTGTCGGTGTGTCCCATGCACAGTTCCCTTTTCCTTACTTTATTCAGAGCAGTTAAAAGAAAACAAACGTCACACACCTTTTCTTGTGCAATTAAAAGAGCATGTTTTAAACTATACAAAAGTTTGCATGAAAATTGCGATATCTGAAGTGGATAACACATAGAATGGATATAAACACATAGGTTTGACAGCTGATACATTGCAAAAGTTACTCTGTTAGACTTTGACACGAAAACCCTATTCTAATCCGCCTTTAGGGATCACTCGCAAAATAGGGCAGTGCCATAACAGCCAATATCAGAAGGAAATATTACAGGTACCAAAGACCACTCGCAAATGGTTTTAAAAACATTGCAGAGTGCCACAGCAGCAGGTAAAGAGACAGTATAGCACCAAAAACACTGAAAATCATGAATGTTCATCATAATTTGGCACTTAACTGTGCAAAATACACATATGTGTAATTGTCTGTTTCATTATACAACATCCAGGGTAACACACAACCCAGTGCTCAAGAAGTTAATACATATCAGGGAAACATGTGGACTAGGAACAAATGCTGTAATGTATACTGCTACTGTGTACTATTACACTGGGGATACAAGAGTATATAAAACAAATTTGACAAAATGTACATACTGGTACAGAGGGTGTACCCTTCTGGATCGCTATCTTGTTATGGTGAAGGGCCTTGTGTACTTCAATGAAGCTGTGAGCTATATCCTGTAGAGTCACCCCAGATGGGTAGTTCATAGCAGAGAGGTCAGACAAATTGTGGTCCACTGGTGAAGGAACTGACAACCCACTCCAGTATCTTTGCCAAGAAAACCTTATGGATAACCACAACCAGACTAATAATGATAGATCTGTCTGGAGTGCTGTGGTCCATAGAGTCACAGGGATTTGGACATGACTGAACTACTAAACATAACAAAAGAGTGCTCTACTCTTGTATGAACTTACAATGTAAGTGTTATCATTTAATCCTATAGGCAATAACAAGTATTTTATCAACTGAATGTTATTAAAATGCATTTTCCTACAGTAAACTAATAAGTCCCACAACACCATTCAAATGACCTCTGAAGGTCAAGAAAAAAGACACTTGTTTTTTAAAGATGTACCAAAATGACAATATTAGGAGTTGCGAAAGACATGGACAGAATTTTTTTTGGTTATGAGTACAGGAATCCATTTTGTGTTTGTAACATCACTTCCTGAGAGCTAAGAGATGGCTGTGTATTTGTAGTTATCAGTTGAGGGAGGGATGAAGGAGGCAGGAACAGGCAAAAGTCTGGAGCCTTTGTTAGATAATAGTACAGGATTGAATTTGACACCACATCTCTTCCCCCTCACTCTCCCAGAAGAAGGAGGATGCATCAAAAGGTGCAACCATAGCTGTCTAGAAAATTCTGCACCCCTCTTACACACAACTTCCACCAATGTATCAACATTTATTTATTTTTTTCAAATTAAAAATTATTTGTATATGATTTTATTAATTATGCTGTTAGTTAACAAAGTTTCCAAACAAATATATTTTTTCTCTGTGCAGTGGTCCTTTAATGTGCACAATCTGAAAATCCTATGGTGACCAGTCAGCCCAAGCTCACAGCCACATTATAATCAAAGATAATTATGAATATTTGTATTGAATTGCATATTCTTTTTAGTTAACTCCCACGTTCTATTATAACACTAATCATGTGCTAATGCTGTACATTACCCCCACAAATTAATTCTAAATGTTGTTCTACCTCCTCAGATCATGATTTCTTGCCCTAATACTGTTCTTTTTCTGAAAAGAAAAACAAAAAACATTCCCTCCCCACCCTTACTTAATCCCTTATTATACCTTTTAATGACACCATTACTCACACCTTTCCATTGTCAAAGCCAAACCATATTCTCTGTATCTATAAAACTCTGGAATAAAATTATCAGTAGGTCTCAATGGAATAAATAACTGAATGATGAGCAAACAAGCTTACACCTCAATATATTGCAATCAGTTCTGCATTAAATATCAGCAGACATGTTGCCCTTTTTTCTAACAGGATTAGACACCTGAGAAGAACGACAGAACTTTGAATCTCTATTCAGTTTTGTTGAAAACTGCAATTTTAAATTGTCACTTAAAAATAGAGCTGGAGTTGAGCGTCTCCCAGTAGAATAACCCTCCCCTAGCAGTCTAAGGGCCTTATTCAATTGTGATTTGGCTAATTGAATAGGGCACAATATAAGCACAGAGCATATTTTTTTACAGAAGTTTTTAGTTAGTGAAGACCTTGCTTTTGGATAGAAGATCACTAACTAAAAACTTCTGTAAAAAAATATGTGTTTATATAAAGCCCTATTCAATTGGCCAAATCGCAATTGAATGAGGCCCCAAGTTAGAAGTACCCATGACACAAGCAGAGTCTCTTAAATGTATGTTTTTCTCTAAAATCTCTTTTATGCTGATGGCTTATACAGATGCTATTGTTGTTAGTTTGTTACATACTTCATAACAATGTAAAGTTTTTACCAAACTTCAGTGGTCCTTTAAATATAGTGGATACAAGCATGCAACCAATCTCCCATAAAAGTTTATATATATATGAGAATGCAGTGTAATAACTGTTTTTCTCAGACTTGTGAGCTGGAAGCGTTTTTTTTTTCTTATTTTAGACATTCAAATGTGTACTTTTTATTTACTGTACTACTGCACGGTGGAGGGCTTCTATCGCTCTTTTGCCCACCATATATTAAATAATTGTTTTGGTGAACTACCTACTCATAAGATCCACAACACAGGCTGAGATCCCGCTCCATGCTGATGATAGCCAGTAAGCTTGAAACAGCTGTACATGGATGGGATTCTCGGCTTGTGCAAAATCCAGCCTTGGCCTTGCATTAAAGCTGTGTAATACAGAGGTCATAAGCTTAAAGGAAGCCATGTTTGATAATGGCTATGGATTGAAGAGCGAGGCATTTGTGTGCACATTTGCATTTCCCAACTTAGCTTCCCAGAATGCAGTGTAATAACTGTTTTTCTCGGAATTCTGAGCTGGAGGCAGGCTTTTTGACGCTCATCAAAAGCCTCACAATAAGCAACTTCAGCGCTCATTGCGAGCCTCTCCGCCCCCTCTACCTCTCCCACCCTCTACTTTATTGGCCTCGCGATGAGCTCCTTCGGCGCTCATCATGGGCCTCGCAATGAGCACCTTTCCCCATTCTGTATCTCAAATCATAAGTCTATGCGTGTTCTCATATCTGTGAGAACAGGCTCCGCCGCAATGTGCATGCGCGCCCGACACCGTGCAATGCGCATACGCGCGCTTTGCGATAGATCGTAGTTGTCAAACTGCGATTTATCACAAGCGTAACGACTAATCACAGTTTGACAACTATTATATGTGATATATATATATATATATATATATCACATATATAGTTGTGAGCAAGTGGGCTGTTGCGGCCCGCGCAAAGCAAAATTTACGTAGTTACGAAAGCAAAATACAAGACACGTTACGCCCCATTACGACCTCGCAAAAATCGTCCGAAACCCGTGCACATGAAACCAAAAAAAACACAATAAATACACACAACAAATACATAAAAAGCTTACCTACAGCAAGGGGGGGGGGGGCACACAGGACCTCGAAAACTGAAGTTACACCTCAATTTAACTCGAAATAAAAGAGTTTAGACACTCAAAAATCCCCTAAGCAAGAGAAAAAATGGCCTCTGAAAAAAACGATAAATGTTGCCATGTTGTTATTTTACACACCATGTAAACTTTTATCAGACGTGCACAACGGTCAGGAATAATTCTTGAGCATTCCTCTTTACAGAACTGTTTCAGTTTAGCAATATTCTTGGGATGTCTGGTGTGAATCGCTTTCTTGAGGTCATGCCACAGCATCTCAATCAGGTTGAGGTCAGGACTCTGACTGCGCCACTTCAGAAGGCATAGTTTCTTCTGTTTAAGCCATTCTGTTGTTGATTTACTTCTATGCTTTGGGTCGTTGTCCTATTGCAACACCCATCTTCTGTTGAGCTTCAGCTGGTGGAAAGATGGCCTTAAGTCCTCCTGCAAAATGTCTTGATAAACTTTGGAATTAATTTTTCCTCCGATGATAGCAATCCGTCCAGGCCCTGATGCAGCAAAGCAGCCCCAAACCATGATGCCCCCACCACCGTACTTCACAGTTGGGATGAGGTTTTGATGTTGGTGTGCTGTGCCTCTTTTTCTCCACACATAGTGTTGTGTGTTTCTTCCAAACAACTCAACTTTGGTTTTATCTGTCCACAGAATATTTTGCCAGTACTGCTGTGGAACATCCAGGTGCTCTTGTGCAAACTGTAAACGTGCAGCAATGTTTTGCTTGGATAGCAGTGGCTTCCTCTGTGGTATTCTCCCATGAAATCCATTCTTTTTTAGTGTTTTACGTATCGTAGATTCGCTAACAGGGATGTTAGCATATGCCAGAGACTTTTGTAAGTCTTTAGCTGACACTCTAGGATTCTTCTTCACTTCATTGAGCAGTCTGCGCTGTGCTCCTGCAGTCATCTTTACAGGATGACCACTCCTAGGGAGAGTAGCAGCAGTGCTGAACTTTCTCTATTTATAGACAATTTGTCTTACCGTGGACTGATGAACAGCAAGGCTTTAGGAGATACTTTTATAACCCTTTCCAGCTTTATGCAAGTCAACAATTCTTAATCGTAGGTCTTCTGAGAGCTCTTTTGTGTGAGGCATCATTCACATCAGGCAATGCTTCTTGTAAAAAGCAAACCCAGAAATGGTGTGTGTTTATTATAGGACAGGGCAGCTGTAACCAACACCTCCAATCTCATCTCATTGATTGGACTCCAGTTGGCTGACACCTCACTCCAATTAGCTCTTGGATATGTCATTAGTCTGGGTTCACATACTTTCTCCACCTGCACTGTGAATGTTTACATGGTGTTTTCAATAACAACATGGTAACATTTAATTCTTTGTGTGTTATTAGTTTAAGCAGAGTGTGATTGACTATTGTTGTGACTTAGATGAAGATCAGATCACATTTTATGTATCATTCCAAAGGGTTCACATACTTTTGCTTGGAACTGTATATATAAATATATATATATATATATATATATATATATATATATATATATATATATATATATATATATATATGTGTGTATATAGGTATATCTATATATGTATATATATATATATATATATGCTGTATATGTATATATGAAAACACAGATATGAGAACACGCATAGACTTATGATTTGAGATACAGAACTGGGAATGTAGGAGCTACAAATGGGACCTGTGAGGGTGCATGAATCTGAATGGCCTAGGGCAGCATAAAGTATAAATATGCCTGCCATGGCTTCATAAGGAGATATGTTACGGTGATTTATCGTGCTGTTTTGCAGTTGTAACTTGCACTATGTACTCTACAAAGATAATGATAAATAGCCCTAAATGCCCAAGCACCGGGGTTGTTTGCCAATGCATTTATCAGTTGTTGAGCTCTAGTTTTGTTGGCTTTTAACGTCTCACTTTAATGGCTGTTTGAGGAATGATTTCCAAATCTACAAACAACCTGACATGATAACTTGGAGCTGTCTCTGGGGTCTTAACATCAGCAGTTTCAGAGACTTCAAAGGAATTGCACTGACACAAGTGAGCAAGTTTTACATTAAAATGCCATTTCTGTCCCTAAATGATCAGATACAATTACAATCTCACATGCAAGCGGAATGAGGAATGTCATCTATTAATGTAATACTGTAGGAAATTGTATTTAGTGTTTTAAAATTGCTTCTCAAAATCTGAGGGAGGTTTACTATGGTTCACAGTATTCAGTATGCTTGGGGGAAATTGCCATCTCAGTCCATCATAGCCACTGTAATACATTTGTAAATATAAATTACAAGCTTTTAACACTAAATGATCATGACTATTTTGCATCAGTAAAGAGTAATTTTATCAAAATCTGTCATCAACTATAAGAACCAATTGGAGGTGCAACTGATGCAAGGTGATAGCAAACTGAATGTTTTTCTATGTAACATTTCTCATTAAATACTGTTTTATTAAAGGGACACTTCATGCAGCACAATTTGGAGCACATCACTGTAAAGATCTCAAAAAAGCATGTTGAAATTTGTTTAGAATTTTTGAAATACATGAATTTTTCACTAAGAATTCAATAAAATAAAGTCTGTGTTTACATGTGTCACTGACTGCCCACTTCCATACATGCAGCTTCTCTTCTGTAGTTAACCCTCAACAAACAATCTGTGCAGATAATGGAGTGCTGGAAACACCTAAACAGGTCAGTTGTGGGTTAACCTTTTAGTGGATACCTGAGTTCAGGGAAAACTCCTATATATCAGTGTCCTCACCTAGCGGCTTGGCATCTGTTATCAATCATGACGTATTGTGTTTGTAAACTGACTTAAAACTTTGGATTTTTTTAGCTGTTATTAGTGTATTAAAAAAAAAGAAGAAAGATAATGTTAACATACAATCGGGTGCTCTTTCACCCCATAAAGAGCACTTACAGTGAAGTAAATAACCCTTTAATGACAATGAATATATACATTCATGTTGAGTACAGAATACATCTTGCTGAAGAGTTGCAGTGGCTCTATAAAAACTGATTTCATGAGCAATTAGAGTAATAAGAGTAATTTAATATTTGTCCCTCTGTTGGGGGATAGAAGTGTTTCCCCCACTATTGTGAGATTTAGTGATGCCCACTCCAAGTGCTGAGGATACATAAATAACACTACCAATTCTCACAGACGTAAACTGAGATTTCACTTTGCTATGGGAAACTGTAAAAAACATTATATATTTAGTAAAAGAAAATCTAGCCCAGAATTAAGGGTAGATTAGACAAAGAGAAATAAAGCAGTGAAAAACAGGATATACTGACGCATTTTATGCAATTATATAAATATCAAACATCATTTTTATAGCAATTATGTATATCGGTATTCCCATTCTGGATCGCTACCTTGTCGTGGTGAAGGGGCTTGTGTACTTCAATGAAGCTGTGAGTTATACCATGTAGGGTGACCCAAGATAGGCAGGCCACAGCAGAGAGTTCAGACAAATTGTGGTCCACTGGAGAGGGAACTGGCAACCTACAGCCGTATTTGTGCCAAGATAACCTTATGGATAAGCACAACCAGAAACATAATGACAGTGCCTGGTGTGCTGTGGTCCATAGGGTCATGGAGAGTTGGATGCAACTGAACAACAACAATACCAGTATTAAGTGACCCGTCATGCAGCGTTAGAGAGGTAATTATTTTATAAAGAGGCACTGTCATGTTTTATATGCAGAATCAGTAAAATTATTTAGGACCCAGTGTATTAAATAAATGTCTTTGTAAAATGTTGTAAACTCACCCTACATGGAAGCTATGTCCAAAGCTTGCTCCACATCATGTCACTTTATTCTCTGTGAGAGATTCCTATTCTATTCCAGGTCATACCATACCATGGGGCGCTTCTTCTCCCTACACCTTCATGACTTGCTAAGAAATGGTAACATGATACACTGTAGAGTTCTGTAGGAGGTGGAGGAAGAATGTGGGTCTGGCTTCCTTGTAGTGTAAACTTAGAAAATATTTTGTTATAGTATATGACTTATTTTATTTCTCCAGATACTTCTGCATCACAAAATAATCTGCAGTTACATTTTAGAAGAAACAGGTCAATTGAAAGCTAGAGAGAGTACACACACAGTATATAAAAGGAATGTGCTTGAAACATTAATGTGGCCTGAGGGGAAGATTCCCATGCAAGAGGTTGTGTAGCTGAAGCTTTGTTCTATAGGTAAAGCTGCACAAGATGTGTCTTCTAGGGTGAGCCTCCAAGACAGTATAAATAACCTTCCTTTCTGTCACTGGAGCAGAGAAACTCTCTGGATCCCACCTACTGGAAGTGCAACCTGATCACGCTCAAATTGCCTGTCAAGTGAGGAGAGGGGAAATGACTCCAGGCAGGAAATTACATCTGTCCTGAGTTTGATTTAGAAAACAAAAAAAGCCTTGAGAAAATGAACTTGTCAGAACTTCTGTGTAGGATTATCTTCCATAAACACACTCCTGTTAGAGGCTGGACTGGAATTTATGGAGTATGACTGGGAAACAAGGAGCAGCTTTTATTACATGTATAGTACTGTCCAACGTTACCACAGAACGAGTCTTCTTTGGTGCATTGCTGTCTTAAAAATAGTTTAAGTCTTTAAAGGGGGTATTGACTGGAGATATTCTAATGACTTTGTGCATTTGTTTTTTGGTAAAAGATTAACCTGGTACCACATCTTCTTGCAAATGATGCAATTGCTAGTCACAACTGTAAATACATGAAAATGGTAAACAAACACTACCTTTGGTGCTACCAGGTACACTATAAGAATGTGAGACATAGTTACATTTATGTCTCTTCCCTAACTATAATTAGACAACAATGTAAATTATTTAAGTAGTGTGTACTTTCTTGGATGTTCGCTATATACTGTACATAAAATACCACTTATAATGTATTGGTAAATTAACTCTATATGCATTTGTTGGCACATTTGCATGTCCCTACTCAGCTTCCCAGAATGCAGTGTAATAACTGTTTTTCTCGGAATTCTGAGCTGGAAGCAGGTTTTTTTAACTTGTTTTAGACATTCAAATGTGAACACAGATGTACTATTTATCTACTATATATATATATGTATTACAACTTTTACATGCAAATACTCTTTACATTGTTGCATCATTTTGTTTTCCATATGTTCATTTTAATTAAAAATAATATTTATCTTGAAGAAATGGGTGAATAACTACTTAGTTGAAATTGCACCTGACTCTTTCTGGGTTTTTTTGCGTGTGTGTTTTTTTTTTATCTTTGTGTTTTTATGTTCTATTTTTATTTCTTGTTTTCCTTTTCTTTTAATTATATTGTTTTTGATTAAAAGAAAAATGATACATGTTTTTATTAATTTTGATCAAAAGAAAAATAATGATATATGTTAATCTAAAGAAAAAACTTTATTTTACAATTTACATGGGAATTTGATAATAGTAAAAAGTGTACTTTGTAACTTTTGTATATACGTTTTGTAGGAGTGATGCATAATAATAATATAAAAATGTATGGCGCTGTTTTAATGTATACATTTTTTTCCACGACGAAACAAGACATGGCACAGGCCCAAACATTCCTGAGATCTGACAGGATTGTATTAGCACAAAAGAAATCCTATTGAAGTCTCATTTTCAGTCCCCGAGGGCACAGATAAAACCAATTCAACACATCTCAGCCCAGCAAACCCCCATTGTCCACTGTTTCAAGACAGTAATGATCTCTATTGTTTCTAAGTTAAAGAGTGTAGGCAAGTGAGGATTAAGGATGAGGCATACATGAAAAGAACAGGAATAAATCAAGTTTTGCTTTTATAGTCAAACGGGGTCTGAGATACATGCATTTCAGTTCATTTAAATATTGCTTGGGTAGGGGCGGGTGTAATCTGAGTTATGCCTTCAACAGAGGAAAGCTCCGAGCAGTTTTTCATTTGTCTGTCTCTGAATGTAAAAGATTTCATTCATTAAACCTAACTCAATACAGATTTAGACTGGAGAGTTCAGACTTCTCTTTAACTCGTAGATTAGGTATTATCCACAAAAAAATAATTATTACATACAAGAGCATAAGATGGTACCAACCTACCAGTGACGGAGCAAGACTATGGGAACCATGCTGCAAAAAAAGGAGTTTTTTTTGCGCTGCCCCCTTTACCAACTCAATGCCACTCTGTATGACCTCTTCCCATAACAGCTCCCCTCCCCAAGACCCCTTCCCATAACAGTTCCCCTCCCCAAGACCCCTTCCCATAACAGCTCCCCTCCCCAAGACCCCTTCCCATAACAGCTCCCCTCCCCAAGAGCCTTTTTCATAACAGCACCAGTTGCCAAGAGCCTTTTCCATAACAGCACCAAACTCATAACAGCACCCCTCTCCCAAACTCCTCCCCATAACAACACCCCTTTCCAAAACTCCTCCCCATAACAACACCCCTCCCCAAGACCGCATCCCATAACAACACCCCTCCCCAAGACCGCATCCCATAACAGCACCCCTCTCCAAAACTCCTTCCCATAACAGTACCTCTCCCCAAGACCCCTTGCCTTAAAAGCACGCCGTCCCAACACCCTTTCCCATAGCTGTTCTCCTGAATTCACCTTTCCATAGCTGGGCCCTCTTAGAGTAGGGCCCTGGAGCAGTGCACCACTGGTAGCTCCACTCCTGAAACCTACACTTGACATAAACATAGTTGGGTCATACAACAACTGTATATAATCTAGTTTTTGTGTCAGTTATAGAGATGCCAGATCCAGTCTCCTAAACTGAAATAAGTTGATTATTGTACTTTACTTTAACATATTAGTTATGATGAGCTATTGGATTAGCAATGCATGAGACATATATTTACGTATGTTAAGCTCCTTAGTCATAACAGAAGAACCACATTAAATTGAGATCTAACAACTCTATGCCTCAAGGATTAAGAATCAAAAGCTAACAGTTGTTCAAGTGAGAGCTGACAACTCTACATGATGACAACTCTACATGAACGCGCCAGTAATAATGTGCCATACACAGAAATACCAACTTCCAAAGACTAGAGGTTAACACTCAGTGAAAAAGCTGTTACCTTTGCAATGATATTAAAATCATAACATTTTAATTAAAACGGGTTTCAAATCACAGAGAAACAAACCAACCTAACATTTAAGTTTTAAATATATTACTTAATTAAATAATTATTGAGCCTGCTAATATGTAAACTTGCTTTTGCTGATGCAGTGCTTCCAATCGAAATGGCAAGAGGTCCATGTGTGGGATATAATGGTTAGTAATATTGCTACTTAGACTTTCCTGTTATCTACCCACCACACTGCTGTGCCCTCCCGCACCCTGCCACTGTGCACTGTGCATTGTTGACTTTGCCATAGGTTTAAGGTTTATTGTTTGAGTTTAGGGTTAAGGTTTAGGGTAATGGCAGATAACAGGTTCTATAGTAAAAGAGAGTGCCACACAAAGCTGGATGGAGAGATGGCATGTGGCAGGCTGATAATAGGAAAGATTTGGCTACTGTAGTGCAATTTTTTTCTAATATATATTTAAAAAATCTTGTGTTAAATATTACAAAAGCTTTTGGGGTATGGAAATGAATGGTCTATAGTGAAGAAAAATTATAGTAAAGTGAGATGCATATAAACTGTAAAGGGGTCATATTAGACAAACATGGGTGTAATAATGCAGAATCAGAAAGAATTATAGGTGTGTTATTATTCTCTTTCAGCCAAGCATGTATGTATATGTAAATTACATCAAAGAATGAATCTTCACAGACTTTCCATCAAAAAGCACAATGAAACAGTTATTGTACCCCAGTTGGACACCATATTACCCAGAATAATCACTCCATCCAAAACTTGAAAATCAAAATACTCAGAGGAAATTTAAAAACCATCCAAGAAAGAAAAATATTTCAAATGAAGATGGTAACATTTTTCAATAATAAAGATACAGGACTTAATATGGACTTGGGATTTCTATCATATTACCAAAAGATCTTGTAACACTGCAACATTCCTGTTTCATGTTTTATTTTCTTTTTCTTATTTTTTCTTATTTGTTTCTATCTGCTCCTTAATATGTGGAGATATTTACGTCCATAACTTAATTACTCTGGTTTTCGCTTATCTAAAAACTGTTGCAGACACATGCACACCTGACCGAACAGAACATTATTCATGATGACTGTCACTTTGAATCTCTGCTCTGTTTTTGACAGCTCATGTTATTCAGTATTGCTTCTGACTTGAAAAAGAGAGGTGTCACTCTCAAATGCTGGCCTTTTTAGTTAATATTATTCATATATTATTTGTTTCAAATATAGTCCAGTGGTTAAGTGTGTGGGTTGATGTTAGTTAGATGTGATTCCTATCGCAACTTTTATATAAACAAGAAAGGTTTGATATGAGACAATTATTTGTGTTGTAATGTTTTTAAAATATTTTTGGGGACTAAAAAAAAATATCGCAAAAAATGAAAGAGAATTTGAGCCCACAACCGACAATCCTAAAAGAGATGCTTTTACCCACTGCACCACATCCCTGCATAATAAGCACTAGAATTTAAACTCAAAGACAAGGCTCTCCATTCTTTATCATGTGTTTTTTTTCTTTTGTCCTTACCTTTATAAAGTATTGTGTATATAAATACATTCAGCTACAATATCAGTGTGACAGTCATAACCTGAACCTCCTTTGGGATGGCTTCAGTGCCTATACAAGAAACACTAGTAATATCTAAATATGACAATATCTAAGTCAACTCTTGATTTATTTAAAGACATGTTATACATGATGTTCCAGCCTCTGATGGTGCAGAGAACATATGGTGAATTAAGTATCGCTTTAATTTTAACAAATACTGCTTGATCCTGCTAGTGTGATAAAAAAAATAAATGACCCAAATATTTACATGTTATAGGTAACATATATGCTGGGAAATGAAATGTTTAACTTTATGCTGGAATTTTTAATTAAAGAAACTATTACAAAGTCGTCAGGGCCTGTACAAAGCGGCCCAATAAAATAAATTCCTTCCAACAATAGCAGATGGCCCAGTAACCACATGTGCTGATTTCCTTGACTCTCTGGTAAGAATGCAAACAAAAGCTGTGTCTGCTTTACATGCCTTCTGAGCCTGAAATAAAGTGCAGCTCCTGGGAACAGAGTAAGCCCCATTACCTCATCATTCAGCCACCCACTCAAACATATAATTACAGTAAATCCTGCCCTAGTCTCAGTGTCACCCTGAGCGGTGCAGTACAGGCTGGCACTGTACGGGTTAACAGCCAGGGATGGATAACTCTACACTTTGTTTGCCAAAGCCATGAGACACCTTTCTGACTTTCATTAAGTTTTATTTTGATTTATATAAAGAAAATAAAAAAATAGTCTGCATGGTCTATATAAGAAATAATTAATCAAAATATGAATAAATGTAAAACTAAAATAAAACTGAAAAAAAGGAAAACATTAATAATAAAATAGAAAGAATAGAAAACAAGTAAAATAATATTAAAAGTAACAGCATGCCAGGCATATCTTGTGTCTGGCTGTTCTCTTCCATAAGGTTTTCATCGCAAAGATACTGGAGTGGGTTGCCAGTTCCTTCTCTAGTGGACCGCAATTTGTCTGACCTCTGCTATGACCTGCCCATCTTCAGTGACCCTACATTGTATAGCTCTCAGCTTCATTGAGGTACATGACAAGGTATTGATCCAGAAAGGGTGCATATGCATACCAATGTTTAAATGGCCACTGCAATGTTCCAACTTTAGATTGTAAGTTTGCAAGTTTTCAATCATGTGTCTGTGCTTTGGAAACAAGCACTATGTACATTTGATTTTAAGCTCAAAGACAGGCCCCTCCATTCTTTGTAATGTGTTAAATTAGTTTTTGTCTTGTACTTACACCTGTATAGCTCTACGGAATATGTTGGCACGTTACAAATAAAGATAATAATAATAAATAATAAAGATCAATATAAAAATGTCTGTTAATTTTGTTGTTAATATTTTGTGAGCCAAATGATTTTTTCCTCCAACTTTAGGCGGCTGCTCCTCCCATATGTTACAAACTGTGGAAGAGTGTGGTGGTTATTTTTCAGCGTTATTGCTAGTGTGTATCGAAATGTGCTGAATACCCTGCCATGGTTTGTAAAAGATGGGAGGAGCTTCAGTCTAAAGATGGTTTTAGTGGCTTTAGTGCAAGCTTTATCACAAAAGATACATTTTTAATCACAACAAATTGACAAGTCTATAGTTTATACTGATACACTACATACAGGGCCGGATTTACCTTTTTGGAGCCCCTGGGCAGTGAAGCGGAGGAGCCCCTGCAAGTGTCTGTGCACAAGGTTTGCAAGCACCCATTTTTCCCTTTTCCGTGCATATATATCACTCTTGCTGCGTAAACAAACCACAGACATATCCACCATTTTTACAAGATAACTACTCACACACACAGAGCTATTACTGATTTATTAAATGCATTTGAAAGTGAGCCATATTATGTATATTCTAAGCTAAAGAAAAGGTGCCCCTCACAGGGAAGCAACCCTAGGCGGCTGCCTTGTTGGCCTAATGTGTAATCTGGCCATGACTACATACACTTACCGTATATATTTAAATAAAAAAACTACACTTGAAGATATGCAAACTGTTTTTAAAATGTAAAATAAAATAATACAGCCTCAACTATATTATCTGCAGAAGTATATACTATTTGTTTTTTTGCTGATCAACTTCCTGAGGTGGGAGGAGCCTTTTAATGCAAAATAAGTTTTGAGGTGCAAAGTGATAATGTGACATCTACAACTACCAGTGCTTTCAATAGGAGTAATTGAAAGCTCATTAGTTTATAAGGATATACCCACCTGAGAAAGTAAGAAAGATTGATTCGACTGAGAAAAGTAATATCATATTCTAATTGTCAAACTGCGATTCGTCGTCACGCTTTGCAACAAATCACAGGTTGACAACGATCTGATAACAAAACCGATCGCATGCCCATAGCTAACGGCACTAAAGTGTACGTGGGAAGAGACGTAGAGGGAGAGGTGGGGAAGGAGACACAGGGGAGGGGGAAAGAGACGCATGGGAGGGAGGGGGGGAAGTGACACGGGGAAGGGGGGGAAGACACACGGGGGGAGAGGGGGGAAAGAGACACGGGGGGAGAGGGTGGGAAAGAGACACAAGGGGGAAGAGACACGGGGAGAGGGGTGGAAGAGACGAGGGAGGGGAAAGAGACACGGGGGGAGGAAAGAGACACAGGGGAAAAGAGACACAGGGGGAGAGGGAGGAACGAGACACAGAGGGGGGAGAGGGGGTGAAGGAGACACGGGGGAAGAGACACAGGGGAGGGGGAAAGAGACACAGGGGAGGGAGAGGAGGGGGGGAGAGACACAGGGGAGGGAGAGGAGGAGGAAGATACATAGGGCAGGAAATGGGGGGGAAGAGACATGAGTGGGGGGGAACAGACACATGGGGAGGGGGAAAGAGACACAGGGGAGGGGATACAGACACAGGAAAGGGAGAGGGGGGAAAAAGATACAGTGGAGGGGGAAAGAGTCACAGGGGTGGGAGAGGTGGGAAGAGACACAGGAGGTAAGGAGACACAGGGGAGGGAGTGGAGGGGGGAAAGAGATGCAGGGGAGGGAGAGGAGGGGGAAGATACACAGGGGAGGGAAATGGGGGGGAAGAGACACGAGAGAGGGGGGAACAGACACAGGGGGAGGGGAGAAAGAGACACGGGATGGGCGAACAGACACAGGCGAGGGAGAGGGGGGAGAGAGACACATGGGAGGGGGAAAGAGACACAGGGGTGGGAGAGGAGGGGGGAAGATACACAGGGGAGGGAAATGGGGGGAAGAGACACAAGAGAGGGAAGATACATGGGGAGGGGGGAAAGAGACACATGGGATAGGGCCACAGACACAGGGGAGGGAGATGGGGGAAAGAGACACAGGGGAGGGAGAAAAAGACACAGGGGAGGGGGGAACAGACACAGGGAAGGGAGAGGGGGGAGAGACGCAGTGGAGGGAGAGGAGGGGGGGAGATACACAGGGGAAGGAAATGGGGGAAGAGACATGAGAGAGGGGGGAACAGACACAGGGGAGGGGGGAAAGAGACACAGGGGATGGGGGAACAGACACAGGAAAGGGAGAGGGGGGAAAGAGACACAGGGGAGGGGGAAAGAGACACAGGGGTGGGAGAGGAGGGGGAAAGAGACACAGGGAGGGGGGAACAGACACAGGGTAGGGAAAGGGGGGGGAAAAGACACAGGGGAGGGGAAAGAGACACAGGGGAGGGAGAGGTGGGGAAGAGACACGGGAGGGAAAGAGACACGGGGTAGGGAGAGGGGGGAAGAGGCACAGGGGAGTGAGAGAAGGGGGAAGAGACAGGGGAGTGAGAGGAGGGTGAATAGATACAGGGGAGGGAGAAGACTGGGGAAGATACACAGGGGAGGGAAATGGGGGGGAGACATGAGGGGGGGCAGACACAGGGGAGAGGGAAACAGACACAGGGGAGGGACAGGGACGAAAGAGACACGGGAGGGGGAAAGAGACACAAGGGAGGGGGAAAGAGACGCATGAGGGAGGGGGGGAAGAGACACAGGAGGGAAAGAGACACAGGGGAGGGGGTTAGGGACACGAGAGGGAGAAAGGGGTAAAAACACAGGGGGGAGGGAGACACAAGAGAGGGAGAGGAGGGGGGAAAGGAGACACAAGGGAGAGGAGAGGGGAAAGGAGACACAAGGGAGGAAGTAGATACGGGGAGAGACTTGCAATGAGCGCCAAAGGCGCTCATTGCAAGGACCGTGATGAGCGCCAAAGGCGCTCATCGCATGGTCAGTAAAGTAGAAGGGGAGAGGCTCCCATTGTGTGGCAAACAGCATTGCCAGGCTTAACTTTTTATTGTCGTCATTTTTGACGGGCAAGTCACTAGTTGTATATAATAGATGAAAATCTGAACGCTGTTTTTTTTATTCTTTTTTAGTTCTAAAAATATTTTTGCCCATTATTTAAAATACTATATAGAATAAAATGACCTCAGTGTTTCTTTAAACATTATAAAAACTCTAACATTACATTGGCCCTTTAAGTGACGTTTTATCCAAGACCAGGAACAGTGGACTATGGTTCTCTTAGAGGTCAACTTAATGCATAAAGATCATTTAAAGATCATTTTGCTCTAGAAAAAATAATCCAAATGTTTCCATTAGACACTCCATAGGACATTAAATGCAAATGGGGTTAGTAATGTATTATTTATTTTCTGTACTCTGTACGTTGGAGAGCTTTTCTCACTCTAGTGCTCACCATACACTAAATGATTGTTGTGGAATAGTCCTACAAAAATCTACTGCACAAACCAGAATTATACTGATACCAGCCAATAGCTTGAAACAGTGCTGTATAGAGTGATTCTTGGTTTGTGCAAAATTGCTATTTTTGGATTGAAAGAGTGAGACACATTGTATTCTCATTTGCATGTCCCCACCTTTTAGACATGGAAATGGTCTTATTAATGTAATATTTGTTTCATATATATATATATATATATATATATATATATATATATATATATATATATATAATCAGAGTATTGCAGTATATACTGATACGTTTTTTATTGGACAGACATATTCATAGTTTTTATGACAAGCTTTCGGTAGCGCTCCTTGAAAGCTCATCATAAAAACTATGAATATGTCTGTCCAATAAAAAAAGTATCACTATACACTGCAATACTCTGATTTTTTTTTTCATCTGGATTACTGGACATTCACGACTACCTTACTTTTCATATATATATATATATATATATATATATATATATATATATATATATATATATATATATGCTGATAGATGTATCCTGTGCAATGTAATCTAGCCTTACATAAATACAAGATATTTTAGTATGCTTCGTCTTCTTATTTAGTTGAGCAACTGGGTTACTCAAATATAAAAACAAATAATACTTACAAAGATACATAAATTCATATAAATGAACCAGAATTATTTAATTTCACATAACATTTCTGCTACAAATGCTTTAAAACTTAAGGAAGTTGGCGAAATATGAGCTTGTCTACAAGAAATAAATATTAAATGTATTTGAAATGTAGTTTGATTTCATATGAGATAGAGCTTTAAAAACATAGGCTTCCTTTCGGATTGAATGAAGTTGTGCCGAGCTCACCTTACATATCCCGGAGCTTCCCAGTGGGTCTGTGTCAGTGTAAGGGCCTGTTCCAGGCTATAGTCTGCTTCCTCGCCACATGAGCAAATCAAAGCATTCCACAAACCAACAGGGACAAGACAGTCTCAGGAATGTGTAAGAAAATACAGATATGGCAAGTTGGCTTTGAACATTTGTTTCATGACTTAGCTTCGGCTCCCATACACTTAGGTGATGGTGGTGAAGAATACACAGACACAAATGCCTCTTTAGTAGATTATCTGGATCCTTGTGTACTTTATGAGTTTACAAATACATATATTAGTCAGTTTCATGATTAAATTGTCACAACTTTGTTTGGTTAATAACTTGGTTCCGGTGCATGTACAACCATCTATAGACTAAAGAGCAATACATATTAAAGAGCCGCTGGAGTTCATATAGATCCAGTTTTAAACGTTACAAACTGTTTTATTTTTGGTATGAGATATAATTGATCTATAGTGTAGAAAAATGCATTTAATATAGACAGAGCAGGATTCTCTTAACTTCTGTCCTATACAGTACATTAACAGAGGAAACAGTGGCGCAGTGAGCCATATGGATGTCTGAACTGTAGCACATTGTGTTTTTGTTTGCATTAGTTTAAAAAATAATAATCAGATAATAAACATAATTACAAGGGTCTCCATGAGCTCTTGTTTACCCTTCCTCTTAACTCACTGGTAAGATAAAGAGACCCTTCTGTATCGCTATCTTGTCGTGGTGATGGGGCTTGTGTACCTCAATGAAGCTGTGAGCTATACCGTGTAAGGTCACCCAAGATGGGCAGATCATAGCAGAGAGGTCAAACAAATTGTGGTCCAATAGAGAAAGAACTGGCAACCCACTCCAGAATCTTTGCCAAGAAAACCTTATAGATAAGCACAACCAGACACAAGATGTGCCTCGTGTGATACATAAGGTTACAGAGAGTTTGACATGACTGTCATTCAGTCGTTTCCAACTCTCTGTGACCTCACGGACCGTAACACATCAGTCACATCTTTATGTCCATGGTCATGCTGATCCACTTGGTTTTCATGACAGAGATACTACTTCAGTGGGCCATAGCATACAGCTCCTGGCATTTCTAGGTGGTCTCCCATCCAAGTACTGACTAGGCCCAACCCTGCATGGCGTCAGGGTGGTGTGACCTCTTGGTTACCAGCCTGGAATCAAAATGAGGTTGCAGCAGTGAAAACACCAAACCCTAACCACTGGACCACCAGGGAGCTCAAACAACAAAATAATGTTGTTTTGGTGTTAATTTTCAATAAATATAAAATAAAAACAATGTATTTTCAATGCAGATTTTTTTTTTCTAATGTATAAAATATGCTATTTTAAATGCATGACAAAAAGTTTTGTATTACAGTGGCCCTTTAATGTAAAAAAGCCATTCAGGTAAGTGTAATAGGTTTACTATCTGGTAAAGCCCCACACCTTTGATTCCATACAAACCAAAATTTGCCATTGAGGTCATTGCAATCTTCAGACTAATAATTCAAACTTAAATGTAAAGCTGCTTTCTGTCTTTTAATTAATATGATCATTATCATCAGCTATTTAGAAACCGCCAGCTAATTCTGCAGTTCCAAACTGTAGTAAGAAGTAATTATAGAGCAAAAATGACAGGGATAACCCAAAATGACAGGTTCGGAGGGCACTGTGCGAGGAAATGTGTTGTTCCAAAGGCCTTTAAGCAACAGTATAGAAAAGTATAAAGAAAAAAATAATCCCAAGAAAGCAATATTAAGTAAGCAACACAAGTTTCGGATCTATCTGGTTTTATGTCAAGCAAAATAACTATTCTCTCCTCCAACGTGGTGCAACTCGACGGGGCGAGCGCATGCACACGGCGGTGCTTGAACAGCGGCGCACAAAAAATAGGATAGGACCCAAGTTTCAAAAAATACTTAGGTCTAATTGGTATAATCATCTTCTAAATTATAGGTTAGAACAATGTTAGGTTTTGGGTTTATCTGATCGACAGTTTTAATAATGTAAACTTTGAAGCAAAACCACCAAAAATGTGCAAAACAAAAATTGTAATAAACATTTAAACAATCCTGCCAGTCTGGAGTTCACTTCAAAGCAGCGATTAGTGATTATTTATTTGCTTAGCTTTATTATATCAGAAATAACATCACCTGTCCTGAGATTTTGTGTTGTATTGCCCCCTCTACTGGTCAAGGAGACATTTACATCCCACTGGCTTATCTTGTGCCTTAGTGCAGCCCAGCTTCTGTAGTATAGGGGGCAGATTTTAATTGTCTATTGGGTTGGTGGTGCAGATTTATAGCTGCTAGTGAGTTGGTGGTGCGGATCTAAAATAATAATAATAATACAAAAATGTATCTAGCTAAATATTTAAATTAATACATTTATGTATTTTATATTTACCATAACATTTTTTCGCTTACGGTGGGCAAAAGAGTGATAGAAGCAATTCACAGTACAGAGTCGGTAAATAAATAGTACATTTGAGCTCATATTTGAACTATTTTTTTCCTGCAGGAAATAGCTAGTATGATACAATGCACAGCCAGTGCTACAGAGTCTGTGTCTTCATGAGTTGCAGAGGCCAACATGAAGCAGGAAATATTCAATTGGCCAAATCGCATTTGAATGAGGCCCATGGATTTTCTCTAGCTGACTAAGGCCCTCATTCAATTGCAATTTGATCAATTGAATAGGGCTCTAAATAAGCACGTAACATATTTTTTTAAATAAGTTTTTAGTTAGTAAGCATCTATCCAAAAGCAAGGTTTTCACTAACTAAAAACTTATTTTTTTCATGCTTTACACATTAGCAAAGTTGAATCTTCATTGAAAATAATAGGGAGTGCAGAGATAGTATGTTACACATATTTACATAGCTACATAGTAATTGAGGTGAAAGAAGACTTTTTGTCCATCAAGTTCAACCTTTTTAGATCTCATCTGATCCTTATAATATGTGGCCTAATTGTTAATTGATACAGAGGAAGGCAAACAGAAAGAAAAAAAAAACACCAAAACTTTGCCAATTGTCTCATAAAGGAATAAAAGTAAAATTCCTTCCTGACCCCAAATACTGGCGACCGGATTCCTCCCTGGATCAGTATCTCTCCTTCTCTAGTTATCTGGGATAATAATGTCCATTTATTAAAAATATATCCAATACCTTTTCAATGTTATCTATGGAATCCTCTGTCACCACCTAATTTGGAAGATAATTCCACAGATTAACCTCCCTTACTGTAAAGAACCCTTTTCTTTCTTTAAGGTGGAACCTTTTTCCTTCTAACTTCAAGGGATAACCTCTTGGCACAATTGACCCTGGATATATTTATATAAGGTAATCATATCCCCTCACTATTTTTCTACAAAATAAGTTCAATTTGCTTTGTCTTTCTTCATAACTTAGCCCCTCCATTCCCCTTATTAATTTTGTTGCTCTTCTCTGTACCTTTTCCAGCTCTAAAATGTCCTTTTTATGAAGTCATTAATAAATATATTAAAAATGAGAGGACCTAATACTGAACCCCGAGGAACCCCAGCTGTATATCTAGATTTCATTGACAGACAAGTATAACTTACAAATCTATATTACTACTCATTGGCTGACAGGGGCAAGCCCCCAGATCAGTTAGACATTTGGATATTCTGCTTTGAGAACATCATTTGAAAAAAAGAAAGCATACAATGGCAAATTATTAAGTACCCTGTTTCTTATGGAACAGAGAAAAATGTTTTCAGTGTCCCTTTGATGCTAGTCCAATAAGAAGCATTTAGTGATGCCGATACAGGGCCTCATTCAATTGCGATTTTTCCAATTGAATATGGCTCTATATAAGCACAGACCATATTTTTTTACAGAGGTTTTTAGTTAGTGAACTTCTATCCAAAAGCAAGGTTTTAACTAACTAAAAACTTCTGTAAAAAATATGCTCTGTGCTTATTTAGAGCCCTATTCAATTGCCAAAATCACAATTGAATGAGGCCCACAGTGTAAACTTTCTTTGTGTAACCTCAGCATGTTCAATTATTAGTACATGTTGGTCTTGTTAATGTCTCTTTGGGATCTTTGTTTATGCAAAACTCCATCTTACATGGTTTCACCCTTAAGTCATTTTTATTTTTGACTGTTGTCTTTCTTTCCCGATCTTTTCTCCTTCACATTATTCCATGCTTGCTGCCAATGAAGTCTCTTCATGACATTATTAGCTGTTCCCAAGTCCTCTAACTGCTTGTTATCTTTTCTCATGCAATGTTTCACGTCCCTTGCTAACCTTTCATTACATTTTTCCACACTGGCTCCTTCTACGCCCCTTAGATAAAATATTTCTAGTAACGCTATGTATTGCTTGCAGATATCTCAGTCTCTAGAGCTTTCACTGTCATGAAAAATGTAATTATATCCCCAACATGTACTATAAATTATTTTTATATTTTTTGCTTACTAAAACACTAAGATCATTTTGTAAAAGAAACTGCCAAGCCCACACCGCTTACTAAAACAGCAGTTTTTTTATGAAAATGCAGCACTTTTCAATCTTAAAAAGAAAAAAGTCAATACCCCAATACGTTTCCTCTCCATACAACATGGTAAAACAAAAATGGCGACACAGCCACGAAGATATTATTCAGAGGGAGTTGTACAATACAAATATTTAAAAATTCTCTCTTTCAATAAATAGGCTTCAGAGAATAAGTTTGCTTTCTTTATTATCACCTTTTTACACTTTTGATCAATAACCACTATCACCTCCCAAGCAACACCACCAATATACCAGTTTATTACTAGTGCTATGGCGCCTTCGTAAGAGTCATTTATGTGTGGTTATGTATTAAAGTTTAGTTTTTGAATTGAAAGCATTTTGTCCCAGTAGGAGGGACTTGTTGATTCGGGGAGCCCTTAAAGGAAACTTTTTTTTATCTGGTTAGTATTAGAGCATTGGTAGGTGACATTGATCTTCTGGTATTAAACAGAGGTCATTTTCCCTGCTGTATGTATGTTAGTCAACAGAATGATTGAGACATTGATTTATTCATCTGTACACATCATCAAAATCGGAAATCCTGTCTAGTGTTGGCCTTCAAGGATGTTGGCGTAGCATCAGGGATTCATAGAAGACATTGCCCACCACATGTAAATGGATCCTACTGCCTCATTGGACAACACACAAGAAAACCCCTTTCCTTGGTGGCACGTCCTTCGCGCGCAGCAGAATAGCACGTCATCATCAGAGCGTCGAGAACTGCGCACTGATGACGCTCTGCGCTCCAGCCAGTAGCTCAATCCTTCAGGGAAATCCCTGGAATCTGTAAGATGTAGTTGGCCTTCAGTCCTCATACCCGTGGGGGTATTGAACAAAGTGAGCATTACAGGCACAGACCAGAAAGCTAAGGAAACAACTTTGGGAGCGAGCTTTCCAAATCTCAATATAGTTATGTTGTTAACGACGCTGTTTATGGGGGCGCTCGCGCATGAGAAGGGCTGGAGCGCCTGCTCCCAAAGTTGTTTCCTTACCTTTCTGGTCTGTGCCTGTAATGCTCACTTTGTTCAATACCCCCACGGGTATGAGGACTGAAGGCCAACTACATCTTGGAGATTCCAGGGATTTCCCTGAAGGATTGAGCTACTGGCTGGAGCGCAGAGCGTCATCAGAGCGCAGTTCTTGATGCTCTGATGACGGTGTGTTATTCTACGGCGCAAGAAGGTCGGGTGTCCCTTTCCTTTGGTGTCTATTACCCTTAACCCACATCGCCCACATAGACTATAAGGTATTATAAGAGCATGGCCCTCTACACTTTATGTACTCCCTGTATCCCCTACACTTAACACTATGGATTATGTTTTCACCTTATAGATAAAGGATAATAATAATAGTATTAGGTATAAAAGGCGACCCTAGGTGGTTGCTAACCCACACACACAAATAAAAAGATGAAGTGCACTGAATGTTCCCAGTTACTTAAGTGTAATACTTTATATTCATGCGTATCTTTTTATTCTTTGCCTTCTAAGACCCATGTCAACACGATGCCATTAGGTTCAAAGCTTCATTTACAAGGTTCCCAACATATGTTTTCCTATCTCTCTAAGTGTATAAGAAGTATTGCTTTAAATAACATGAGTGACCAAGTGTCCAACTGTTAAGGTAACATTGTTCTTATAGACCATTTGTATTGAACCACATGGGTATTATCTAAATTGATAAAGCAACTGATTACATGAAGTCACTTGGCTTTTAAATGGCTTCTGTAGTTCAAGAAAAGCTGTACATTTAGACAATATGTAACAAAAAAATAACATTAGTAGCTATGTAAACTGTGAACATAAGAGAAAATTTAAACTTTTGAAAATTATGTTTATGTATAGAGGATCTTGTCTTGTTTCAATACTTTCTGACTTATATGTATAAGTCGAGGGAGCCTTTTTTTTATTTGACACCCACCCTCGTTCTTACACGTTTGGAAGCAAGCAGCTTGTATAAAGAAATGCAAGCCCTGCTTTTCAGAAATGAAAAACATCCGCTCATACAAATGGCACCAAAACATATGTATTTCAAATTAAATCAGCTTAAAGTTTTTTCCTTTCTCAGTTAAGCTCTGAAATGTGTTTATCATTGTACTGCGTCCCTTAAAGTCCTGCTTAGATACAATACAGAGCGTGAACAGAAGAAAGGACGACTGATAAGGTCACAATTTAGGAAAAAAAGAGTAGGGCCGAGATTACATTCTCTGTTACTATTCTCATCAAGGGAAAACTTGAATGTCAAACAAGGGGTGTGAAAGATTTTGTTCAGCTGTGGGGTGTTCCCTGGATTATTCAACCATTAAAGAATGCTAAAAGATATCCTCTGGTTTTACAGTAACTTAAATACAGAGAAGTCTCTTGTTTAATAAAAACAGACCTTGCAGCAGAGTCTGAATGTGAAGCACAGTTTACCTCAGATGACATGGAAACTAACACGATATCCAGAAGCAAGGAGGTAGATATAAGATGTTAAGAATTAATTATGCTAATTTGTGTGTTTATGCTCTTCCTTTTGTAATGAAGATGTATTGTGATAGCTTGGTAACTTTTGCTCAAATAAAAAAAAAGAAACTAAAAACATTCATAAAAATAAAAATATATGTCTTATTCTTTGTATAAAAAACACTATTATGGCTACAAAACTGTTATAACGTCCCAATTTTACTGTACATTTAATTGAAAATCAGCAGGTATAGAAGCTCCCAATGGATAGTATCAAGGGTGCAGTAATTATAAAGCGGCTTGAATACATTTTCTGTGAATGCAGCACAGTCCAGCTTTGACATCCCTGCCCCGTGGAGCATCACTGCAACAAAATGCTTCATTACTTATTAATCACTGCCTTGTACTCTGATAAACATTCCCGCCATGATGTCTTCCAAAGCGTAGCCTCCAATATGACCTATCCTATCTACCTCCTTCCAATTTACATGACAATGTATTGTATAGTAGATCGGTATGGACCTCACAACATGATCATAGAAAAATACATAAATTCAGTTTTCCATCAAGCCGAAGTACCTTGTCTGAAGCCTCGCTGGTAAAGTCAGGGAATAAATGAAAACACGAAGATATCTATGTTAGTACCTGAGTTGTCCTTTACCAGAAGAATGACAACTAAGATATACCAAGCACTTGACCCATTAGAAGTGACTTTCTATGCATAACAGTAACGCATTTCTTGGATATCTCCACACAAGGGAGAAACCCAGCCTCCAATTGGGTATTATACTGGGTCGTATTGTATATACATAACATTGAGTAGCAAGAGTTTCTGCTTCTCCATTATTTATATAGAATCAATAACCTATATTCGCTATAACCAATGGCTGCAGCATACTATCCCATGGAGATTCACATAAGTGACTGCTGAACTGGGTCCATTAGATTTACCTGTAAAGAGGCAAGCTACTCATTTATACAGGAGTCAGGTATCTGGACTATGGCCTCCATGCCATTGCTCCCTTGGAATTACATACATAGTTACATAGTTACATAGTATTTAAGGTTGAAAAAAATAATAATAATATTAATCCATTCCTTCCTGATCCCAGACACCGGCGACCGGACTTCTCCCTGGATCAATACTGCCTCTCTAATTATC
This sequence comes from Discoglossus pictus, assembly GCA_027410445.1. NCBI lineage: Eukaryota > Metazoa > Chordata > Amphibia > Anura > Alytidae > Discoglossus > Discoglossus pictus. The sequence continues at coordinate 126,210,675 of CM050166.1, forward strand.
CATGATAACCCTGAATTCCCTTTTTAATTAGAAATAAATCCAGTCCCCTTTTAAAGTTATCTATCGAATCCTCTGTCACCACCTCCTCTGGTAGAGAATTCCACAGATTAAACACCCTTACTGTGAAGAACCCTTTTATTTCTTTAAGGTGGAATCTTTTTACTTCTAACCTCAAGGGATGTCCTCTTGTCAGTTGAAAACCTCTTGGCACAAAAAGCTCCCTTGACAAATATTTATACTGACCCTGAATGTATTTATATAAGGTAATCATATCTCCTCTTAGATGCCTTTTTTCTAGAGAAAATACATTTAATTTGGTTAGTCTTTCTTCATAACTTAGCCCCTCCATTCCCCTTATTAGTTTTGTTGCCCTCCTCTGTACCTTTTCCAGCTCTAAAATGTCCTTTTTATGAAGTGGTGCCCAAAATTGTACTCCATATTCCAAATGAGGGCGTACTAGAGATTTGTATAGTGGCAGAATTATATTTGCTTCCCTGGCTTCTATACCCTTCTTAATACATGCTAATATGTTATTTGCCTTTCCAGCTACTGCTTAGCATTGAGCACTGTTACCTAGCTGGTTGTCCACAAGCACTCCCAAATCCCTTTCAATATCCGATACACCTAGATTTGCTCCATTAAGATTATAAATTGCATGGCTATTTTTCCTTCCCAGATGCATAACTTTACATTTATTCGTATTAAATCTCATCTGCCATTTAGATGCCCATTCCTCAATGTTATGTAAATCCCTTTGGAGGGAAAGCACATCACTATCTGATTTAATTACCTTTCACAACTTCGTGTCATCAGCGAAAATGGAGACACCACACTCCAATCCTACCTCTAAGTCATTAATAAATATGTTTAAAAGGAGAGGACCTAATACTGAACCCTGAGGAACCCCACTTACCACATTAGTCCAATCGGAGTATGTTCCATTTACAACAACCCTTTGCTTCCTGTCTTTTAGCCAGCTCTCAATCCATGAGCAGATATTTACTGCAACTCCTGTATCTCTTAGTTTGCACAATAGTCTCCCATGTGGCACTGTATCAAAAGCCTTTGCAAAATCCAAAAAGACTACATCCACTGAGTTGCCTTGATCCAGGTTCCTACTAACCTCCTCATCGAAACTAATTAGATTTGTTTGACAAGACCTATTCCTCATAAATCCATGTTGACTCCTACTTTTAATCCTGTTCAAATAGACATATTCTTGTATATTATCCCTTATTAACCCTTCTAAAAGCTTCCCCACTACAGAAGTGAGGCTCACTGGTCTATAATTCCCCGGATTTGCTCTTGCTCCCTTTTTAAATATAGGTATCACTTCAGCTTTTCTCCAGTCATCTGGTAGAGACCCTGTGTTGAGTGAATCTTGAAAAATTAGATATAATGGTTTGGCTATTACAGAACCCAGCCCCCTCAGTACCCTTGGATGTATTCCATCAGGACCCGGGGCTTTATCAACATTTATTTTTTCCAACCTCTTTTGGATTACTTCCTGTGTTAACCAATTATTTGGCAAAGGTAGTGTAGCCCCATTATGTTGCAGTGTTCCAACCACTGGTACCTCCCTTGTGTATACCGAAGAAAAGAACCTATTTAGCTCATCTGCCTTTTCTTGGTCACTAATTATCAGACGGCCTGTGTCACATTGTAATGTTCCTATAGCTTCCTTCCTCGCCTTCTTCCCATTAATATACTTAAAAAATATTTTAGGGTTAGTCTTACTCTCTTTTGCAATTAATTTTTCATTTTCTATTTTAGCCAGTCTAATCGCCCTTTTGCAAGCCTTGTTGATTTCCTTGTATTCCTGTAAAGCAGTCTCAGTCCCTTCTTGTTTGTATAATTTAAATGCCTGTATTTTTACTCTGTATCTTGATCTTTAAATCATTGTTAAGACACATTGGATGGGATTTACTCCTTTTAGTTTTATTCCCACACGGTATATGCCGATGTGTAATTATATTTAGTAAGGATTTAAATGTTGTCCACTTGTGGTCAGTATTTTTACCTGCCAGTTCTCTTTCCCAATCTATACTTTGTATTGCTGCCCTTAGACCGTTAAAATCTGCCCTTTTAAAATTAAGAGTTTTTGTTGGCCCCTTAAAATGTTGTTTTTTTAATTCAATCTCAAATGAGACTGTGTTGTGATCACTGTTTCCCAAAGATTGCCCTATTCCAACATTAGATACTATATCAATAATATTTGTGATGAGTAAATCTAAGATAGCTTCATTTCTAGTAGGCTCCTGTATAACCTGGGCCAGATAATGATCCCTGAGTGTACTCAAGAACCTGCTCCCCTTAGCTGAACTGCTGGTCTCATTTATCCAGTTTATTTCAGGGTAATTAAAATCTCCCATTATTAGAACTTGCCCATGCTTAGCTGCATTTCCAATCTGTAACAATAATTGTATTGCCTCACTTTCAGCTATATTTGTGGGTTTATAACATACTCCTACTAATATTCTTTTGGAATTTGCTGCTCCGCTATTTAACTCTACCCACAAACATTCAGCTTTATCACTAGGTCCACCATAAATATTGGGCCAAAATTGGGCCCAAAGTGTCAATATTTTATGTGTAAGAGGACTCCAGTGGCAACCTGTGAAGCTCTGGTGAACTCCATGCCCATGAAGGTTTAAGGCAGTGCTGAAAAATAATGGTGGCAATGCAAAATATTGACACTTTGGGCCCAATTTGGACATTTCCACTAAGGGGTGAACTTACTTTTGTTGCCAATGGTTTAGACATTAATGGCTGTGTGTTGAGTTATATTGAGGGAACAGCAAATTTACACTGTTACATAGGCTGTACACTTTATACTTTACATTGTGGCAGAGTCATTTATTCAGTGTTGTCACATGAAAAGATATAATAACTTATTTACAATAATGTGAGGGGTGTACACACTTTTGTGAGATACTATATATATATATATATATATATATATATATATATATATATATATATATATATATATATATATATATATATATCCACCATGTGCTAAAGGATGTTGGGGTTAATCGCCTTCCCACAAATCTATAGCAGGAGTTATGTACCAGCCACACTCTGATGAGATCTGTTTAAGATTGTAACAGCTGTCTGTGGGTAGGTCTCCTAATTCTTGCACAATCCATCCTACACTATATAATGTCAAATATATAATGAGGATTTATATATACATTCTAGTCAGTGATTTTATGACAAGTGTGATCACTGTGTCAACATTAATCATCTAGCCAAGCTAGCACAACTTCCAAGATGAAGTACCAGTCAGCTCCTCTAAGCCAATATGTCAACCTAAATTTGGGCAGGAGATTCTATCTTTTGAATTGAATCTCTCACCTTTTCCTCAGTGGGTGCTCCCAATTAACAGCTGAGTAAGGAGGATGTGATTTTTTTTAATGACTACCAAGAGATATCACATAGGTTTAACCTATATTAACAGTACAGATGCTATAGATGGCAAATAGTATCAGCAAAATAAATGAAGAGGGACTGCTCAGTATGGGAAATTATTCTGGCAAGCACCAGTTTTTCAAACAAATTTGTATTTATATGGACTTACATATGAAATGGATAGAACATCCGGACACAGATTAACTAGCACAAATGCAATTAGGGCAGCTACAGGTTAATATTACACAGTAATTGAGGCCAAAAAAGACTTTTAGTCCATCAGGTTCAACCTTTCCAGATCTTTGTAATATGCAGAGTAATTGTCAATTGATAATTGATCTAGAGGAAGACAACAGATAAAACCCCAATTGAAATGTTGCTAATTGTCTCAAAAGGAGAACAAAATAAAATTCCTAGTTGAAATATTTGTCAGTATTCTATTGTTTGCCTTTCTTATAAGGCATGCAGAAAATTTATATAAATACATATATCACATCAAAAGTGAAATATGGTGGAAATATTCACAAGCTGCAAGGATTTGACTACTAATAGCTTCTTTTTATCCTTCCCACATTTCTCAGCATAGTGATCAATAATGAATGGAAATGGAAATAAAAATAAGTGTTCACATCATTAAAATAATCCGCATGCAGGAATGCACTATTCAGCATATGCAATGTATGTATTTCCTCTGAATAAGCACACATTTATAGGCCTCACACAGTAGAATTAAAAAAGAAACAATCCCTTTTAAAATGTGATAGTTTGGAAACTTCCTGTTCAAAATGGTTTAGAGGACTATTGCAAAATGGGAAAATATATGTTTGAGAAATATGTCACACTAAGTCAAACAGCTAGTTTCTAATTAGAACAACATTTTTTTTTTGTTGCAGCTGTAGGACTCTGGAGGGGTCATGATACATTAGTGGAAGTTGCATCTGTGAGAGAAGTGTTTACATTTCTGGAGAGGGTCTTCTGGGCCAGTGAGGGGAAAGGAATGTGCTGTCAATTTCAGCCTTATCCTAAAGCTCTGGGCATCTGCCTGTTCCCTCCTCCCGTACCCCTCCCTTATTTGATATCTACACACATATGCCACCATCATGATGCTCTCTGTATGTGATGTAACAGGCACAAACTATATCCTATACTCATAAACATAGTGTTAGAAATTCAGAATGTCAGACACTAATATTGTTAGTTTTGTACATAACTGAATTTCAAATGCTAATATTGTTAGTTTTTTTACATAATTCCAAAAGCAAGTGTCTTTTTTTTAACCAAAGTGGTCCTTTAAAAGCATTTACTGGCATCCTGGCTGGTCTCAGAAAGAAGAGCATACATGTCAGGTCACAATGATTTTTAGAAATGTTACGGTAACTAATAGTTTTAAAACAAAATATTCATTATGTGATAGCGATTTCTTAAATATATCAACTTCGCTCACCTGACTTTCCTATTTGCAGATTATTATCTCACCACTAGGAGTCAACAACATATTTCACCTTAAGATCCCTCCCCTCTCCCACTAAATAAAAACCTTTCTTTTCTTACTTCCAGATCCTTGTTATCCCTTATCTGTTACTCTTCCCCAGGTTTCCCTGCCTCCTCCATTCCCTTTAGATTGTAAGTAGTGAGTTTCCAGTCTTGTAGGGTGCTTTGGTAAAAGCACTTTCTATAAAGATTCTAAACTCACCTAAACCCTTAGATTGTAAGTTTGTGAGTTTTCAATCTTGTGTCAGTGCCTTGGAAACAAGCTCTATGTACATTTGATTTTATGCTCAAAAACAGGGCACTCCATTCTTTATAAAGTGTTAAGTTTGTTTTTTGCCATGTACGCAACCCCTGTACAGCGCTACAGAATATGTTGGCACGATATTAATGAAGATAATAATAATAATAATAACTCAAAAGAGGGCCCTTCATTTTCTGAAGTTTGTTAATATTGTAATTCCCTTGTTCTTATCCCCTGTACGGCGCTCCAGAATATGTTGGCGCAATACAAATAAAAGTTAATAATAATAATTAGTGGAATATTATCTTGTGACTGGAAAAAAATCAAACACATTTCAATATCACACACAGAATAATCTAACTGGACTTTTATGTGTACAGTTAAATAAAGTCATACTATTGCTTATTGTGACATTTGCAGTTTAAGAGAAGAAGCAAAATAACCATTCATTTATGTAGAAAACATCACATTTCTAGCTATTTTAAGAAAGGATCCAGGAGGTGGCAGACTACACCAATAGTTGACGTCTAGATTACATTGAATCTGGGAATCACGCTGATGAGCTACCAAACATGACTCCAGTACGCACTGACTCAGAGATGTGTCTGAGGATACAAATGAGTAACTGACATTTACATTTTCATGGAATGTGCTATATTGAAATGCCTATTTAGTTTGCCATCATTTTAATTCTTCATATTTATGAGAGGATATGCTTATCTGCTGTTGACTCAACTCCTAAGTCGTTACATTCATTTTTAAGTCACATCATATATCTACACAGATCAGTCATGCTTAAATTCAAGTCTGAATTATTTAGCTATGAATGGCATGTAAACTGCATGTAACCATAGCTATTTTCTGATGCCAATAGGAGAAAAAGCTGAAATTTTGCTATTATGCTACATTTTAATGTTAATAATTTCATAATAATATAGCTGCTGGCATTTTAAGAGTGAAACAAAGCAAGAGGAAGAATGCCTTGGATATATGTAAGGATATCCCGAGGATTAATTAAAACAAACCTGTTTATGTAGATAAGATAATAGGCAGTCTGCATGGGCCTAATGGTTCTTATCTGCCACCAAATTCTATCTTTCTATTGGATGTTTTCTGGTTGCAGTGCATGTAATGGCAATCAAATTTAGTATATATATTGGGAGCCTAAATTTGTAACTGTTGAGAATATTAATTTTGACAAGCAACGGGATGCAGTATACAGGATGGATAATATATGGCAATATGTTTTACGGGTTATTTTATAAACCTTGCATTGACCTTATACATAAAATGACTAATTTACAGGTATGGTTGTTTATGTATATATTTTTAGAAATCCTCTTAAGTGTCAATTCTCAAGGAATTTGCCCACATCTAATAGTTTGTCACAGCAACAAGCTGATTATGTCACTGTGTTAGAGGTGAGGTTGAATAGTGAGAGGATCTGTAAGTTAGATAGAAGGTAGATAATCTATAATGGGCTGTTTACTTATGAGAAGGGTGCATTATTGATCAGTTATTTGAAATGGTGCTATTGTATTCAATGAAAAGTATCAACACACATTTCTCAAGTATAAATTATTTACATCCAAACAGGTTTTCAAAGAAGGACTTTAAAAAACATTGATAACATTGGTCATCTATTCTAGCATTAGACTGATTTAAATGTGACAATATCTAAAAATTAATTTACTAACATATGTCTTAAGAGTTTTACATGCATTGGAAAAACAGGTGTCACAGTACTAAACATGGTTGGGAATCACTGCTTTAAAGTATATATTTCACAACTAAACAATCACCGCCATTTTATACTCTACTGAATCAAACAATACCAACATTCACCATATATGCAGAATCATTAGAATATAGTCAAGACAGTGTGCTGCTTTATGAAGTGAAGCAGACAACTGCACAAGGTCAACCATTAAGGTGAGGCCACCTCTTGCCGTAGACCATGCATAGCCATTATGTCAGTTTTGCCAAAACATCCCCTCTCTGATCCATCCTCCTCCCCAAATCTTGCTGAGCTTGAATGAGACAGTCAGGGGACAGCCTTTGTTAAGATAGCTGGATAAGATTGGAATCACACCCTTCCCTTTCACTAACCATTTTCATTATTGGAGGACATCACAAGTACTGTAATTCGTGTAAATATACTTATTTACCGTATATACTTGAGTATAAGCCGACCCGAATATAAACCGAGGCACCTAATTTTACCATAAAAAACTGGGAAAACCTATTAAGTTGAGTATAAGTCTAGGGTGGAAATGCAGCAGCTACTGATAAATTTCAAAAATAAAAATAGATACCAATAAAATTACATTAATTGAGGCATCAGTAGGTTAAATATTTTTGAATATTTATTTCAAAGAAAAACAGTAAACTTGCTGTGTAAGTGGAAAATAGGGTCAACAAAAACATATATTATGAGCCCTAAGCCCCACTCATCCTCCTCCCCCCTCATCCTCCTCCTGTCTCCCTTCATCCTCCTATTCCCCCCTCATCCTCCTGTTTCCCCCTCATCCCCCTCATCCTCCTCCTTTCCCCCCTCATCCTCCTCCTTTCCCCCCTCATCCTCCTTTTCACCCCTAATCCTCCTGTTCCCCCCTCATCCTACTCCTTTCCCCCTCATCTGCCTCCTTTCCCTCTCATCCTCCTCCTCCATCCTCCTCCCCATCTTCCTCCTTCCCATCATCCTCCTTCCCATTCTCCTCCTTTTTCCCCCTCATCCTCCTGTTCCCCGCTCATCCTCCTGTTCCCCCCTCATCCTCCTTCCCATCCTCCTCCTCCATCCTCTCCATCCTCCTCCCCATCCTCCTCCTTCCCATTCTCCGCCTTCCCATTCTCCGCCTTCCCATCCTCCTCATTCCCATCCTTCTTCCTCCTCCTTCCCATCCTTCTTCCTCCTCCTTCCCATCCTCCTCCATCCCATCCTCCTCCCATCCCCCTCCTTCCTCCCCCCATCCTCCTCCTTTCACCCTCTGCAATAACATCCCTTTCTCCCCTCTTCTCTCTTACCAGCATCAGCTCCTGCTGCTGATACTTCCCCCACAGCGTGTCTTATGCCATTTACTGGAATCGGTATATGCTAATGATGTGACGTCATCGCGTCACGTCATTAGCATATACCGGTTTCGGTAAATGGCATAAGGGGATGGGAGAAGGATGGGAAGGAGGGGGTAGAATAGACGATAGGACATCATAGGACCACCCACAGAGGCTGCAGGCGCTCGCAGATGAGCAGGAGACCGGAGAACTGCACCTGAGAACAAGTAAGTGGGACCGTCACTCAAGTATAAGCCGATGGGGGCTTTTTCAGCATAAGAAATGTGATGAAACAGTCGGCTTATACTCGAGTATATATGGTATATGGTTACTAGAGGAAGATTCTCTCGCTTGCACTGTATTGTTTCAATGCAGCTTGATATCATAATATTTAAATGATGTGCACATGAGGGAAAATTATAATCTGCACACAAGGACAAAAAATGATTTGTTGTTGTTGTGATCATTCGTGTCCGACTCTCCGTAAAAGTTGCCTAGTCCTGTACTAAACCTTGTATGATTATATTGTACATTGCATACTGTTATAATATTCATTACATTTTTAATAAATTAGTTATTTAATCAGAAGTACATGTACTCTCATGTACTTCAAACATTATTTTAAAAGTGCAAGTTCTGAAGACCAGGACATTACATCTTTGATTCATGTATGTTAGTTTATTGTTTCTGATTGTCTATAAGCAGGTCTATGATGAATATTAACACACTTTATACATACCTTTACTACATAAAAATGTAAATGAATGCAAACCTCTAAAATAATATATAAGCTAGAGATGTGATTTGATCATGTACTCTGTTTTCCAATAATAGAGATTTCACCCTCTTCACTTTTTTTTCTTTCTTTTTATGCTGAAGTGGTACTCTGAATCCAATTACCCATTCACTGACAGGATGTTTTAGGATATAAGGCATCAAAACAGATCACTCTCTCCCTTTTTTTTTAAAATATTTTCACTAAAGCCAGTAGCAATTCAGAAAATAATATAAATAAATATATATATATATATATATATATATATATATATATATATATATATATATATATATATATATATATAAATATATACAGTGTGTTGCAAAAGTATTCACCCCTTCTCATTGTTTGTGTTTTGTTACCTCACAACCTGGAATTAACATGGATTGTTTGAGGATTTGCATCATTTTATTTATACAACATGCTCACAACTTTGAAGATGCTTTTTTTTTTATTGTAAAGCAGACAACAAACAGGACAAAATAACAGAAAAAGTCAATGTGCATAACTACTCCCCCCCCTAAAGTCAATACTTTGTAGATCCACCTTTTGCGGCAATCACAGCTCCAAGTCGCTTTGGATAAGTCTCTATGAGCTTGCCACATCTTACCACTGGGATTTTTGCCCATTCCTCCTTGCAAAACTGCCCCAGCTCCTTCAAGTTGGATGGTTTGCGCATGTGAACAGCAATCTTTAAGTCTGACCACAGATTTCCTATTGGATTGAGGTCTGGGCTTGGACTAGATCATTCCAACACATTTACATGTTTCCCCTTAAACCACTCAAGTGTTGCTTTAGCAGTGTGTTTGGGGTCATTGTCCTGCTGGAAGGTGAACCTCCATCCTAGCCTCAAATCACGCACAGAGTGGTACAGGTTTTGCTCAAGAATATCCCTGTATTTAGCACCATCCGTCTTTCCCTCAACTCTGACCAGTTTCCCAGTCCATGCTGCTGAAAAACATCCCCACAGCATGATGCTGACACCACCATGTTTCACTGTGGGGATGGTGTTCTTTGGGTGATGTGATGTGTTGGGTTTGCACCAGACATATCGTTTTTTTTCTCTGCTGTGGAACTCTGCAGCTCCTCCAGGGTTACCTTAGGTCTCTGTGCTGCCTCTCTGATTAATGCTTCCATCCCTGGTCCATGAGTTTTGGCGGGCAGCCGTCTCTTGGCAGGTTTGCTGTTGTGCCATATTCTTTCCATTTGGTTATGATAGATTTGATGGTGCTCCTGGGGATCATCAAAGATTTGGATATTTTTTTATAACCTAACCCTGACTTGTACTTCTCGACAACATTGTCCCTTACTTGTTTGGAGAGTTCCTTGGTCTTCATGGCAGTGTTTAGTTAGTGGTGCCTTGTTTAGGTGTTACAGCCTCTGGGGCCTTTCAAAAAAGGTGTGTATATGTAATGACAGATCATGTGACACGTAGATTGCACACAGGTGGACATCATTTCACTAATTATGTGACTTCTGAAGGTAATTGGTTGCACCAGAGCTTTTTATGGGCTTCATAACAAAGGGGGTGAAGACAAACACACATGCCAATTTTCTGTTTTCTATTTTAAAAAATAGTTTTATGTATATACTTTTCTCATTTCACTTCACCAACTTAGACTATTGTGTTCTGATCCATTACATAAAATTCAGATTAACAAAACATTGAATTTAAGGCTGTAATGTAACAACATAGGTAAAAAGTCAAGGGGGTGAATACTTTTGCAATGCACTGTACATATATATATATATATTGCAAAGGATAGTAAATGGTATTAAACAATGAGATTGGATACAGTGTCCTATTGGTAGATCTCTAAGTGGCCACCTGCCTGGAGATCTAAATCTCCTGGGGAACAGAATCCAATGGTTCATTGGTTATGGGCCTCTTAGTGTGAAAGTGAGAAAAGAGAAGAGGCATACATATCTTGTACTATATGTTTGAAACATGTCTCTGAGGGATGGTTGCCATCAGGCACATAGGGTGGTGTACCATGTTAAATGAGCACTGAAATCCAATTATTACTATGTGGTCTTTTCAATAACTAAACTTGGTAATGATTATACATCAAATGCCTCTAAAGTCTACATGCATTGTTGTTACTGTAGGTCGGAAAGAGGGGTTAGAGATGGCCTTGCAATGTTGTTGTTGTTCAGTCATTTAGTCGTGTCCAGCTCTCGGTGACCATATGGACCACAGCACCCATGCAAATCTGTCTGTGTTTCTGGTTGTGCTTATCCATATAGATTTCTTGTCAAAGTTAGTGGAGTGGGTTGCCAGTTCCTTCTCAAGTGGACTGCAATTTGTCTGACCTCTCTGCATGACCTGCCCATCTTGGGTAACCCTATATGGTATAGCTCACAGGTTCATTGAGGTACACAAGCCCCTTCACCACGACAAGGTAGCGATCCAGAAGGTAGCAATATTACAATGAGGTCAGTATATCAACTGCTGGTGAACTGGCCATATTGCTATGTAATGGAGCCATAATCCTTACTAGAGGCATCCCTTACATAATTATATGCCTGCTACTTTTCTTTAATATATCATTTCTGCTCCCAATGTCTTTCTCCCAGTATATTGTGGTTTCTGCATATACTTCTGAAGTAAAAGTATTTGCTCAGTCATCATTGATTTCCTCTCAATTTATGTGCAATACAAGGTCAATAAAAAGCTAGCATGTATTACTGTCATTCTCACACCTGAATTATAACCCAGGCATTAATTCCAGATCATTTGCACCAATCTGTATGCACAGCTTTACCACAGTAATTCTGTCAATGTATTTGCTGCGGAAGCTTAGCATGTTATTTATATTCCACACTAAGAAATTACTCCCACTCATACCACCGGATAGAAGACATGAAAGCTGAACAGAAGAGAGAACCCACATTATTATGACTCAGACAGAACAGACCGTTGCACAAGTGCGCTTTAATTGCCTTGTCATATCCATCCCCGCAGATTTCCACAACATGTAACCCACCACACAATGGATACCTCAACTAATGGTAACATTTGGATCTGACAGAAGCTCCTATCGTAATAAAAAGTACCTAGGAATACATTTGCAGTCAAATATGTGAATGTGTAGATTATAAGCTCTTTTGCACAGAACCATAAGAATGATTTGTTTCTGTATGACAACAAGCATAATCGTTGCATTTGTATTTTAACGTGATTATTTATTGAGCAAAACTAAAAATTGTTGCACATATTTTTTTTCTAAATACTGTTTTCCTCTGAATAACATTTTATGGCACAGCTGATGCAGCAGAAATCTGATTTCATGACAGCTACTGGCACCTGGCCAGTAAGGGGTTAAAAACAGATCTTCAAAGTCATGTTAAGTGAAAGGAATAGCATGGTTGTAGGGAGATTGCAATGAGACTGTGAGACCATGACACCAAGCTGATCAGTACACCCAAGTCACTACAAATGTTCCAGACCCAACCCACTCTAATGTGGGACTGTTGTCTCCCCTGGCATTATATTGCTAGCCTGTTTCACCCTCCTGTACCACACCCAAATCCTTTAGATTGTAAGTTTGCAAATTTTCAGTCTTGCAAAGCATTTATAGAAAGCCCTATGCACACTAGATTTTAAGAGCAAAGACAGGGCCCTCTATTCTCTGCAATCACATATACTAGTTGTGGCAATTGCGAGTTGTTGTTACACAGGCTTAAAAGATACTGGCTTGTGCATCGCGAGGGCCGAAAGTTAGAGGCTTCACGGGGGCTGCAATGAACGCCGAAGGCTTACCGGGAGGCCCACTATGAGGGCAGAAAGCCGTAGGCCTCTGGCGCTCATCGCGAGGCCCGCAAGACTTAAAAAAAATAAAAAATACGGCTTTATCAGCCGCCATTTTCTTTAAGGCCGTAACTCGGAAGCTGTTCGGGACAGCCAAAAGACCACAATTGGTTTCAAAATTAGCTTACAACCTCACACACCACAGGGTGCAAGCTAATTTGCTATTCAATTGGCGTTTTTTGTCAGTCTCAAAACGGCTATGCGTGAATCAAATGGCGGCCGTAAAGCCATACATTATTTTCAAACCCGTAAAGCTGAAGCAAAATTTCGTGCTTGGGGAAATTGTACAATTTCCCAAGCTCGCAATTGGTTTCAGACCTGTAGAGCACAGATGATGGAGAGGGAGGAGAAAGACACAGGGGAGGGAGAGCAGGGAGAGGGTGAAAAGAGACACAGGGGTGAGAGAGGGGGGAAAGAGACACAGGGAGGGAGATAAGGGAATAAAAAAAACAGGGCAGAGAGAGGGGGCAAAGAGACAGCGGGAGGGTGAGAGGGGGTAATCAGACACAGGGGAGGGAGAGGAAGGAAAGAGACACAGGGTGAGAGAGTGGGGAGAGGCTCAAAATGAGTTCCAAAGGCGCTAATATAGAGGCCCGAAAGTTGTGGGTTAGACGACGCCTGCAATTAGAGGCGAAGCAACTCATTGCGGGGCTCGCGATGAGCGCCAAAGGTGTTCATCGCAAGGCCCGTAAAGTAGAAGGGGGGGTGGCTTGCAATGAGTGCCGAAGGTGCTCATTTCAAGGCATGAAAGTGGCAGGTTGGTTGAGGCCTGCAATTAGAGGCCCGTAAAGTAGACGGGTTGAGAGGGGCACATCGGGAGGCCTGCAAGTAAGAGGGAGAGAGCCTTGCATTGTGTGGCAAACAGCATTGCCAGGCTTCAAATTTTATTGCCGTCATGTTTTAACTTAACCCATGTGCAGCACTACGGAATATGTTCGCAAATTACAAATAAACAATAATAACAATATCTTAGACAGACTCCATTTCTTCATGTTGGTTATACAACATTATGCTTTGTGTCTGAAATGCTGGGATAATAAACTGTGTATTCTAGTTTGATATATACTGCTGCCTAGTTCTTGTATGACTTGTGCTATGTTCTTATGCCTGTGTTGTTCTGTGGCGGATCTGGCCCTGTCTCTGGTACACGACTTGGCTTTTCCCAGGCAGAGTGCAGTGAAACTCAATATTAAGAACCATCTATGGCACCTAGAAACTAATGATAACCTGCTCACAACATCATAATAAATGCACGTTTTATCTAAATGATGTTAAACCTGGTTTGTATAAGCACCCTCTACCCATTAGTATTGCATTTCAGGACAGCTCAGGGAAATCCCTGTCATTCTACTTCTGTACATACAATGGCTAAATTGTAATATGGCTTTCAGAATCCCTCTTAACCATTTTAGCAATCTTCTAAAAATATAAAATATCTTTCTGCAGTGTGAGCAAGCCTGTCAGTTTGAATTAGCTCATAGAGCTGACCAGCGAGATGATAGAAACGAAATACTGTTGTACTGGAAATTGTGTAACAGCACACAGCATAAGTCATGAATATTCAATACACGAACAAAAAAAATCTAAGTACAAACTCTTCCATTAACAATTTATTGCCTTTGTTTTAAATAAGGACCACTGATATGTTATAAGTAAAATATTTATAGAAAGTTTATAATGAAGAAATACAACCCTTAATTTATAATTATTACATTAAATTGTGCTCTATTGTTAGCAGGTATTAGTTTTTGGCCCTTATAGGAGTAGACACCTGATAGGAATTAGAGGACCTGTGGACAGAGATAACACCCCCCTTGAGATCTACTGAAAGACTGACACTAAGAATGGACACTTGAATGCAGGATTAAATAGAAGAGCATGTCCCTGTAAGATAAACTTTCCCCTTAGAGTCTAGGTTAACTAACAGTTCAAGTGGGAAGGGCCTGTGTCACAAAATCTGCAAAATGGGAAATTTGTTCAAAATGCTTTTATGCGTATAGCTGCTAATTTTGTTACATACATGTAAAGATATTCCTAGATTGTGTGGTTATTGTTCAGTTGTGTCCAAATCTACATGACCTCATGGACCATAACACACCATGCTGATCCACTTGGTATTCATGCCAGAGATACTGGTATGGGTTGCCAGTTCCTTCTCCAGTGGGCCTAGTATTCCTAGGTGATCTCCCATCCAAAAACTTATGAGGCCCAGCACTGCATGGCTTCGGGTAGTATGACCTCTTGGTTTCATGACTGGAATTGAACCCGGGTCACAGCAATGAAAGCATTTAATCCTAACCACTGGACCACCGGGGAAGCCATACAGTGGAGTAAATTCAGGTTCAACAATAGATGCCTCTCCTTTATGTGTATTTTTAAAGCTTGATTTTCTTATGTTTTCTTTCACTCTTCCTTTCACAAAAGTTTGTTCCTAAAATTAGTGAACGATTATTACTTTGATAAACAGGAATGCTCCAGAGTTTGATTGTTAACTAAAAGCCAAAAGAGTAATTATTATCAATAATAATACAATATTCTGCCTGAAAACACATACAATAGCTTATTACATTTATTACATTAACTCTCTCTCCATCATTAAAGCAAGTTCGGATCCGATCATCTTCGGAGCAGACACCTCTCTTGTACCAAGATGTCTGTGGACCCATTTATATCTTACTTGTACTGCACTGTACCTGCACTTGTATTTCTACTTATCTTAGAATTTGTCTATACCTTTATAATTTGCTAATTGTACCCACTTGACTCTATTCTACTTTATGGAAAAATTGAAAATGGAGTAGCTTTATGGATTAAGAATAATAATAATAATAATAATAATGCCTCATTTTACTGTCTGAATCCATCCTCATTGCTGGGTGCCACGCAAATTATATTTATCTGCTTGGAGCATTTATTCGGACAGACTTATCTTCAAATATGCTACATTTCAAAATGTTACTGCATTAGTTTCCCTATAATGCACCTTATTGATTAATGTACTGATTACCTACCATACAGTTATTAAATGTAATCTGTCAAGTCCTAACCCAAACTTTGTTTATTTTTATTTTTTTCATTATAAATGATTAATAAATACTTTTAAAACAAACTATTATTCAGGCAGCTTTAATAAAGTAGTAATATGGTGGCCTATTCCTCACCACACAGCATGATGAGGGAGAATTGAGATACAAGACTTAGGGCCTCATTCAATTGCGATTTGGCCAATTGAATAGGGCTCTATATAAGCACACAACATATATTTTTTACAGAAGTTTTTCGCTAGTGAAGATCTTGCTTGTGGATAGAAGTTCACTAACTAAAAACTTCTGTAAAATAAATATGCTATGTGCTTATATAGAGCCCTATTCAATTGACCAAATCACAATTGAATGAGGCCCTATGTTTATTAGTAGAAGGAACAGCTCTAGGATAGTGGTTCCCAAGCTGTCCTCATGGGACCCCGGGCAGGGCACAGTGCACACTATGTGAATTCTGGTGAGGCAATTATAGTCTCTATATCCTGTGAACAGACATTGCCTCTCTGGTGTTTCTTAAGTTTTAGTCCTAAAACTTAAACTGATTTAGGATTTCCTGAGGACAAAAACACCTGATGTTAGATCTATTTGTGGAGATCACAACAGACAAGTCTCAGCAGATCGGCTCATACATGGTTATATAGAAGAAGAAGCCCTGCTAAATATGTAGTGCAGGAGTAGCCTTGAGGCACACTATTTCCTATATGCTGTCAGCTGAGACAACTGTTGAATGATATAACTCCTTCCTTATTTTGCTGCAGCTAGAGATACTTGAGATAAATTACATATTGCAGACAAATTCCATTATCATTGCAATACGCATTGTAATAAGAATGCCCACGAGCTAAAATGACAATGAATACCTTAAATACATCTTTAAACATATCCTATTATTACCAGGTTAAGCAGTACAGAGATATTTTAAGGCTGGTTTCCATATTTTTGCCATTCACAACCGAATGGAATCTAACACAATAGACTGACCAGTATACTCAAGAAAACAAAACAAGTTTAAGATTGTTAAGATATTGTAGACACTACCGTGCAACTGCCCCTCAAGGATGTCTTGTCCATATACTTGGCTCCACAAGTTGACTATAGGGGTGTTTGTCCCCAAAACACTAATCTCCTTAAATGCTTGGAATGGACCAAAGGTTGATTCCCACATACAGGCAAAACGCAAAATATTTTTGGAAAACAATCTAAATACGTGACAAAAGGCTCTCAGAAACATCTATAATTATATATTACCAAAACTTAAAACAAAAAAATGCCTGGCTTTTTTAATTACTATGTTATATTATGCAAATTAAGGATGAGGGGGTGTCTGGGAAACTTGTATCCAGGGGCACCAAAAATATAATACTTGTTCTGAGTAAAGGGCGTGCATATCTTACAAACAGGTATACTTTTGATGTTATCTCATGTGTTGGTCACCAACAGCAGTACACAGAATACAAATTACACAGTAGTCATATATCAGTACACACTGAAGAAAAGACATACAAAGCCGAAGGCGCTCCTTGCCAGCAACTGCGGACCTTGCAACATTTACGTAGTTACGAAAGGAAAATACGAGACACGTTACGACCTTGCAAAAATCGTCCGAAACCCACGAACATCAAAACATGAAAAACACAATAAATACACACAGCACATACATAAAAAGCTTACCTACAGGAAAAGAGGGCACCCAGGACATCGAAAACTGAAGTTACACCTCAATTTAACTTAAAATAAAAGAGTTTAGACACTCAAATATCCTCTAAGCGAGAGAAAAAATGGCCGCTGGAAAAAACGAAAACGAGGCTACAGCAGTCTAAAGACGCAAAACACCACCAAACACCTATGAATTTCCCGAAAAAGAAGTACGAGATTCAAAAACAAGAACACAACCCACGCGACCCCAAAACATTACAAACACAATAAATACACACAACAAACATATAAAAAGCTTACCCACAGCAAGGGGGTGCACGCAGGACCTCTGCAAGTAAAGTTACACCTCCATTTAAGTACAAATTTCGGAGTTTAGACACCCGAAAATCACCTAAGCGAGAGAAAAAATGGCCGCCGAACAAAACGAAAATGAGGCTAAAGGACCCTAAACACGCAAAACACCACCGAACAGCTACGGATATTCCGAAAAAGTCGTACGACCGAAACGAAGGACGCTAAATCAGCCACAGCAGCATACCACACATTAGCCGCCATTTTAGAACAATAACTTATACAATACGGAAGTACACAGCTACCCTAACAGATTTGCCTCGCGCACGCACACTATTACACTCCACACATTCATCACGCTTACACAGCAGCTCCACACCACTAATGCTGCAGCAACATCAAAACAGATTGCCAGCTCTTCAACACAATGCTTCCTGCATATATTACTTCAAAATAGGTAAAGTATATTAATTTATTAATGTATTATTTATTTCATTACCATACACCAAACAGCATTAGCTCACTTACAATTTCATTGCCGTCATTTTTTGACGGGCAATATTCTAGTATTGGAATAAGAATGGAGGTCCTTTACACCAGATATCAACTAATGCAGACCAGAATCAATTATAGCATCAATAGTCTAATACTGTATAATGTATTACATAGTCATTTATGTGACAACCTTCACTGCAAATTCATTACACAGTGCGACATGACCCAAATATGTGTTAAGAGAGGAGATAAACCTACGCCAAGTATTCATAAAACACATTTGAAAAATGTTTACAAAGTGCCTTAGTTTAGAAGAAGACGCATTCATCACATTGATGTGATTCCCCAAACATGTCTCTGTTAGTGCAGTTTTAAACGCAGAGAAGGATTGTCTTTTGATACGAGTAAACATTGAGGATGGTAATTAGTGCAGTGACAAAGTCCAGGAAGGAGGTGCTAATTATTTTGTTTTTGGCAGCTATTGTACAGTACATCAATATCTGTTTGAAGGTTTGTTTGCATGGATATAATTGTTATGTGCTTGTTTGATATGCAGGGCAGATTGTTTGCAGGAGTAGCAGAACATTAGCATTTACCTACAGAGATCAAAAGAACATTACTATTTTTGATGTTGGTTTCATAGCAACAGCTGCGGTTCAGTGACAGATCAATGCAAATGGCAGCAAGTCACTTGTACCTTGACATTGCTTTATTTTTAAAAGTCTCTAGAAGAGTAGACAAAGGGTGCTTTATATAAACCCATCAGGCAGTACGGTGTCTGGATGTCAAAATGTCATGTACACAGGCCCTGAGAGATAAATGAAATGCTCTGTGTTTGTATTTTAGTTAACAGCTTATTAATCATAAGCTTTTATTTATCACTGTAAAAAAACAATATATATATAAATATATATTTGGTGCAATGTTTGATTCTTTTACTTAAGTGATAATTATGGTTGTGTTTTATGTTAAAAGGCCACAATGGTGCTTATAGAGGAGGTTTTCATTTGTTTATTTGATAACTGATTAGAAATAAAAACAGTAGATTAGTGTACTATACAGTGGTACCTTGGTAATGAATGTTAATTGGCTCCAGAAGGCACTACGAGTGACGAGTACCAAACAAATTCAATGAGTTTTCAGGCAGACGAGTACCAAGGTACTTTTGGCAAATCAGTTTCTCCTGGCACGCTGATCTTTGCACGCTGGAGACCAGTGCGCCATCATCAGGGCGCCGAGAACTGCTCTGCACTCCATCCTGCAGTTCTAAGTAGAATATATAGAATGCCAGCCTGCATCCCATCTGCTACAGAGGCCCCCATCTCATATTTACTGCAGGCTGCCAAGGCTAAGGTAAGGGTCTTACACATGCCAGTCCCACTGCCCGACAAATATATAGCCCCTTACCATAGCCTTGGCAGCCTTCAGCAACCAGTAAATATAATAGGATGCAAGCTGGAGCGCAGAGCTTCATCAGAGCGCTGTTCTCAGCGCCCTGATGATGGCAAAGTGGTCCACAGCGCGCGAAAGACGGTATCCAGAAGGTGGGGAAGGTTCTGCCCAGGGGAACTGTCCTAACAGGAATGTTTATATCTTGTCCTGATAACATTGTTTATCTGCCCACTTTTCTGCAGTGGTTATTGCAGGCAGACCTACAAGGGTTTCCACCCCTAGTCACCTAAGCTAATCTACTGGAAGCCACAATGGTAAGGTCAAATTCAAATTTAAACATTACACTGATTTTTTTTTATTTATTTATTTTTATATTAATTTTATTGCTAATCAAATGTTATTATTTAATCACTATAGTAGGTGATATATGTATGGAGGGAGGAACACATTCTTGCAGTTGTACATAAAATCTGCATGGTGGCGAGATGAGCTATTGGAAATCCACCCAAACCAACATGACCTGATTAATCTAACCAGAATGCTTTGGATCCAAACATGGTTGTTGTAGCACTTGTGTCTGTGTATTGTAATGTCTCTCTTTCTTATGAATAACAATCACCTAGTCCTAACATTGTAATATTTCCCTGTACTGTTGTCTTTAGTTTGATTTAGTGGGGCCTATAAAATAGCAGGTATGTTATGTAGCTATAAATATCCCAGATCATGTTCTAATGTTACCATATATACCTGCATACAGTACACTGTGCATCTGGGTTATTTTTATTTATATATAGATATATATATATATATATTCACCAATAATTCATAACAGTTAGTGAAGTAACAAATACATTTATACTGACATTAAAAAATAATGATACGCACATCATACAGTATAGTTTATATCATCTAACTTATGCCCAAAGATGTTAGGGCATCAAAATAAATACCTTTAAGGATAGCCCAAAAGCTATTTTTGAATTATCCTTAAAGGTAATTTCTTTTTATGCCCTAACTTCTTTGGGCATAAGTTAGATCATATTTCCCTTTGATATCTTAGATTTAATTCCTCATTTATGGGCTATTTTATTTTGCTTAATAGTTCATATCATATAATATTTCCCCCCTATGGATTTTTTTTCTGAAAAGTTGATTGCTAGTTTATTGCTTTTCCTGTTAAAAAAAGGGTGTCGAAACCAGAAATCTGCCATTGATTGGTAATGCATATTTAGTTATCTAGAGATGTAAGTTTTAGGAAACTTCCTTTGTATTAATATTATTTTATTATTATTATCCTAATATATTCTGTATCGCTAAACAGGAGTTAAGTATCTAAACTGGCACGTTTCCCATATATGTCAGCTGCTATTTCTATATAAACTTGCAAAAACTGCAGTTATTTGCTGGGGGTTGATGTTATTTTACGTAAAATACCAATTAATTTCCAGACCATTCTCTTTTACCAAAAAAAGAGCCAAACATTTATCTTGTCTGCCTTATGGATGCTACACTAATTAAGATGTGGTCTAGATGAGGTCTCATAGTGAATATTCTGATCAGGTGGCCAATCTGTTGTCCAGTCACTTCAATGATACAGATAGCAGAGACGGTACCACGGACCCTCCCATCTAATAGGCTTTAGTAGTACATCTGGTCCAGGCTTATTAAATTGCGATTCGGCCAATTGAATAGGGCTCTATGTAAGCACAGAGCATATTTTTTTTTACAGAAGTTTTTAGTTAGTGAAGACCTTGCTTTTGGATAGAAGTTGACTAACTAATAAGGCTGTAGATGCTTAGTCTATTACCTAACATCCAACCCACCCAGCAAACAAGAGCGTAGTATACTACTATATACATTACTATATACATTATCTTCAAATTACACATACTTTATCATTCTAAAACCTAGAAAATACAAACCTTTATGTGGGTTTATCTATTTCTCGGTCATCTTGTAAATGTTAGCAATCCAGCAATTTTCAGCTTTGATTACATGAAACTCATACATTTTTTATTTGTGAAAATCACACATTATAAATAACGCAGGGAATAGATGCTGTAGTAAAAAAGTCTAATGTGCAACAGTTTGAGAGAGCTAAATACCTGTAACTCCCCATTGCTCTACATGTACATTAGTCTACTCTGCTGTTACATGACATTATATATTTAGGAGTGCTCCCAAAGGATTGCAGCTATGAGCCAAAAAATAATATGTACTTGGATCTATCGTTAGGGCTTTTCCTCGCCTTAGCAAGTTCACATAAAGCCTGACTGCAACAGCGAAGTTAATTTAAATAAAAAAAGTATATGAGGGAATATATGTTCTATTAGCCAGTCAGATATGGGTAGCTCTATTATTATGGGCTATCAATTAACTAATCAGAATAGGGGAGATGATCATCTCTGTTCAGAAGCCTAGAAAGTCTGTATAAAAGGTGAAGGAGCAAAAATGTTACATTTGTTACTCATAGGAGAAGCTCCAGTTAATTTAGATTAAATGATTTTGCTTTATTTTTTTTCACACCTGGCCCAGAAGAGGAGTGTTATCTCCAACCAGGATAGAAGAGGCCCTTTCAATGCCCCCAAAAGAGGATTCTATGGCTTCAATCCAGACTTCATCACCATATATGTGCCCAGTTACCAGGGCTGGAGAGAGTATCCAGGGCATTGCTTGACCATATTTTTAATTTGCAGGTTTATTTTTTAATATTTTAATTGTAATATTTTATTTTAATTGTAATTTTATTTTATTTTATGTAAATCTTTTTTATTTTATGTAAATCTTTTTTATTTTAATGTAACATTTTTTTTATTGTAGTCTTTTTTTTTATTTTGATGTACTTTTAGTCACTTTGTAGTCATCATAGTGGAGATTAGTGTAGTTTTAGGGACCTTCCTAGGGGAATAGAAACCATGTGGGTGCTTGGGGAGTAGGTTAAGGTTAAAGAACAAGTGGGTCTTATGGACTCCTGTGAGGCACAGGGATAGGACTAGTAATATAGATTAAATCACTTGCTTACATCATGCTTTCCAGCTATTACTGGGTCAGTCCCAGTTTTGTAATTATGCCCCTGGGTTGTAAATGTGCCACTTTAATTGCTCCATGTTGTGATTGTTTAATAAAGTTAAATAAAATTATTCAAAACCAACATGTTGCTTATTAATATAATTAGAAGAAGCAAGGTGGTGTCAATTGTAGAGAACACAAAACATCTGAAGCAAACTTTTGAATAAGCAGCTAAAATCTTCCTCCCTCAAAATACCACTTTTAGTTAAAATCTACAACTTGTTAAAACTCTATGCATTCTGCTCTATTTCTTGCAGGGCAAAACCGCACCTTTGGAGATGACAAGAGCCATATCATGGTCCCTATGTATCTAAATGTGGCTCTTGACTCCGGTGCTCAATGGTAACCTCCCCTGAGCCTAACTACATAAGTATGTAAAGTCATATTTATCTTTTATATATCATATATATGTTTACATTGTTAATGTGTTGGCACTGTGCTTAAACAATAATAATAATGATCCCATACACTTTTCACTAATCTGTCCTGACCCAGTCCCCACCAGTTCTTTCCCTCTCACAGCTGTTTCAGTGCCATTTTGTTGCCATAGCAGCTGGTCAATGTGCATTGCTGGATGCCTGGGTCTCCTTTTGTTTCAGATGGAGAAAATTACATCATTTTACAGCGCCAACATACACAAGAAAATTACCAGTGATATGCCACTCTTACCGCCCACTCCATCAGGGCTTATCATGCATACACAAGCTATTTGTTTGATTTTTCCTACAGGGATACTGACAGCACTAACATGGGTGTACCATCTGACAAACATAACATTCAAAAGTGACAAACATTCAGAAAGGCACTTAATATTGTTCCATACCTTTTTGCTCTGTGCAACCTTTCAAAAATTGCGGAATGCAGGAAATTATTATATTTGGCATTACCTGTCATTTAACGTAAGGCCCTTTTGAATAGAAGTGCTTCTTCTGTATAACTACGTCAATTACTTAGCAGGGGTCAGGAGCGCGTTGGTGCACTAACAGAGATTGTATCATGTACATGGAGGTTCAGGTACTTAGTCTTACTAGAAGAGGTGTAAAAAATCCCAACTACCACTATATAGGGCTGCAGAGATATACAAATCCCACAAGACTTGCTTTAAATCTTTAATAACTGACCTCAGTTAAATAGTTATATTTCTATTTAAGGCACTGTGATAATATTTGCAAAACTGTTCTAATTCATTAAAATGCCTCTAAAGGAAAAAGCACTAGCAAAACTGACTTTTTCACCAGTTTTTGTAACACAGGTATAATTTAATATTTTATATTTAATGGTTAATACTTGTTATTCAATTAAGGGAGATCATATTGTAAAATGTTTTACAATATAACAGAGGTTTTGGAAGTGATACTATCCTGATTACAATCTGGTGCAGTAGATATGTCAGTGATTGCGGAGCAGCCAGTCCCCTGTTTATTTCATATGTGATGAATGAACAGGTTTCATAGATAAACAGCCTTATTAAATTGCAATTCGGCAAATTGAAAAGGGCTCTATTTAAGCACATAGCATTTTTTTTTACAGAAGTTTTTAGTTAGTGAAGACCTTGCTTTTGGATAGAAGTTTACTAACTAAAAACTTCTGTAAAAAATATATGCTCTGTGCTTATATAGAGCGCTTTTCAATTTGCCGAATTGCATTTTAGTAAGGCTGAAAGTCTGTTATATACTTCAGTAGTGCTGCTGCCATGACGGGTTTTGCATTGGGTATTTTCAGACCACCATAGTTCTTTGATAATTGCGGTTTCCTTAAGGCTATTTTTGGCTTTGCCCTTCACCAAAGGAATTGGGGAAGACCTCGTGTAAAAGTAATAGCAGGTGTATTATATATGTTAACTTTGGAAAAATAGTAATTTTGGTTAAGTGAGGCTCTTCTTGCTATACTCAAAGACAGAGTTTGCCATGTTTTGAGGTCAGTGAGCATTCTTTGAATTACTGGGGTAAACTTGCTATTATTTAGCTTATTAAGATATTTTGTTATTCTTAACCCACGATAATTTAGAGAATGCGTGGCTTCTTGGAATTGGTATTTTAAAATTCTTTGGTCTGTTGTTACGCAATCACATGAGTTTAGACTTTTCATAGTTTATTTTGTAGTCCAGGAAGGTTTGAAAACTGTCAGTGGTGTCCATTTTCTGGGAAGTATTTTTGTGGGTTAGATATGAAGACCAGCATATAGGATTAGTTGAAGTGTAGTGTTTCCTACATTTATCCCCAGAGATATTGCTTTGATCTTTAGGCCTCTGGTTTCAAGGGCTAGATTAAAAAGAAGTTGCGTTAAGGGGCACCCCTCTCTAGTTCCTTTGTGTAAGGGAAAATTTGGTTTAAATGTTCTAGTTAATATAACAGTGGCTTGGGAGCCTATGTGTAAGCTTATAATGAATTCTGTAACGGGTCCTCTCACACCAAACCTTCCAAGCATGTCAGATAGATGCTTCCAGTCCACTGTGTCACATGCTTTTTTAGCATCCATAGAGATCAGGCACTGACTGTCTGTCTTACCTCCCCACCTGGACTTCCAGATAACTGCTTATAGTGCCTTTCTGATGTTTGTGACTGAGAACTTTTCCTTTTTTCCTATCAGTTTGTAGAGAATTTTCTTTAACCGCTCTGTAAAGATTTTCTCTACTATTTATTATTATTACTGTATTAGTGTAATAGTATTATGTTTATAGTGCCATTGGTCTATATTGTACTGGGTTTTCAGGGTCTTCCCCTTTTTATTTAAATATTTTTGTTGTTGCAAGACAGAGGGATAGTTGGTCAAAAATGGTGCAGTTAATAATTATTACAAATGTATCTCGAAGTCTATTAGTTTTGCTACTGTTGTACATCTTCTCAGTGAGTTACATTTATAGGACATTAAATAATAATATATTGTATGACAACTATCATTTGACCAAAATATAAATCTATTGTAAGTGATAAAAAATTATTCACAAATGGTTCATTTTCCTTGCTTAGCTGTGTAGATATGTCCAGGACAGCCTGGGGTTAACCATACCATATGATATTACACACAATAACACCTGCTTTCCAAGGATATCTTAGAAATGTTTAAACCACAATTGCAAGAGTTTAATGATTCATGGTAAATCTACACTGCACATCGATGTATAAAAAAGCATGTTAAATTATATCAAATCAGAGATACTTTAAAAGGCATTTGTGTAAACTTGTCATACTGTAATCTCTCCTTGATATCAAGTATTACCACTTATGATTTATGTTTTTGTCTCACACCGGGTTTTTGAACCTAACAGTAAGCATCTTCCTGTTTTCTTCTTTTCCCTTTTCCTTTTTTCCTTTTTTGCAAAAAACAAACAAAAGAAAAATGGAGGTTTGGGGGTAGCAATTATTTGTGGTAAAATAATCAAGTGGGTCATATTCCTGTCTCTCTCTCTCTCTCTCTCTCTCTCTCTTAAGAGTCCATATGTTTCAGCAAGAAGCCCATTTCTGATAGGCCTGGTCTAATTCTGCTGACATCATACACATTGAGTGTATGTACTGAATTTTACATTTCACATCTTTTAGTGTAAGGAATGGTGGTTTCCATGCTTTAGCCAAGACTACAAAAATAATTTACTAGTTGTGATTATTTTGATATTTTTGATATTGGAATTTCTAATATAACCTCTTCTGGTTTTTTTTTGGATAGAGATATCTAAAAGACCTTCCAACAAAATGTATTCTTCGATAGCTGTGATATCGTGGCACTATCCTAGAGTTTGTGTCTTAATGTTCCAACTTCACCACATTCTCTAAAGCATAGCCCATCTTGTAATGAGTTTGATACTTGTAAAGTCATCAATGTTTTATAGGCATTTTTGTGGAGAGCTATATTAAGAGAGGAGGAAGCTGCATTTTTAAAAATGTTGTCCCATATGTATAATCTAGAATAATTTTTAGTTCCTTTTCCCATGCTATTTTGTATGGTAATGTCTATCTATCAGCTATTTATATGTAGTGTAAATATTTTTCTTACCATTAGGATCATATATATAGTTGTGGATCTTGCAATGTTGGTCACGCATTTGCGGGGCTGCAATGAGCGGTGAAGGCGCTCATTGCAGGCCTCGCTATGATCACCGAAGGTGCTCATCGCGAGGCCCGCGAGAGTTAGGCTGCAATGATCACTGAAGGCGCTCATTGCAGCTTAAGCGATGAGCGTCACAGGCGCTCATCACGATGGACGTAGTACTTTGCTGCACTGAGCCCCATAGGCACTCATTGCAGCCCAACCTAAGAGCACCACAGGTGCTTATTGTGAGGGATGTAGCACTTTGCTGCAATGAGTAAGCCATGGGCATGAAACATTGTTACAGAAAAGCAGAATATTTATAGAATATTTATGAATAGAGGAATCCATTTGGTATTTGTTTTGTTTTTTTACTTCCTGAGAGATCCTGAGAGTTGCGTCATGAGATTTTTGTTTTATCAGTCCGTGGATGGAGGGGTGGGTGAAGATTGAACAGTGATAGCTCAGAAGGTTTTGTTAGATAAATGGATTTGACTCAAACAGATACCACACACCCTACCCCTCACAGGCAGGTGTCTTACATCAATAAATTAATGCATTGATCTCAAGAAATGTAACCTACACACGACTTTAGATGTATCACAAATGTCTCCAGGGTCCAGCAGAGGCATCACAAGTTCAGTTTTTCTAATTAAAACTGGCTTACTTAGGCTCATAGTAAAACATATATTTTTTTCACTGTACAATTGTCCTTTAACAAGCATTTGCCTTTATTAATATTAGGTAAAGCTTTGTCACTTGATAAAAAGGGTAGTGTGTTAAAATGTATATTTATTTTATTAACTCCTTCCACTAGAAATTCGAAATTTGCACCTGCAACTGAAAATTAGCAAACTACACAGGGAAAGTGTATAGTATATTATCTACTCTTAATTGCTATGTCTAACTAACTAAGATAATTACCTGGAAAATCTGGAAAATATAATAGATATTTTTTTACCACCACAAAAAGACTAAAAACTGCAAAATATATGGCATTATAAAAACAAAAGACTTGGTATAATTAGCACAGCTTTTCAGAATCGATGAATTTGAGGAATCAAATACTGCATCTTTGAGTTGCACACAGTTTGCTAAAGAAATAGATTGTTTCTTCAAATCAAAACAATAAAAGTGATTACGCATTCATTTTCTAGATTTTTTTAATACCACTTATACATGACATAGGTTTTCTCAATTTTCTATAATTTCTTTTCCACTTAATTCAGAGGGTTTTTTAAAACAGCATCTAAAATAAGATGAGTAGATTCTGTATTCAATGGAAATAAGGTCACATATACGGCAAATCCACCCGGCCTTAGCATTCCATTCCAATAGTTTTGCATTATTACATAAGCCTGCTCAGAGAAAATCCAGGCTTTCACAAACTGCAGTGGATACAAATGCAAATGACTTTATCTTTCAAGAGTGTGGACTTCACTGTGCTCATAATTGCCCTGTGAAATCAAGACAAGGAGAGTGCAGCTTCCTGTATTTAATGGAAAGATGCACAGAAACAATACGTACCAGATGTTTAACAACCACGATCAAGCAAATAGTGAGAGGCAATGTAATAATAGGTGACTATGTGATGTCCCGCTGTGCCTTCACAACCAGGTGTTAATGTCAGGGTATTTAGTTCTGGCTATCTATATTTTATAAGCATACTATCACCTTTAAAGGGTCATGGGACACTATTTTTTTCTTTGTACATTTAAAAGAGCATGCTTTAAGTTGTGTTTTGCATGCAAAACAATATTAAGTAAAACCTGTTTAAACTTCATTTGAAATGAACAGGAAGTAAACAGAGCATATGTACTTTTATATACTGTGTAAGTACATTATATATTACTCACTACTCATTGGCTGATAGAGCCCCCAGATCCGTTAAGCATCAGTTTTTTATTTTATTTTAGAGCATCATTTAAAAAATGTCAGTAAAAACAATGCTTTCCCTAACCTCAATAACATTGCAACCTCTTACATATAAGATGTAATCTCCAGATACTCCCCTAAATGTTGAGCAGGGTGATATCAAATACTCCATTCTGATTGGCTGAAAAATGATTGACACAGGAGGAGTAGCTACATTAGAAATGTTATAGTGCGGAAGGATTTATACATAGAGGATCATTTCAATGGGCCAGAAGGTGAGGATTCTGGTCTTCAGTCAAGGTAGAAGAGGACCTGATTCTACAAGCAACATGTATAGGTCGCTTATCCAGGGCAGAAAACTGAGGACCAGGACATCACTGATCATCGCAAGAGGGCATCACATGGTAGGTAAGTAATATTTAACCCCCTCACAGGTTTATTAACGTTTTTTGTTTTATGTAAATCATTTTATTTAATTCATTTATTTACTATAAGTTTTTTTAAATAATTTTCTGTAGATGCCAAGGAGAAACTTACAGGACCTTCATGGATAAGGCGTTAATTATAGGTCCACAGGAGGCCTTATAGGACCTCTGTGGCACATGAGTTAATTATAGGTACCATGGAGATCCTTACAGGGAGTGTCATGCTTATAGTTTGGGGATTTTCAGAGATAGTATGTGGGAAAGGGGAATCCCCGGAGTTCCCCAGCTCATAGTGTGTGAAAAGGGGAATCCCACAGGGGTTCCCTCTTCATAGCACATCAGCAGGGGGAATCCCCAGTATTCCCCTGGTTTATAGTGGGTATTAGGAGGAGTCCCTGATCTCATAGGTCATGGGTAGAGCGGTCATAAACCTTCTGCATTAGTTTTTATTAATATCTAACCTCCTCCCTGCCATGGGAAGGGGTTTGGATAGATAGAAATGGAAAATGAAGGATGTTAAGGCTAGTGTAGTGTGTTACAGTAGTAGGTACCACTCTGCAGCCTTGATATGGAGACTACTGAGCTTCAGACTGCATGCACATGTTAGAGCTAGAGAGGAACCGAAAAAAACTCCTTGGTGCGTGTCACCAATATTGAGGGGCAGATTTAGAAGACTAGCGACGCAATGGCTCCCTAGCATGCGAAAAATAACCTTCAGCAGTTACGAGAGAGCTATTTCTTGCTGCTACTTGCCAGCATGTACTGGAGCCCTGTCATGAACGGCCATGATGGGACCCCTTGCAACCCACAAGTACCTCTGCTATTTGGAATGCTGGCACACTGGGTGTTAATGTCAAGAACTATTACAACGGACCTGAAACTTGTTGTGAGGACTGACTTGATTGTTTTTGTGTGTAGTATGGACCACAATAATTAATTTGGTGGTTACTAGATTATGTTATATGCACTGTAATAATGCATCTGTGATAGAAGTAGGCCCTAGGATGCTAGAATTATCTAAAAAATACTGCAGTCACTTATGTGACAAAGGATTAATCTTCTAAAGAATATTTATGGCCCTGCAAACGGCCACGTGTGAAGGCTCTGTCTTTATTCATGAAAGGGGGGACTAGTTTTATGGCTCTGTAAGAGGAGAAAAAAAGGTGTAATTAGAAGAAAGCCAGCGCCTCTATACATCTGGAAATCATGTGGGTGAGGGGGGATAGCAAGCTATTTGCCTAGGAGGATAGGCTAGAACTGGGGGAAGGTCTGGTGTTTTGTGTAATTTTTCTGTGTTTATATATATCTCTGGAACAATAAAGAAGTGTCAGTCTGACTTTGGACACACTAAACACAGGTGGTGTCAGAGTCTGCTTGTACTAATCCAAGGTACATGGTGTGTGATTCTTAGATCCTAACAATAGGGGTCTGAGGTGCATGTCTCTGCAGTAATGATGCTGTCATCTGAAGTGTCTGCTGGTGTCGAGATCTGAACAAAAAGTTGCGACCGTAGAGAGAAAGATTTGGGGTGAGCGTGGTCCCCCAAAGCTGGTGATTGTGACAAGCCCTGTATCTCGAGTACACAGAACTACAGAATATGTTGGTGCTTTAGAAATAAAGGGTAATGATAATAATACCTGTATTATAATTCCTGTATTATGGATATAATTCTGGCACCTTTTTAAAATGTAGTTTTGAAAAAAAACAAGTTTCTCCCTATGGCAATTCTTAGCACCACAGAACGAGCTCAGTGATGCTGTAATCTGTTATTATACATGTGATGTATTGGCATTTTGTTCTTTTTACTGAAAGCACTTTAAAGGTTCACTGCAGTCACATTTGTTTTATACAGTGTTCTTTGGAAAGCAATATAAATGAAGAATTAAAACCTTAACATTTTTATCTTTTGTATGTGATCATTCTTTAATGCAGGGATCCATTTTCTATACTAAGCTGCTTTAATTAGCTGCTCTTCAGGAGGGTGTGTCCTTGTAAACTAATGGGCCAACCTTTAGTCCTAATGAAAGCACTGCCAGATGCCTTAGGTAACAAAGTGGTACTCTGCGTATTCTTTGGAATCTGATATAATGTTTTCTGATTTCTGTATCAGGTAAACCACAAGAGATTGCAAGATAACCTTGTACCCGCTCACATGATTTTGCAACTCTTACAACTAGCTACAATAGACTGAAATAAAACTAATATACTATTCTTCCATTTCATGATCACATGCTGAGAATTCTATGTACAACAGAATGAACCAACAGCCTCCTCCCTCCCAGACACAAGGGTAGCTTCTGAAACCATATGGTGTCCACCATGTGGGTACCACTATAATACTGATGTGATAAGGATAAAGCTGAGGTAGATTGAAAGATGGGGAAATAGTTAAGTATGTCAAAGTGTTGGATGATAGAGAATTAAAATGAATAGAGCAGTTTGAGGTCACAGTTTTTTAGTTCCCTTCTACATGTAAAGTCCTGTATGCTTTGACTTTCAGATGAAAGTATAGTTTTTTCTTCAACTGTTTCAATTATTTTGTGTTATCCTTCCTGCTATCTGTGCATTGAGGCTATGGCCTAAGCAGCAACCTTTATAGTTCTATATCCCACCATGTTCAACTATCTCTTACTCCATTACTGTCACTATATCTCCCTTTTTATCACACCCTTCACTCCATGTGAAGTAAGCTACATATCATGCGTAGGAGCTGCCACGAGGGAAAAGACTAGTTAAAATAGAGAAAAGGGAAAGGAGGAGCTGTACGTCATATCTAACAATGTATCTGGCAAAACTAAAGAAAAAAAAGAAAGCTGTGTACTGAACACAGAATTTTTTTAAAATGCTGTAAGCCAACACTCAGGCTGTTCACAAAAAAGGAAGCCAGATATACATAATTTCTCCACTACTTGCCCATTATCCTGCAACTCACGGGATTCCCATCCACATCTATTGATATAATGTATTATATTGAAAAAATTAATAATAAATCTAAACATTTCTGATTTTCAATATTCTGGTGGTCATCTATACACAAGTGTAATGATGAATTGATCATGTTTCACTTAATATTGTTTCCTCCCTGCTATCATGAATTAACGTAGGCTTATTGATTGGTTGTGATGATGAACAGACATTACTCCCATTGGGTTCCATAACTATTGTATCTGTATTCCTGTCCTGGTCATGAAGCACCAAGCTAATTGCTGGTTAACAACTAGTGTAAGCTCTATGGTTGCTTGAAAGCAGTAATAAAAAAATAAGCAAAGCAATCTTTGTGTATGTGTTAGAGAGAAGGCTGTTCAATAATTCATTGTACAGGCTGGATTTGCATTTTCTAAGGCTATGGTTCTCAATGGTTTTGGTATGTGACCAGCTGATTATCTAGGGACCAGGTTTCAGGACCGGGACTGTTTTTACTGGTCATTACTACATACGATAAGTTACAATTACATCTAGTTTTGCACTGGTTTGAATAGATAACATTTTTACTGTTGATAAATTCATCAATAATCTACCCATAACTATGACTAATGGTGGTGGTATGTTTAAAGTGTTAGACTCTCCTCATCCTCCTTTTTTTAAAGGACCGGCCTATAAGGTCTCAGGGCCTGGCACTGGTCCTAGGATCGGCTGTTGGGAATGACTTTTGTAGTGTACACTGGTAATCTACCATTTTATATCAACATACAGAACGGATGATTCATGTTTTCATTTAAAAAAATAATTATATGTCTCATCAAAATACAAATGTATATTGAAACAATAAAAAATAATGTTTGCTAGATTTCTATCACTTAGTCCAGTTAGAGTGGGAATAAAACAATAAAAAAAATGAAAAGAAAAAAAGAAAGCTGATAACATTTTCTGATACAAACACGCTTGCATTTGTACTTATATCCTGTATCTAGGCATGGATGTTTCGACGCCTGTAATATGCAGTCCTGTGTTTTAGATCCTCACCCACTCACACCAAGGGAAAATAAATGATAATTTACATAGTCAGAGGCATGAAGCATTCAGTTTATAGAATATGCAGCAACAATTAGATTTCTCAAACTGGGGAAATATTGATTTAGCTTATTATAATTTGTAGAAATAAAGTAAAAAAAAAAACATCTATTGTTCAAATTAAATATTTTTAGAACGAAGGCACTATTCACCATTCTAAAGAAAGATATACTTATACTGTACAACCATACTTTTATATTAGGTCTATGTGGATATTATTTGCTTGGTTTATTTTCCCACAATAAAATACATTATATCTATACATAGTCCCTGTATATATCTTACAGGTAGGGCATAATGATCAAATTGTATGGTAGCATGTTTCCCTAAGATATTCTCGTGTTAGCTTATAATGCTTCAGGGAAGGCAAAGAAACAAAACATCAGTTCTGAAGAAGTAAATCAATACATAAATCTATGACAGTTGAAAAACATAGAACTGTAACGATAAACATTTTAAAGGGCCTCTATAATGCTGTAACACGCATCTGTGTGCTGTAGTCTACAACAATGTACATGACTTTGTAGTATACCTTTGTTTTAAAAACTGCATTTTTGTACCTCAAATCCAATCTTTTCCACCTCCCAATAGATAATAAAGTTTATAATGAGCAAATATCCAGGATGTCTTCTGGCAAGCAAACAAGGCTCTGCCTAGGGTTGACTCTCTGAGTAAGGCACCTTATTTGTAATCTAGGCAAAAAAGGCAGCTGCCTAGGGGGTGACTCTCTCTCAGTAGGGCACCTTATTTGCATAGCATTGTATGTACATTTCAGTTTACTATTTTGTATTACTTATAGCCATGGTTTTCTCTAGCTAAGGGCAAAGATCATGTTCTTTGTTTAGGGGTGGTGGAGGTGGTGGGTGTGGAGTGGCAGGCTTCCTGTATGTTATTTGTATAGACCCTGATGCAAAAGGTATCAGTTCAAAATACTAACTCTGCCTCTCACTGCCTGCCTACCTCTAAGCTCTCCTCCTTCCTCAGGTCTTGAAAGCACCACAATCAGCTCAATGACGGATTTCCCTCAACACAACATGTTCTTGGATTTCCCTCAACACAACATGTTCTTGCTCCTCTTATTTATGGCTCCCAACAGGGATTGCACCTTATCATATCTTGCTAAAAAGTAAAATCTATTGAGGATTGTTCTTGTCTGTAAGAGGAATCATGCTTTGTATTGTGTTTTGAATAAACAACTCAAGACATTTTATTAGATTATATTACATATTATATTTTATTAATTAACCTCAGTCCCCCTGTTCCTCCTCAGCCCCCTGTCCCTTCTCAGCCATCTGCCCCTCCTCTGTCACCCTGTATCTCTTCAGTTCCCATGTCCTTATTCAGTTCTCCTGTTTCCAGACTGGCTGAGCGTGGACTGGATGCTGTCTGAACCCACTGGTTGCGCCCCCGCCAGGTGATAAATGTGGTGGGGGGAATATACCTAGCAAGAGTTGGGCCTGGTTGCAGATCCCCACAACAGACCGGCTCTGGGAGCCTATAGTGGGCCGAGAGGTGTCCGAGCCCCTGGCTGCCACCTCTGCCGGGTGATACTTGGTGTGGGGGGAAGGATAATGAGCTGGCTGTAGATCCCGCAACAGACCGGTTCCAAGATCTCAGCCCGGGTATACAGGCCATAGCCCTCTAATTATGCCGGCTCTGTGCTGTGCTGCCACATGTGCCCTACACCGGCCTGCCACTACATATACATTCATCTGTGCAAGGAGCACAGTTGCCAGGAGTCCCCGATCAATCATCACACAGCAGCAGCTGGCAATCGTCCAATCACAAGGTGGACTCGAGCTCCCGCCCACTGTTACTGACACCATCTTTTATAATCTAAGATTATATTTTATGATGTTTTATTTATGTCTGAATTTATTTGAATATTCTCATTCTCCCATTTACAGCCCACTACTTCCATCAACATATGTAAAGAGGTATTGGTTACCTCTTTACATATGTACATGTACTAAACTTTATTACACTTTATAACACAACTTCTCTTAAACTAAACTTAAAAAAAAAAAAAGATAATTTTAAGTATGTGATCAAAAGGGAGCGAGAGAGAGAGAGAGAGAAACACACACGTGTTTATCTCTGTGCCATACTCATACACTAAGGCCCCCATTCAATTCCAAGCCCGTTATTATCGTCATACAGGCCGTATGTCTGCGGGTTAGAAATTTGCAACAGCTACATAGGGTATTTAATTGAACAAGCGCGCAAAACCTTAAACCATGAACCCGTACGTAGCATTTCTGGGCATGGTCATGATCAATTAAGCAAGCCCGTAAGTTACAATTTAGATAGAGCCAATAGTAAATGAGTCCATCATCATGACATCAGTAAAACATGGAGTTTAAACTACAATCAATTAGTGTTTAGAAGTCCTATTTGCGATCATACTCGCAATCCAGCAATGTAGAAATCAATAAAACGAATGAAGAAAATGTGCTAGGCCATGTGGGTGGCCTGATATGTATTAACTCCTTGATTCCTGGGATCAATATAACAGAGAGATAAAATGTAAAAAAAATGAACTTTTATTGCAGAGTTTTAATCCTGAGACGGTTGTGCAATTAATTCTAATGCCTTTCATTGCTTTAACAGTA
The DNA here is from genome assembly GCA_027410445.1 of Discoglossus pictus. Classification (NCBI taxonomy): domain Eukaryota; kingdom Metazoa; phylum Chordata; class Amphibia; order Anura; family Alytidae; genus Discoglossus; species Discoglossus pictus. The sequence goes on from CM050166.1 coordinate 126,246,351, forward strand.
TTTTAAAGTACAGTAGTGTGTCTATATTTGCTTTTACAGTGTTACGAAAAGGTGTTTAACCCACTTGCGGGTCCTATCTAGTACTAGTAGAAATTTTTCCTACATTTACCTTTTTCGGGTTTGAAGGAAATTGCGGGCTTATTGAATTGTTGTAATTGAATATGGAATTGGCGTTCTTAGCACTGTTAACAATTGTGGGCTTGAAACATCAAAGGAGTAGATAGGACAGAGTTACGTTTTTGACAACCGCAATGATTTTGAGCCTGCTGTAACTCGCAAATTCATTGCGGGTAGCTAGAAGAGGCCAAGTAAATATACACCTTTGCTCCATTACGGGCTCCAGTAATTACAATTTGGCCAATTGAATGGGGCCCTAAGCATCCTTATATATTTCACAGATATATATATATATATATATTCTCACACACTTAGAATATAATTAATGCAGTATACACAACTGATTTGTTAGTCCTACAGATGCTGGAGGAGCAATATGAGGAACCCAGATGCACATTTTAGAGGCTAAAAAGTTTGTGTCTAGGGGTGCCACATAAAAAAATACCTCTCTGCTGACAAGTTGCTGTGTGACATGTTCAAGGCAGCATTATCATGTTGTGCTTAACAGCATTTTTATGAGGATAACTCAGATAATGTTGAAACCATTAATACAATGCCCATTAAGGCTAGCCTAATAGAACTAAGAATAATATTTTATTGCACCATACCACTGTTAATCTGGGGAAGGTCCCAACAGGGATTTACACAAAGTTAGCAGGTAATCAGGACCCGTATTGAACCTTTATTTAATGCTTTCTATGTAAGAAATGTATAGCTTGTAAAAGTGCTTGAAAAAACAATATTACATTTGTACAAAAAAAACTATAGGAAAAACTATAAGAGCCTTTAAAGATAGGCTACTTGAGCATGCAAAATACATAATAAAATAGAATTTAGATAACAGTTTAACAAACCACTGCAATCATCTTCAGCCAACTGAGCTAAAAGCAGCAGGATATAACTAAAAAAATCTTCAGTTTTTGAGGGAGTAATAGAGATAAAAGGTTATTAGAGGCTTGAGCCAAATGGACATATAAATAAATGAGGAACTTAATGTGGTTGTTTTTTTACAATTGGATGTTCCGAACAGGAGATGATCGCACATTTTTCTTTCTTTTAAATAGAATGAATCATTTTCATAACCCTATGTTAATATAAATGTTACTGTTTGAAAGCTTGAACCATTCCACATTTGATCCATGACTCAATATTTGCCTAAAGTTATGCCATCAATAAATATATTTTTCAAAGAATATTCTTGTTAATTGTATTAATGATAAAACATAATGCACACATTAATAATGCTGAATATGAAAAGGCTTGGCTGCAAGCACTGCTGGATTACTTATGAATGAAGTGTATTATTTTGCAGTGTCTGCACTTCCACGGAGAACTAAGAAGGTAGGTGAACAGTTAGAGGACGCATTGCTTCTCATTCTTAGTGAATACAGTGAAGGTTGCTGCTGAGAATGGAGTAAACATTTCACAGTAATGCATAGTGAAGTTTAGTTAAGTAAATGTTTGCAATAGTTCATTATCAAAAATAAAATGGATTATCCATTGTATTTCCATGGAAAACAGCAATGTGTCTCAATAAATCACCTAGGATTTATAAATTACTGACGTTTCCCATCTGAAAACCTGATTTTACTGTTTTGTAGTAAGTGGTCACACTTTGCAAACATTTGCTACTTAAAACGTTTTAATTCATTTTTTATTTTATCTTCAGGTTGATTCAATTTCCTTTCAGATGCTCAGAGCACACTTACTTCTTTTTTTTATTGTTCAAGGTTAATTGAATGAAAACTCACTGGCACACAGACACACTATATGCTACTGTACATTGCTTAATAATTCATAAAAGTACAGCTAAAGGAACATTGGCACAAGCACTAATTGTAAAGATATTTCACAAGTTAACTTTGTAATGAAAGAGAGGATAAGCTCCAGCACATTAATATGTCCAGTAAGTGAATGAGGAGTACCAGGTTTGTTAAAGGGACATGGAGCATATCTGGATTTTACTAGCCTGTTCTGGTGACATTTTAAACCATGAAACCAAAAGGTTGAAAGGTGTGTATGTCTCTATATATATAGTAAATAAATAGTACATCTGTGTTCACATTTGAATGTCTAAAGCAAGTTAAAAAACCTGCTTCCAGCTCAGAATTCCGAGAAAAACAGTTGTTACACTGCATTCTGGGAAGCTGTGCAGGGACATGCAAATGTGCCCACAAATGCCTCGCTCTTCAATCCACAGCCCATGGCTTCCTTATAGCTTATGCCTGCAGTATTACACAGCTTTTATGCAAAGCCAGGGTTGGATTATACATAAGCTGGGAATCCTATCCACATACAGCTGTTTCAAGCTTACTGGCTATCATGACCGTGGAGCGGGATCTCAGCCTGTGTTGTGGAAATTATGAGTAGGTAGTTCACCACAACAATCATTTAATATATAGTGGGCAAAAGAGCGATAGAAGCCCTCCACTGTACAGTAGTACCGTAAATAAATAATACATCTGTGTCCACAATGTCTAAAACAAGTTAAAAAAAACTGTTTCCAACTCTGTGTTATGGTAACCGTAATCTTCAATCTAACAATTTATAATATTAGCTAAACATCTCAGTGACAATATATAGTTTGTGCATAAATCAATGTTTTCCCTCATGTATTTTTTATATTACCTATACTGGGCAATTATGAATAGATTCAGTTACGTTAACATGAATCTTAATAGAAAATGTTTATACACAATGCATAAGCATGAACTTCATTCTTGCAAACTAATTCCTAACTGATTAATGCACAACTAATTGCTATTTGATTCATTAAATATATAGCTGTTTTATTTTCATGCATTCATGTTGTAATATATTGATTTAAGGTGATTATAAGGAGTTTTATTAAAAAGGATATTAAGAAACAACAAGTAACTGTATTGATTTATTATGAACTATATAATAATTACATATTTGCATTACAGATATGTAATAGAAAATTAAATGCATGTGCTGAAATAGATTAAAATATTAACATATTAGATTAGCTGTTCTCTAAAATTAAACCAAATTGCCACTTTATAAATTTGTAGACAATTAATTGACAGAAAGTTGCTTCATTGTTTAGCTTACTTAAGAACAACTGAAAAAGATGAAAAAGATGCAATCCAGCAGCTTGGTCAGGTTCATTTGTAAAACATAGCTTAAAGTATCAATATCCAGTCACCATGCTTTCACTATAATATAGGAATTTGGAATGGGACAGACACACGGAGAGACAGACAGTAGATAGATACATAGATATATATTTATATAAAAGAAATATTCTTTGTATATTCTGATTTATTATAGTCTATAGATGTTGAATAATTCATTGTTTCTGCTACACAGTATTTCGGCTAGTGAAGCAAACTTTGCTCATGATGTGTAAGGGATAATATTTATTTCTAAGATGTTATTTTAACTGTAAATGTTGTACCTTTGGCCTGTTTGGAAGCAGTGGGTTCTCAAAAATAGTGAAAAAATGACACCTTTTCAAATATGTCAGTAGCACTCAAGGAGTTATTTCCTCAACAGTTTTTGTTAGTGCAGAGACACCAACCTTAAAGGGAGTGTGCAGTGGTTTTAAAGGGGATAGGCCTCTATTCCATGGCTCCCATCAAAATTTTGAGAAGCATAGTACTGGGGCTATTCTATGGTTCCAGGAAAAGAGAAGCCCATAGACCTGAGGAAGTTTGCTCGGAGCTAGCTAGCTGTAATGCTTGCAGCCCGCTGGCAGGAGACTCAATGTTAGTGGGTACCATTCCATAGCACTGCTATGGAGACTGAGATTAAGAACCAAACACATTAGAGTAGTCCTAACATCCCTTCTTACCTATCTATATAAACCCTTTCCTATTGCAGAGTGAGGGTTAAATAATAGTACAAGTAATGGCAGAGGTTTATAACCTCATGGTCTATGACCCCTAAGAGCTGGGTGTCTGATCCCCCCTTAATACCCGCCAGCCCTATGAGCCTAAGTATCCCAGGGATTCCACCTAAAATCCTCTATCCCCTTTAAATGCCAAACCCAGTATTTGGGGGACCATCGGACCCCACCATATATGCTACTGGGTGGTCAGGTCATTAACCTGTGGACCCTCTAACCATAGCCCTGGGAGTATCTATTATCCCAATGGCATCCAACTTACACCCCAAAACCATGTGGACCTCCAAGGCATCTAAACTTAACCCCAATACTATGAGGGTCCCTATGGACCTCCATGGTAAACTATACTATAACCATGGGATCCTTATGGACCCCCATGTAACCCCATTTTAAACCAATAAGCTTTTTTCACATTTCATGCAGACTTTTGAGTAAACTTCAGGCAGACTTTTGATCAAACTTAATCGAGATGGGATATCTTTACAAGAGCAACATGATATGGATTTTTTAAAATAGTTATGAGACAGGCCCCGGGGACTTAGTATATTGGGGACATTTCTAGCATTTAGATGGCATTTCCCAGAGGTTAGAAAATTATGCATGTGATGTGATAGCTCCCTAATGTTTTACAAATGAATGGGAGACATGGAACATAGCTCTCACATTTGTACAATGTATATAGTTACATACTAACACTGATTCATTCCAGGTATACTGGACAAGTATTTACATAAATTTGACAGAAAAAAACCCAATGGATTCTGCAAAATCTGAGTCACATTGAATAGTAAATTTACAGTAAATTTTCCTTATATATCCTGTGCATGCATATGCAAATAAATAAGTTCAATATGCATTGAAGCATTATTCAAATTACACTGAAAACTTCCTATCCAATTAACAGTGTAAGAAGGTATCTTACTGTGTGCATATAGCTTCTAATGTATAGTATTGTTTGTGTCTTATTCAGAGATATTCTTTGGGTAGGGGCTCTAACATATAGGTAATCATTGGTGCTCTAATCTAGCGTAAGTGTACTGTGGTTTCTTAATATAACTCTAATAAAATAAGTTATGCTGGATCAGAGACTTCCCTCATGCAACTGCCTGGGGCATTACAAAGTCTTGATCTGGGTGTATCTTAATGCAGACTGAGTTTAGAATCTGCAATGCAGCTTAGTGCTTAGTTTTTATTATATAAAGACTGGTTGAAATTCAGGTTCTGACCCTTCTCACCTTGAAAAAGCCAATTATTTTCTTCTGACTGACATCTTCCAAACTCACTGGGATCTTCTTAATAATTATTTCATTCATCCATACAGTGGGTGTGAAAACTGGCAAATCAAATTAACACAGCGTAATTTCTTCCAGGGTAGTTTATCGTTCTGAGACATTGACAATTCCTCCCATGAAACTGTGCATCAGATTAATAGCAATATTTGGAGCATATAATATAGTTGTGTCGGTGGTGTATTTATATAAAATACAGTCGCTGATTTACCATTGAGATGAAGACGACTGCATTGTCATTGCAACATATTAGCGATCTCATGGCATGTCCTGATAAAATATTCTCCTATGAGTTTTTGTGTTGACAGCCTATTTACACCACTCTATCTTGAGACTGTGCTGTTTTCTCCTGTTCTAACAAGTGTTGATGAAGCAGAACATCATGAAGCAAAATTTACTCTCAAAGTCTCCAGCTGTTCTCTCTGGAAATTGATATTCAAAAAACAGGAGACAGCTCCTGTGAATTCTGGGAAGGAGTTGTATGATCTAAGACTAGAAGCTGATGTCAGGAAAACTTTAGTGTACTGGGAGGATTTGCTATTCTCTTAAGTAATGTATTTATGCAAAGTCCTCAAAGCCATTGACAGCACATTTTCATGTGTTGGTGCAGTACCACAGAAACATGCTCATATTCACAGAAACGTGTACATGCAATGACATCATGGTCTGGAAGACATAGCAAGGGCAAACGAGGAGGAATAAATGGGTCGTAGGGGTGAATGTATATATCAGAATTGGCTTTGAGCGCTGTAAACATACAAGTCTTGTCCTATGGATCGGTTCTTGGGTTGAAGAGAAGGTGTATTTATTCCATGGCAAACAAGCAACTCAACTGAAGCCTGATGTTTGAAAAGTTTAATATTGATTTTACTTAAATCATTGGATCGAAATAGATTTTGCTTTTGCTTTTCTGATTCCAAAATGTCCATTTTCTTCCTGGATTATTATACATTGTATTCCTGTATAACAGTACATTTTCCCAAACTAATGATCATGGAATCATTTCCATGTCCTATGTACTTTGTCATTTTACTGTGTTTATTGTTAAAATAGTATTTCTTAGCTTGGGATTATAGGGATTTTACTATGTTAGAAGCAACATACATGTTTTCCCACAACAATGTCCATTTAAAAGATGAGATAAACACCATAAAAGTCTAACAACAAATGTCTCAGTGCTGTTGTTCATTGTTGTCCACTCTCTTTATTTATTTTGATCATATTTACTGTTCTTCATCAATGTCTTTTCAACTGCAGCCTAGTTGCCGACAGTAAATATAAATATGTCGAAACCTACTAAAGATCTAAAAGCATTCTGATCAAAACGCTTCGAGGGAGATGATTAAGGGATTTTGTTTTCTTTTTGCTTAAAGAATTAAAAGAATCCCGTCAAGGCAAAAGGATCAGTGTACTGCGTATTGTTCTTTTTTATTTGATATTACAGTTCTGAGTCAACCTAGATCACAGTGTGACTGATGTTAATTAAACAAACGTCTGGTTTCAAGGTAAAATACGACATCAAACAGAGTACAACCAAATATGAGCACACAGAATAAAGAGTTTTATGTTATCAAAAACATTATGTTTTAGATGTCAAATGCTATAAAACTAGTAATGAGCATGGAAGTTAGCTTTCAAAGCAGTGAACTCAACGTAATTTGGTGTAATGAAAGGAATTAATGTACTAGAATGGAATTTATTCATTCTAATTCTTCAAAGTTCAAATATAACTTTTAAAAACAGCATTATTTTTTTCAGAATTCATCAGTTATTAAAGAACTATTGTAGTGCTAGTACAAATGTATCTTAGAAAACATTTTTTGTGAACTATGTAACAAACTAACAATAGCTGTGTAAGCCATAAAGAACAAGCTATTGTTAGAGAAAATCCGATTGTTTGAAGATAACATTTTCATACAGAATGTGCCATCTTGGATACATTTCTGCGTTGTGAGAAGGATTATTAGTTTCATTGGAGCCATGTTAGGAGACAAGCAACTCAACTGGAGGTTGAGAAGTTGATGTTTGAATATGCCTTGAGGGTCCAGTAGAGATATCACAATTATTTCATGACATTTTCCCCTGCCTAATATAGAGCCTGATTTAATTGAGCTATCGTAAGTTACTGTAGCCAGTAAGTGAGGTCGCAAGTTAATTTGCTATTCACTTGGCGTCTTATTGGGGCTCCAAACGGGTTATGAGTTATGGCCTTGAAAACTTTGTGATGGGTAAACCCGCAACTTACAGCCTCCCAAAGCCTTTGATCTTTCACTTTCGCAAGAGTTACAATCACTAAAATCGCAAATCGTTATTCAATTACTCCAATTGCCCAAGCCTCAAATGTTTTCACACCCGTAAATGGCAAATGAAGGAGAAAATCCTATGAGTGGCAGAGAGGACTCGCAAGTGGGTTAAACACCTATTTGTAGCACTGTAAATGCAAATAAAAAAACAATACTGCACTGTAAATAACAGGGAAAGCGATGATAGACATTAGAATTAATTGCACAACAGTATGAAGATCGCAAATCGGCATTATATAAGATTTATTTCAGGGTTAAATCGATTTCGGGTATCAATGAGGTAATACATATCAGGTCACCCACATGGACTAGAACAGTATTGGCATTGATTTTCATAATTCAGTATTTTGCGGTTTTACGAGTCTGATCGCATATCGGACCCCTAACCTAATTGATTGGCATATAACCTCCATGTTTTCCTGCGTAATAAGAACGGTCTCATTTTCTATTGGCTGATTCGAAATGGGAGGTTACAGGCTTGCTTAATTGATCATATTCTAGCCCTGAACTGCTACGAACCAGTGCATGGTTTACGGAGTCGGCTTTGGGCCAGTAACTTGCGGGCTTGAGCAATTGAATAGCTCCGGAATCGGAGATGAATGGGAGCACGCAACACATGGCCTGGATCCTGTGAGAAGCAGGCTTGCAATTGAATCGGACTCTATGTTCTTAGGCTCATGTTTTATTTATTTTTTCATGATACAGTGCGGTGGTACTTGAAATTAAAAAAAATGAGGCCCATTTGTATGAGTACTATAGTCATGGGCGTATTTAGGTTTTATTTTGCGACATGCCATTGAGATTTGTGCAGCCTACACCCCTTGCAGCTCCTCCTTCCCTATGTTTGTATGTCAGATCATAAGTTTATTTGTGTTTCTATATATATATATATATATATATATATATATATATATATATATATATTGTGAGAAAGTGTCAAGTACACATGCAGACAAACATATCACGGCCTATAGTCATTTCTGTGCCTATATAAACATACTACAATGTACTGCACTACATCTTCATTTTATGTATAGGTAACGATATATAGATTATTTTACTAGGTTTAAAGTAACCACACTTACTTCATATTTGAAGCAGCACTTTAATATATAAGCAAGTGTAGTAACTATATATAATCTTTTGAATAACTAGCCTTAATAATAGGCAAAATGGTTTTAGAATTAAAAAAAAAAAAACTTTTATATGTGGGGATCAATTTACTTTCTGAGTGGATCTTTCTTTGCATAAAACTCTTCCCACTTCAGGAAGATGATCAGCAGGAACCAAAATGGTAGCTTTCACTGCTGCATGAATGGTAAAACATTAGAGCCTGTGTTATTTTACAATCCAAAAAAATTTAGATAATTTTTTGGTGTGGGTCAAAGAGCTTATTTTATATATAGAGTACAGTGGTCCTTTAAGAGTGATGCAATCACATCCAGACATAAAGGTTATTCTAGTGTAATTATTTTAATATATAATGATTTTATGTGTCATCCTTTCTCTGTTATTTGTAACTAGTAATATTTTATTAGAAAAAGAAACCACAAAAATCAAAGAATTAAGAAAATTAAAATTAAACTATTTCCAAATGCAATGATATTATCTATGACTTACAGGGGAATGCAAATTACATTTTATGTTGTATTTGACAAATGATGACACAATTTAATGTCAATATCACTAAACAGCCATCATAAATGTACTCATAAGTCAAGCAGTTGATGCTTCTCTGTTCATAAATCATTACATTATTTATATTTGCTACATCAATCCTGCCATAAAATATGCAGAAGCTTATTTAATTAAAACAACATTTAAATGACAGGTAAATCCGTCATTAGAGTGGGTTATATTTCAGTTATATTGTTTGGTGCTATTTCCAGTAAAAATACATTGCTGTAACCCGGACTCCCTATCACATTTATTTCACTAACAGATAATAGCACAATATTGTATATATACTATTGATAATATTTTATTGTACAGCTTTGAATTGCTAGCCTAGTAGAAGAATATGGTACAAACTACTTTAAATTGGCACACCATGAGTCTCATTCAATTGAGGCTTTCAGGAGATCTGGGAAATGGAGACCTTAACTTAATTTGCTATTCAATTGGCTTTGTTTTGCAGGCTCCGTTAGAGTTATGGGCTCCTGACTGCGATTCATAGCGTTTTTTTAAAATCACAAATTAATGCCCTCCAAGCCTTTGATCTCTCATTTTCGCAAAGGCTAAATTCTCAAATCGCTATTCAATTCCTCTGATTCCCCCTCCATAACCACTCCGTCAAGCCCGCAGATGGTCAAAACTGAACCACAAGTTAAGGGTACCAAGGAGGACTTGCAAAGGGCTTAATGACATGTACAGAGCACAAAATCAAATAAGAATTAAATACAGCACTGAAAATGATGGGGAACACAATGGATGACATAAGAATTAATAGCACAACATTCTCAGGCTCGTAAATCGCCAAAATAAAATACTTTATTTCATGTTTAGTTTCCATCCAGAGTCCTACAGGCTGCGAGGTTGGATTTCAAAGTCCTACGGGCATCATTTACCACCAAGCCCGTAACTTGTTATTGAAGCCCGTAGGACTTTGAAATCCAACCTCCATTTTTCAAAGTCCTACAGGCATCAATTACGAGTTACAGGCTTGGAGGGTGAATTTCATTGCTCATTATGTTGATCTCTGTTTCCATTGGTTGTTTCTGCATCAGGAGTTACGGGCTTGCTCCCGTAACATGTTCAAGCCCAGAAATGCTACGTCCGATGGCATAGTTTTTAGAATTTCGCTATCGGCCCCTAACTTTCGGTCCTGGCCAATTGAATAGCATCGCAATCGGAGTCGAATGGGACCCCACAACTCATTTGCAGACATTCAGCTGTCTGCGATCGAGTTGCGAGCCCCAAATTGAAAGAGGCTCCATAATAATGATCAAAGTAAACTTTACACCGTTTAGGTAGATTGTTTTATCTTCTATGTGACACCCGCATATTTTTAAATAAAAACCCAATGGACAACTTTTAAGCAGTCTTTAGCAAAAACATTTTTTTTATTTAAACATGGAATTTAATATATAATTATCAGTTAGCTTAGCACATATTTAAACAAAAAATATGTCTAAGGAATATCACAAGAAATGATCTGGTCTAGGATGCTAAAATTCCTTGATTTTAGATACAACAAGACGAAAATGGCAACACTAGAGAGGAATCTACAAAATTATCACTGATCAATAACTTGTATTTGTACACACTTTGTTTTTCTTTGCTTTTTGAATTGGGATCAATTATGAAGAAGTTTAAGGATATTCAAATACTACATATTCAAATATTCACATGTTGTTGCATTTAAGTTTTGTTGCATTAAAAGTTCATATGGTATTGCCAGTAATATATTATACATGTTTACCAGTATTTATGAGAAAGCACATAACAACATTTAGTGTGTGTTCACTTTGTAATATTTATTAAATTGTTTTGATTATTTAACATGTTTTATAGTGTATTGCATGTGTAGTGTTGATAATTTGGTTTGTACAAGGGAATTATTAAAAACGTGTGGATTCCTCTTCTGGTGTTGGCATTATATTCTTATTGTCATAACATATTTTGGACTTGTTGAAGTGTTTCCGTATTGATACATAATCTTTGAACTTTGTTGATGTACAAGGATGACATGTCTACAAAGTTCATGTTAGCAGCTGCCTACTCTGCTTAATGGGAAATCCAGCTCTTCTTTAATGATGACATGCATTTTGTCTTTGTTCTTAAAAGAATTAGAAATTTGGAAGGAGTGGAAGAAATGGTAGATTCCGTTATGATCTCTATTCACTTTCTATTGAAAACCCCGTCTCTAAATAGCATGATTGACAATATAACGCAATCTATTTTGTTATTTATATTTTACAAGCATGTGAATTGTATTAATAAACTAAATAATTCCTTTAAATTAAGACTAGAAAAAAATACTTTTTGGTTGAAAACACAAATTTTGATAGTGTAAAAAACCTATATCTACCCGCGGGCAGCACACATTCATATACATGTCACTTCCCTGTGTTACTTTTAACTGAGCAAGCCATGCTTAATGGTGTGTGTTAGAAATCTTGCATGTATAATAGATTCACACTAGGAACAGAATAATTATTGCCAACATGTCACCTTCTTCACACACCCCTATACTGACATAAAAAATAAGCTATTTTGAGTAATGAGAGCATCATTCACACAATCATTCAGTATCACCGCGTTCCAAAACAGCATCTGCTTCAAGCTCCATGTTGAATGTTTTTGGCATGAGTTGTCAGATTTTGTTACAGCTTTATGATTAAGAGAATGCAAATTGGGAAATATTCTGATGCAGTCATTAATAACTGATTATTCATAGAAAATTCTAGTTTTATAAGGAAAGAACTAAAGAAAAATTTAGATATAATTGGAGGAAGTTAGCGGGCAAATACAGTCAAGTCAAGAATGCGAGGAATATGTATAAGGCTGTACTATGGATTTATTAATCCAAAGACAGTATGGACTTATCTTGTCTTTGTAATTTTTGGAGTTTGAAAAATTAATGTTATATACCTAGATACATATAGGTCCTTGTAATTCCAACAAAAATTAATGAATTAAAAAATTGTAAAAAACAATCATTGATCTTAACATTGAACATTGTGTATTAATTATGTATATATACATATATATATATATATATATATATATATATATATATATAAATACATACACATAAACACCGTGGTACCTCGGTACTCATCGCTAATTGGTTCCAGAAAGCACGATGAGTGTGGAAAAGACACGTACCGTTTTCTTGTTATAGGTTTTAGCAAGCACAACGAGTGCCGAGCGTCGAGCACTGAAGCATTTTTTCCTCATCGAAATGAATCGAATACCAAATTTGACGAGTTTTGAAGCTTTGATGAGTGCCAAGGTACCACTTTATATATATATATATATATATATATATATATATATATATATATATATAGTCCCTGAAAATAAGACCTATCCCGAAAATAAGCCCTAGTGCGATTTTTTACGATATGCGTAAAATAAGCCCTCCCGCAAAAATAAGCCCCAGTTCCGATTGTTAGCCATACATATGTTAAATAATAATATAAATTATTAAGACAAAATGAGTGCAAAAATAAAGTTTTTCTGTTGAGTACAAGAAATGAATAATGGAGGACTCCATGGGCAAGAATCTTACAGCTTTTTGCAAAGAGAAGAAGTTGGATCTTCTTATGGTCCGCAAATGTCGGGCAGAGTATGATAAACATAGGCAACAGGCTGGAATTTGGGGTTTGGAGATTTATCATAATCAAATGTCCAGAACATGGCAGAACATTACAACAGCAAACCTGCCAAGAGACGGCTGCCCACCAAAACTCACGGACCGGGCAAGGAGGGCATTAATCATAGAGGCAGCTCAGAGACCTAGGGTAACCCTGGAGGAGCTGCAGAGTTCCACAGCAGAGACTGGAGTATCTGTGCAACAACATGGGAATATTTGAATATGTAGTATTTGAATATCCTTAAACTTCTTAATAATTTTTGGACGACAATAACCCGTATGCTCCATAGAATTGGGCTTTATGGCAGAGTGGCCAGAAGAAAGCCATTACTTTCAACAAAAAACAAAATGGCACGTTTTGAGTTTGCGAAAAGGCATGTGGGAGACTCCCAAAATGTATGGAGGAAGGTGCTCTGGTCGGATGAGACTAAAATGTAACTTTTCGGCCATCAAAGAAAACGCTATGTCTGGCGCAAACCCAACACATCACATCACCCAAAGAACACCATCCAACCATTTTTCAGCAGCCGGGACTGGGAAACTGGTCAGAGGGAAAGATGGATGGTGCTAAATACAGGGATATTCTTGAGCAAAACCTGTACCATTCTGCGCGTGATTTGAGGCTAGGACGGAGATTCACCTTCCAGCAGGACAATGACCGCAAACACACTGCTAAATCAACACTTGGGTGGTTTAAGGGGAAACATGTAAATGTGTTGGAATGGCCTAGTCAAAGCCCAGCCCTCAATCCAATAGCAAATCTATGGTCAGACTTAAAGATTGCTGTTCACGAGTGCAAACCATCCAAAGTGAAGGAGCTGGAGCAGTTTTGCAAGGAGGAATTGGCAAAAATCCCAGGGTTAAGATGTGGCAAGCTCTTAGAGACTTATCCAAAGCGATATGGAGCTGTGATTGCCGCAAAAGGTGGCTCTACAAAGTATTGACTTTAGGGGGGTGAATAGTTATGCACATTGACTTTTTCTGTTATTTTGTCCTATTTGTGGTTTGCTTCACAATAAAAAACAAACAAACAAAAAACATCTGCAAATCCTCAAACCATCCATGTTAATTCCAGGTTGTGAGGCAACAAAACATGAAAAATGCCAAGGGGGTGAATACTTTTGCAAGGCACTGTATATATATATATATATATATATATATATATATATATATATATATATATATATATATAATGTCACATTTGTTATTTGGATCCAAGATATTTCACTCAGATAATTTCTTATTTAATATAAATTCCCTATGTGTCAATACATAGTAGCCATAAAGGAGAAAGATTATTAGTTCCTGGTATATTAGACTTATATATTTAATTTTTTAGAGGTAACATATAGTTACCATCCTCCTATATCATCCGAATATCTAACTCTATTGATCTTCGTGGTAGTGGCAAAAAAAGCACCTGTAGACGCCCAAGAGTCTTCACATGACAGGATCCTCCCTTCAATGGCGGATGTAAATTTTCTAAAATCTAAGTGCAAATCCAATAATGCAACAGAGCTGACAGCTTGGTATTACCTGTTGTACTCTACTACGCGTTTCACTCTTCACAAAATAAAATTGCTTCCAGGAATAAAGCAAATTATTCAGGTTTCTGCGCTGCCCATCACAATGAAGCCATTCTAACCAAAGCTACTGACCTTTATACTGCCAAATCCAAGATCACAGGTTAGTGCTTATAAATTGCAGCGTTTTCTCTAAAACAAATCTCTTCTATGGTATATTCTTCTTTTGAGAAAGGTAAAACCAATCTCAAGTGCTAATTATAGCTCTCACTCTGTCAGTCTCTCCATGGGAGCTGGCAGAGCACTTCCCATATTTTCTCTATAATTTAGCACACTTTTCTTTCGAAAACCACATTTATGTCCATTTAATTTTCAACGACAGCCTTCATACCTGCTGTCAATGGCAATGAAATACATCAACACGTTTCCAGTGATTTTGAAGTATATAAAATGTATTACTTACTGTTTAACTATGAACACCTTAAGCATGTGTAATACCATCAATAATGTTTGTGCATGCTATAGGGTTAGTTATTAATTTAATAAACATTTAATTGTATAACAGTAGAATAATAGATCAACATTTCATTCTCATTTTTTTGTTGAGACATATTTTAACAAGTGTGTACAATATTACTGGAGCAGATCTCTGAACATGAGAAGTTGTCACCTTCACATATGATTCATATTTTTTGTAATATATCTAAATGTTGTATATGGATTATATATTAGCTATGAATAAATTCTAATTCCACTAATAGCTTTAATTTTATTAAAATACTCTACCATTGTGCACTTTTTAAGTCTGTAGTGAAATAAATCTTTGTACTTGAATTCTCATGCCTTGAACAGGATGGACTACTAAAATTACTAAAATAAAGCTTTTCTCTAAAAATGCCTTTATGCTCACATTTTACACAGCTGCTAATGTTGTTTGTCTGTTATACACTTCTCAAATGAAAATTTCCCCCCTTATTTTTAATATTCTGTCTTCAAGAATAAAACTTGATTTGTATATTGATTTTCAGAAAGTAAAAATTAAAATTAAAATAAATGCAGCTTTTAATTTATTAACTAATAAATGTAATTGTTTTCTTGCTGTGGACAGCTATTGTCTTCTTTTAGTTACCTTAATGAGTTTATTTCCCAGCATGGAAGACTCTGTGAATAGATCTCTGTTATTGCTATGGAAAGAACTGGCACATGGAATTGTTACTTTTCAACTGAATAATAAATTAAAGGTTTTATTTATTTCTTCAAAAATAGCATATTGAAAATATTGGTGTACAAAGGTACTTTTAAAGGATCACTGCACAATGAAAATAAATATTTGAGTTTGACAGCCATTTTAGGCAGGTAAAAAGTCATACTGCTAGTTTTTATTTAGAATAAAAAAAATATTTTGATGCCTCTATAGGATTTGGGAGGGATCTATGATAGGTTGGTAGAAGTTGTGTGTGAAAGATTTTTGCAAAGCTATGGTTGCATTTCCTGAAGCAATCAGTCTGCTGTGTGCCACTGAGGGGCAAGATATGTGGTGTCAATTTCAGAAATTACCAGTTATCAAACAAAAGCTCTGGACGTCTGCAGGGCAGTACTAAGACTTTCGGAGGCCCTAAGAACTTAGTTTTGGTGCCTACATATATATCTAATTCAAAATATAAACAATATAAACCATATTTTTTATTATTGTATACATATATATGTATTTTTTTCATATATTGTGGGAGCCCCTTCTTGTGGGACCTGGTTCAGCTGCACCATTTGCAGTTTTGAACCATATGGTCCAATGGAAAATTTCTGTGATGTCCGCCTTCCCTTGATGCCCTAAGCACATGCTTATTTTGCTTAATGGTTAATCTAGGCCTGGACGTCTGCCGGTTCCCTCCACCACATCTCACTCCTCTTGCAAGGTAATTTTAAGGTACAGATAGGAACACAGTGTCAGATACAATAATAGCAACAGCAATACTATAATGTTTATAATACCTTTCAGGTATCACCTGCATCGATGTGTAACAATATATTTTTTTAAGACTTTGTAGAAAAAGTTTGTAGTTTCTAGAACACAACCAAATCCCTCTCACAGCAGAGTTTCCTCTTCCTTTCATTAACAAAACATTTGTATTTAACTTTGAAGTAAAACCTCATTATCATAGTGTGCATCATTTACCACAAATATGCATAATATCCCACTGCAATAGCACATGAAAGTACAGCAGTCTGCGTTATAACATAGCTGTGATAGGTTTCCAAGTGAAGCAAATGGAACATGATAACATGCACAAAGCAAGCCCTAAAATATGACAAATTATTAAATATCTACATAGGATCAAAAAGTTTACCTAACCAAGATATTATTAAATGTTAGTTAATGTGAGCTGCTGATGGACTTAACGGTCACAGTTTATAACAGAGGTGCAGTATTATTATTTTTCTAGGGATAACATTTGGGACCCAATCAGTCCGCATTCTCCATGTCAGTGACAAAACAAATTACATAAATTGACAGCTCCCACTCTACACAAATTTGGAGGAGTAACTGGCAAACTAGACAAGTTTTACAACTTTTACACACACTGTTAATCTCTTCTAGGATATTGAAATGGAGTTTTTTTTCCAGATAACATGTTTACAATACACACCTTCCAATCCAAATTATCTAACACTTCCACTCAAAATGTAAAAAAAACCAACAAAAATATATTATAATTACCGTAATTAATATTAGTACTATTCCCTTCTTTAATAACTCAGACCTTTGCTGTGCTGCTGTGTATACTAAATGTAATGTAAGGATGTCCTCTAAATTGTTCAGATATAATGCACTAAGGAAGAACAGACGTGCCCGTGTTTATTTATTTTTTCCAACTACTATTTGTACTATAGTAGGGTTACTGCTAGAGATTAGCAGCCTTATTAAATTGCAATTCGGCAAATTCTAAAGGGCTCTATATAAGCGCACAGCATATTTTTTTACAGAAGTTTTTAGTTAGTGAACTTCTATCCAAAAGCAAGGTTTTCACTAACTAAAAACTTCTCTAAAAAAAATAGGCTGTGTGCTTATATAGAGCCCCTTAGAATTTGCCAAATTGCAATTTAATAAGGCTGTAGATCTAAATGAGATGAGTTAGACACTTTCACCAGAAGGGCAGCCAGCAAAGTAAATATTTTTGGAACTTCAGGTTTATGAATACCCAAATAAAATATATGTTATGTTAGCTCATTAACATAACAGTTGGGCATCATCCAAAATCTGATAAAGAAGCATGGTCTCTTTAACTGTTCATTCATCGTTGCATATTTCTACGTTTTGGACTGACGGATTTTATGTTTTTTCATGTTATGTGATTTATGTTATAAACCATAGTAAATAAACAATAGATAATTCTAAAGTACTGACCGGTGCTGCTCTGTATGGTCCGCACGGTTGTCGTTGTACGTGGGGGAGATGATGGCCTGAGCATTACACTGTCGTCATCCTGAGAACATCCTTTCTCGATTGCTCTAACATAGCTGTGGCTCCTCATTCGAAAACATCCTGGCATTGGAAGGTCCAGGGCCTCTACTGCCTGAGACTCTAGTTCACTAAATACAGATTCACAGACGGATTCAAACTGACCGTTCACCTCCATCTCACTAACCTGCAAGAAAAGAACAAAACAGTTATTCATATATCTTCCAGGAGTTGCAAACATTGGCACTACCGTAAATCGTCTGTGGAAGATTTTTTCTGAACCCAGCATTACTAGTGAGAAACGGCTCTAGGAGCCAATAGAAAATGAGAACGTCTTGAATACTATAACGAGTGAGAAGTGCTGTATCTAGTGCCCTAACTGCTGCGGCAAGGAAACATTATGTTTATCCAACCTTGGCTTTGCATAAAGGCTGTGTAATACAGCAGGCATAAGCTTAAAGGAAGCCATGTTTGAAAATGGCTATGGGTTTAAGAGCGAGGCATTTGTGGGCACATTTGCATGTCCCAGCTCAGCTTCCCAGAATGCAGTGTAATAACAGTTTTTCTCGGAATTCTGAGCTGAAAGCAGGTTTTTTTAACTTGTTTTAGACATTCAAATGTAAACACAGATGTACTATTTATTTACTATATATATATATATATATATATATATATATATATATACACACACACATTTTTGGGTATTTCATAATACATTTTGCTATTAAAGAGATGTGATGTTTAAATATTATATATATATAGACAATGCTTTAGAGCATTTGTTCCTAGGCAATGTTTTTTTTGTGATGTGTATTAACCCCTTAAATACTGGATGTTGTATAATAAAACAAGCATAATAATAACATATCATATTTTTTTAATTACACATATGTTCATATTGGACTGTTAAGTGTCAAATAATGTTGAAATTTCATAATTGTTTGTGTTTTTTTGTGCTATACTGTCACTTTAACGGCAGGAGTAGGACTCAGCAAAGGTTTTAAAACCATTTGTGAGTGGTTTTTGGTACACGTAAAATTTTCTTCTGTTTTTTGCTGTTCTGGCACTGCCCTGATTTGTTAGTGATCCCTCAATTCTTATTAGCATAGGATTTTGATGTCTATGGGAGTAACTCGTAATTTTTTGTCAGTGCATACATCAATGGAGATTTTTGTCTCGCTATCTGGCTTTGTCGTGAAGTTCACTCGTAGCAGTGACTGATAGCAGTTCTCTGGCAATGTTTTAGGGATGGGTGACTCACATAGTTAGGCAGGATTTAATGCTGCTACGGCATACATAATTGATTTTGCCAATATTAGCACACGTAATTGATTTTGCCGGGATCATTATAGGGTCCATGATTTCTATTTTCTCCCAGACAGATACCATACAGTTATTTATATCCCTATCCTCCTCTTTGTAACTCTAAATAGACATATTTAAATGTTTCAATCAGGCAAACTTTCCTGGAGTTTTAGGAGAGCTTTTTATTGCTCATTCAGAGTCAAAAAGAAATGTATTAATCATAGGATGTCCCATTCTAATAAGATTTTTTGCAGCATGTATACCTAACATCTAGCAATGTTTTTGCAAGATTAAAAATGTACAATCTAAAGGTTTCAGCAAACTGATAGTATAGTTAGTGAAGAAAAACATTTCTCTGTAATTTTTTATTTTGGGAGGCTATGGAGCACAGGTTTCAATATTGAATTACAAAGTGAGATGAACTAGTATTTGAGCCCCAATATATGCTGGGACCTAGCTAGTTTATGCTACACAGAAACAAAACTGCCTAGTAGTAATGGTTAATGCCTCATATGCTAATCCCATCAAAAGCAATTACGAGTGCCATAGTGTCACTGAAAATTCTCGCTAGTTGTGTTAATCACCCATCCCTACAACA
Source organism: Discoglossus pictus (assembly GCA_027410445.1). Taxonomy (NCBI): domain Eukaryota; kingdom Metazoa; phylum Chordata; class Amphibia; order Anura; family Alytidae; genus Discoglossus; species Discoglossus pictus. Next base: position 126,266,134 of record CM050166.1, read on the forward strand.
TTAGTGTAGAAGTTAGGAAAAAAAGCTCCCACGACCAATTCATGACAGTATCCTAACTTAGAGTACCTGATGTATATGGAGACCCTAGTAAGTATGAGATATAAAGACTAAGCATATCATGGATAAATATGTGCTATCTTGCTGAAGTCCATGTTGATACCACCTAGGCCTCATATCTGATCAACAAATGAATTATTTAAATAATAAAGGTAAACCTGAGCTTACCCAGCACAGATATAGCATGCATTTGTGTTTCAAAAACAACTAATTCATTGAGGAAACACAGATATTTGTCATCAAGATAGTTGATATTGGATTATATAGATTTATAATAAGTATCTGATTGTTACTTTTACATAGTAAACTATGTCAGAATTATTTATTCACATATTTATAAGTGGAAAATGGCTGTTAAATATTGACACGTAGCCATGAGCATGTTGTTATTTTTATATTGCAGTTCTTATTCATACTGTAATGTATTGATGTAACACTGGTTGAAACATGGTTTCCAGCGACATCCTCTGATTGTACTCATGCTTCACATATAATTACCTGGCATACTCCTATTAACATGATTACTTGAACGGAAGTGTGACATGTAAGGATCTGGCAAGCTTACTGGCAGGATGATCCATATGGCTCCCATATAATAATTGGGCATGCTCACTACTCACTTGACAGATTATAGTCATGGCTCCAATATAATGATATGGCATACTTACCACTCCCCTAGCTGACTTTACCCATGGCTCTCATGTAACTGCTGGCTGATTCACTGTCAGCTGGCTGATTGTGTTCATCACTCTCACATAATGTTCTTTCATCACAACTTTGACTGATTGTATACATGGCTCTCTTAGTATTGCCTGACACAACTCACCTGACTGTGTACATGGCTCTCTTAGTATTTCCTGACACAACTCACCTGACTGTGTACATGGCTCTCTTAGTATTGCCTGACACAACTCACCTGACTGTGTACATGGCTCTCTTAGTATTTTCTTACACAACTCACCTGACTGTGTACATGGCTCTCTTAGTATTGCCTGTCACAACTCACCTGACTGATTGTATACATAGCTCTCTTAGTATTGCCTGACACAACTCTCCTGACTTATTGTGTACATAGCTCTCTTAGTATTGCCTGACACAACTCACCTGACTGATTGTATACATAGCTCTCTTAGTATTGCCTGACACAACTCACCTGACTGATTGTATACATAGCTCTCTTAGTATTGCCTGACACAACTCACCTGACTGATTGTATACATAGCTCTCTTAGTATTGCCTGTCACAACTCACCTGACTGATTGTATACATGGCTCTCTTAGTATTGCCTGACACAACTCACCTGACTGTGTACATGGCTCTCTTAGTATTTTCTTACACAACTCTCCTGTCTGTGTACATGGCTCTCTTAGTATTGCCTGACACAACTCACCTGACTGATTGTATACATGGCTCTCTTAGTATTGCCTGGCACAACTCACCTGACTGATTGTATACATGGCTCTCTTAGTATTGCCTGACACAACTCACCTGACTGATTGTATACATAGCTCTCTTAGTATTGCCTGACACAACTTACCTGTCTGTGTACATAGCTCTCTTAGTATTGCCTGACACAACTCACCTGACTGATTGTATACATAGCTCTCTTAGTATTGCCTGACACAACTTACCTGTCTGTGTACATAGCTCTCTTAGTATTGCCTGACACAACTCACCTGACTGATTGTATACATAGCTCTCTTAGTATTGCCTGACACAACTTACCTGTCTGTATACATGGCTCTCTTAGTATTGCCTGACACAACTCACCTGACTGATTGTATACATGGCTCTCTTAGTATTGCCTGACACAACTTACCTGGCGGATTGTACTCATGGTTTATATGTAATAATCTGGCATGCACGTCAATCACCTGGCTGATTGTACTCATGGTTTATATGTAATAATCTGGCATGCACGTCAATCACCTGGCTGATTGTACTCATGGTTTATATGTAATTATCTGGCATGCACGTCAATCACCTGGCTGATTGTACTCATGGTTTATATGTAATTATCTGGCATGCACGTCACTCACCTGGCTGATTGTATACATGGCTCTCTTGTTGCACGTCACTTACCTGGCTGATTGTACTCATGGTTTATATGTAATAATCTGGCATGCACGTCACTCACCTGGCTGATTGTACTCATTGCTCTCATGTAGCTCTCATTCCGCGATCGGAATTTGGGGGATGTGAGAAGCGTTGAAGGATCGAGGGTATCCATGCTTCTGTTGATTGATACTTCACTCACTGCCCTCAAGTAACTGTGGCTCCGAATCTGAAGTTTTGGGGAATGCTCATTTGATATTCTGCAACAATACAAATGCAAACAGGCGATGAAGAAAGTAAACCTAACAGACAGATTATATGTTCATTGTTTGAAAATGTCATTGATAAATAAATATAAATAAAATATAAGGTCATTTTACTGTTTTGATGGAAGAATATCTTTAATTATTTATTTCACAATTGCTAACTCTTAAAGGGACATATTAGACAACTGTTATTTTCAATCATTTAAAAGAGCATGTTTTAAATGCTACAAATGCTACAAATGTTATTTTTTTTACATGAAAAAAGATTTTGTAAAACCTGTCTAAGTGAAACTAACAGAAAATGCAGAGAGTATACTTAAGTCTGTAGAACTCATTGGCTGGCCCCCAAATAATTTATATTTCTGAATATTTTGTACTCTGAGACCTTTATTTGAGAAAACATGGTGTCACATTATGAAATATCCTCTTTCTGATGCAACACTTATGTCCCTTTAAGTATGGCAAACAATGTCTTATGTATTTGCCTAAAAATTGTGCTTGCAACAAAATCCCTATTCATTTTAATATGCACAATCATAATTAGAATCACAAGATATCGTAAAAATAAATGTGTCCACATAATGCTAAAAAATTAGCAAAATGTTTAATTAAATAATTAAAGGACCATTGTACAGTGGCAAAAATATATATGCTTGGAAAACTTTAAGTCTCACTTAGCATAATTAAGCAGAAAAAGTAATAACACTTGTTTTTAATCAGAAAAAAATAAATTTTGATGCCTCTGCCAGACCCTGGATTGAACACATTGGTGGAAGCTGTGTATAAAAAAGGACATTCATATTTCTGGAGAGCGGCAGTTGCATTTCCAGAAACAAGGATTCTGTGTGTGTGTTGAACTTTCAGTCTTATCCAATCTTCTTAACAAAGATTATTTTTCCCCACTCCCCACTCCTTCCTCACACACCCCTGTGATCCATCTCTGAGGAAGGATGTTTCAAACACAAAATGGAAAAAGTGTCATTGCTCTTTAACTACAATGGTCTTTTGAGCCGTTACAGATATTTAAATCACAATATTTTTGGAAATTGCTTTTGTTACTTAAAAGTCATAAAAACTGAACAAATATAATGGCCCTTAACCAGTAACTGCATTACTTTACAGCCATTAGTAACATTACACAATGAACCATAAGTAATAAAAGATTTAGAAACGTCCTGGAGATGTCAGATCCTAGTATATAATTCCCTAAGGGGTAATTCAGAGTTTCTATGAAGTATCAGTAGAAAAGCATGGTCCTCCCCCAGATTGCTGTACATCATCAGAATAGTGGGAAGTATTGCATTGCAATTACTCTTAGTAACATAAATCTCTCTTCAGTAGCGCTTCTTTTCAATTGTTTGGTTGTTATATTTTATTATTATAAGGCATATCAGGTCAAGCACTTCTGTTATATACTGAATACTTTTATTGACATTGATTTAAGGAAGGGATTCAACTCTAAGGCCTCATTCAATTGCTACTTACTGCAAAAAGTAGCAGAAGTGGAGATTGCAAGTTACTTCCCTATTCACTGCCTCCTACTTGCGTTCCCCGATCGGGTTACTTACTACAAGCTACTATTCCTTACTTTACTCAGAATCACAAGTTAATTGCCTCAAAGCCTTTGATCTTTAACGTCCGCAAGAGTTGCGGCCGTGAAAATCTCACTTCACTATTCAATTGCTCAGATTCACCCTTCCGTCAAGCTAACCGCGAACGACAGGTTACTTGTACCAAGGAGGTCTCGCAAATGTCTTACTTTCAAAAAGTAGCATTAATTAAGCAAATAAAAACACAATCATGTACTTTTAAGAGAAGTGAGAGTGATGTTTGGTCTTAGAATTAATAGCACAACATTCTCCAACTCGCATATCGGCAAAAATAAATACTTGATTTCATGTTCAATTCTGGTTATAAAGCCCTACGGGCTTCAACCTCCAAGCCTGTAGAACTTTGGAATCTGACCTCCATTTTTATTCCCACATGAAATAAAGTATTTGATTTTGGCGATGTGCAAGTTTGAGAATATTGTGCTTTTGAACCCTAGAGTCACCCATTGTGTTCCCGATCATTTACAGTGCTTTACAGTGCAATGTATATTTGCATTTACAGTTCTCTGAGTTTGCGGGCTTGAAACACGAGTTACAGGCTTGCAGCGATCATGTTCAAGCATGCAAATGCCTACTGCCGATAGCAAGGTTTGCGATCGGGACTAACTTACGCGCCCGGCCAATTGAATAGGTATGTTAAAGTAGAGCTTCTGGAGAAGTAAGCCAAAAGTAGCAAATCACAAAGTTACTTGCAAGTAGCATCCCCGAATTGAATGAGGCCCTAAGTAGCAAGCGGGATGCCTCAGATGGTGTAAGTATGATCAAAGATTATGCAGAAAAGTTGCCATAGCCATTGTACAGATACACCCTGTTGTTTCCAAGAAAAATTCCAAGAAATTATTATTTGAACATATGTCTTCTGCTATGGGACATAAATATATGGACTGGGAACTACCAGATTTGCAAGCCGGGTTCCTCAGAAGAAGAGGTACAAGTGATCATGTCTTCTGGATAATAGAGAAAGCAAGAGAGTTCCAGGAAAAACATTTACTTCTGCTTCATAGACTATTATAAAGCCTTTGACTGTGTGGATCACAACAACATGTAACAAGTTCTTAAAGAGATGGAAGTACCAGATCATCTCATCCGCTTCCTGAGGAATCTGCATGTGGACCAAGAAGCAGCCGTCAGAACTGGATATGTACATCAACAATTACAGGTCTATCATATTGTTGCCTTATTAACACATTCATTCATTCATCATGCCATTTCCTTTCTGAGCATAGAATACAAAGAGATACCAGTTTACCAGTATTTAGTTTTGTACTATCAGTTGCTATTCTGGCAAGACCCATCATAAAAACTACACACATTACTGTTGTTTTATTTTCTTAGAGGGGCACAATCTTAATGCCAACTTTTTCGTCTTCGGAGGCAGCATTTTTGTATGTGTCTATGATCCAGTTCTGTCTGCTTGTTGTCACTGCCTTTCTGGCAGTTTCCTCTGCTCAGTCAGCTGGATCTAGTCTTCGCCGAGGGTCTCAGACCCGTCATTATACATCTTTTTGTAACAGAACTGTTCCTATCTCTTGAACGGACCGGGTCATTGTATTGTCTTATGATTAGCAGACTTCCTTGCTTTTAATATGTCAGTTATTGCTGTATGCATATCAGAGTAAGGAATGAGTGCAATCTGTTCAAGCAATGGGGAAAATAGAAACAATTCCCTGGAGGAGCAAATATTTTCTTACAACAGTTTTCTTTTAGGACAGATGAATTGGTTGAAATACAATATATTTCATCCAGCTTCCTTGGTAAAGAAAAAAAAAAACAAGTGTGTAAATGCTGTTTCAATGCAATAAGTGCCTCTGGGCCCTAGGTTTCTTTATCGTGGATAATGGATATGCAGCTTTTTGGAGCTTGGGGGCAACCAGTGTAAAAACAGAAAATAAAAATCCAAATTTCTTTGATGGATGGTTTTAATAACAGGCTTTCGACGAACTGAAATGAAATACATTATTACTGGCAATACTAAATGGAGCTGTTTAAAAACGTGGGTCCTCATTGCAGAGGTTAGAAAAATCACTATGAATTGCAAATAGTTTGATAATGCTTAGTACAATTCATAGCTGAGTAAGTAACAACAGTTTACAATTAGAACATCAAAATATTTTATAACATTTTGACTTATCCAGGGTTTGTGCAAAATTAAAAAATCTCTAATTTATTCATGATATGAACAGAAACTCTCATATTTTGAAATGATACAATAAGCATAATTTCTCTATTGTTCTTGTGTAAAATGGTTGTCCTGAAGAGCCAAACACAATTGTGGGGCATGGAGGTGGCCCTAGGCTCCCTGGGGCTCGCACAGAGTGCGCCTTGACCCGTGGAGACTGGGGTGCGAGCTATTGGTGGATCGCGTGGACCGGCTGCAGGGTGGAGCAAGGGCGTAGTCGGGCGTGGAAGGCGCTATTTTGTTCATTCCGCATCCGGCCATCTGGAGGAGCAGACTCATATAGCTGCAGCTGACAGCAGCGCATTGCAGGGCATTGCTGCATTGCCAGCGGGGGATCGGCTCATAACCCTGAGTATCTGAGTGTGTGGAGTGTGTAGAGTGTGCGTGGTGTTGGAAAAAGGTGGGTTTTGTGTGGGCAGTTTGCACATGGGAGTGGGTCTGACAGATAGCAGGGAACATCACTACTATGAACTCAGCTATGAGGCAGCAAATCTGGAGCACCTGATACAGATGGTCAGGTCAAAGATGCTCTGCCATGGGGTGAAATGGCTAGAAGACAGCTTGGGTCAACCACAGCTAGCAAGGGGCAATTATGTTACCCAAGGGGCAACCTGGGTACAGCCTGAAGTGGCTGCTAGCCATGGAGACCCTGGGGCATCAAGCTCTTTTGACAGAGCTTCCACAAAGTACTACCCAGGTGCTGACAGCCTTGAGAGGGACAGAGGTCAAGCACTAGGAACAGGTCCTGACTTCAACGGTCAGTACCTCAGCAGAACCCTGGAGGAACCCTATGTGATGGATCAGAACACAATAGATTAAGTTGTTCAAGTGAAATGAGAAAAATATATACATAAAACTATTTTTTAGAAATAGAAAACAGAAAATTGGCATGTGCGTATGTATTCACCCCCTTTTGTTGCACCAGAGCTTTTTATGAGCTTCATAACAATTACCTTCAGAAGTCACATAATTAGTAAAATGATGTCCACCCATGTGCAATCTAAGTGTCACATGATCTGTCATTACATATACATGCCTTTTTTGAAAGGCCACAGAGGCGGCAACACCTAAGCAAGAGTCACCACTAACCAAACACTGCCATGAAGACCAAGTAACTCTCCAAACAAGTAAGGGACAATGTTGTTGAGAAGTGCTAGTCAGGGTTAATTTATAAAAAAATATCCAAATCTTTGATGATCCCCAGGAGCACCATCAAATATAGCAAAAAACAAATGGAAAGAACATGGCACAACAGCAAACCTGCCAAGAGACGGCCGCCCACCAGAACTCACGGACCAGGCAAGGAGGGCATTAATCAGAGAGGCAGCACAGAAAAAAACGAAATGGCACATTCTGAGTTTGCGAAAAGGGATTTGGGAGACTCCCAAAATGTATGGAGGAAGGTGCTCTGGTCTGATGAGACTAAAATTGAACGTTTTGGCCATCAAAGAAAACACTATGGCGCAAACCCAACAAATCACATCACCCAAAGAACACCATCCTAGTGAAACGTGGTGGCAGCATCATGCCGTGGGGATGTTTTTCAGCAGCCGGGACTGGGATACTGGTCACAGTTGAGGGAAAGATGGATGGTGCTAAATACAGGGATATTCTTGAGCAAAACCTGTACCACTCTGTGCATGATTTGAGGCTAGGACGGAGGTTCACCTTCCAGCAGGACGATAAACCCAAACACACTGCTAAAGCAATACTTGAGTGGGTAAGGGGAAACATGTAAATGTGTTGGAATGGCCTAGTCAAAGCCCAGACCTCAATCCAATAGAAAATCTGTGGTCAGACTTAAAGATTGCTGTTCACAAGTGCAAACCATCCAACTTTTAGGAGCTGGAGCAGTTTTGCAAGGAGGAATGGGCAAAAATCCCAGTGGTAAGATGTGGCAAGCTCAAAGAGACTTATCCAAAGCAACTTAGAGCTGTGATTGCTGCAAAAGGTGGCTCTACAAAGTATTGACTTTAGGGGGGTGCATAGTTATGCACATTTACTTTTTCTGTTATTTTGTCCTATTTGTTGTTTGCTTCACAATAAAAAAAAAAAAAAAAAAAAAAAAAAAAAAATATATATATATATATATATATATATATCTTCCTAGTCTTTTTTAAAGTTCTCCAGAATTTTGTAAGTCCAGTGTTAGTGCTTGGAGGTCAAGGGGAGGATATCACAGCTAAGTAAATCAAAATGATTCAACTGCTGACTGACCCAGTCCTTGAGAACTAATGGTGGACAAGCTTTAGTTAAAACAGTGAGGTTACTTTAAGATGGAACACATTATAGTCCTACAACTTCCCTTAATCTCCTGACAATTACTGAAACATGGCTCTTCTCAACTGACAAGGCCTCCTCTGCACTCTCATATGGTGGTCTACATCAGCCACAACCCTAGATCTGGGGATAGACAGGGAGGTGGTGTAGGCTTCATAAAAGCCCTCACTGCAACTTTTACTGCACATGTCTTGTTACCTTCCAATATTTCTCAACTTTTTTAGTCTCCATTCACCCCCACACACACACACCCATCGCTGATCTCTACAGCCATCTGACATGCTCCTGGTCCTTCCTCTCAATTTCTTGAGCATTTTGCAATCTGGCTGAGATACGTTTTCTTCACTGATGTGCCAACTATTATTCCAGGAGACTTACATTTTTCAGTTCACAAGTGTGATGAATCAGCTACATCCAAACTTCTCTCTCTCACTTCCTTACTTCTTCACACAATGAACTGATTCTCTCACTCATAGTGATGGCATCTCCCTTGTCCTCATCCTTACCCATCTCCGTTCATCTCCAACTTTGTTAACTCCCCAATTGCACTACCTAACATCCCAGCTCAATGTGTACCAAAAAATAACTACAGATACCTCCAAGGCCTAGATCCAAACACTTTTCCACCAAACTAAAATTCCCTCTCTGCCTCATTAATACTACCCTGTGTCCTGACATGGCCACCTCACATTATACCTATTAACTATCTCCCAAGATCAGGCTGCCCCTACCATACTAGCATGGCCCCCAAAAGCTTGACCTCGACAATCAGCAGACATGTGGACTGTGGAGAAAATCATGAACCCCAACAGACTTCCTCAACTATAAGTTCATTCTACATCATACACCTCTGTTATCAACTGCTCCAATCAAAGATATTTTTCATTCCTTATCTCATCTCTATCCTTCATTTCAAAATATTGTTTCTCTACTTTTAATGCTCTGATCCCACCTCCACCTCCCACAACTAATTGACTGAAAGCCAACTGCGACCCTCGCAAACTTTACGTCGCAAAACAAACAGCACGACACACACATTACGACACTCGCAAACAACATACGACACGTTCACACACATTACGGCCTCGCAACACTCGAACGCAACTCGCGAACATTACAAAATGTAAAACACAATACATACACACAGCACATACATAAAAAAACTTACCTACACCAAGAGGGAGCACCCAGGACCTCAAAAATACAACTTACACCTTGATTTTACTCGAAATAAAACAGTTTAGAGACTAAAAAAAAATCGAAGCGAGAGAAAAAATGGCCGCTGAACAAAACGAAAACGAGGCTACAGCACTCTAAACTCGCAAAACACCACAAGAAACTCGCAAAACACCACAAAACACCTACGGATATTCCGATACAGACGTATACCACACATTACTCGCCATTTTACGCCAATGCGGAAGTACACGACTACGCTAACGGTTTGGTCTCGCGCACGCACAGTGTTACACTGCACACATTCAGCACGCTTACACAGCAGATCCACACCACTAATGCTGCAGCAACATCAAAACACATGCACAGCTCTTCCACACAATGCTTTAAAATAGGTAAAGTATATTCATTTATTAATGTATTATATATTTCATTATTACACACTAAACAGCATTAGCTACCTTACAATTTCATTGCCGTCATTTTTTGACGGGCAATTCGCTAGTATTACATAAAGCTCAACATCTCAAAAACATAGCTCCTACTGTTCCCTCCCTTAACCACAACACCCATACCCTATAGTTGCCCAATTATTGCCAGCTCGGGCATCACTTCCAGTCTTCAAACCTCCTGCCTTGGAGTGAAACTGAACTCTGCCCTGTAGACTTGAAATTTTCATAAAAACTAAATGTCCTTCCCAGGTGGGACAGAGAGTTTTTATTGTAATAGTGGAGGGTGGACATGCCAAGTCTTGGGGTCCCAATGGAGACCACATCTATGTTGTGTATATGACAAAATCTTAACAAAATCTTTTTAAAAAATCAGCAAAATCTTTAACCAGATACATTTTTGATATGTTAGTAATAGCAGATCAGGATTATGTCTACTACACACAGCTGTATCTTTGAAAAAACTCAAACTGGCTACTTGAGTGACTGGTTTAACTTGAGTTTAGTGCACAGGAAGGAGCATCTCACTGATGTCAAGTATCTTCTTAAAAGCCCCTCTGCTGCAGAGAGAGAAAGAGAAATAAAGTGTTACAGCTCAAGGACTTTCATAAGTCAAAGACTGCTGACAACTATAAAGGAAATGTGCTGTGCTGTTTAACCTTGTGTTTTCTAAAGTAAGCTGATCTATTTGCTGAAATGTAGGCAATTGACTGGAGTTTGCAAGGTCTAGTTTGAAAAAAGTTTATATGTTGATCACTTGCAGAAGAATAAACACTCATCAATAGCTAAATAGTACATTAATATTATATTCTGAATTAATGTTTATTTAAAATATATTTTTACATATCTTATAAGATAAGCTACATAATAAACATCTATATAATATGTTTTGGCGTTCCAAATAAGGGATAATAATAATAATCTAAAAGCACTTAAATCTGTCCTGATAGGTTCTAGTAAAATGACAGTGACAGTGTTTTTCAAACATATTTATTTTGTTTTCATCATACAGTAGTCAATTAAGTGGCTGAAGTGGTGGAATATGAAGCCAAATTAGTGAAAAAATAGGTTTTAAGTGTATTAAAAATATGCAAAATATTATCTAATAATAAAAGTTGGACCATCTAAAGTCACACACAATAACACCACTTACAGTCAAAAACCTGATGGCAATTAATATTAGTGCACAAGATTTAAAATTAGCAATATTTTGGAATATAAATATTGGGCATGTTGAAACACTAGTGGGTCTACTTCAAATGCATTAATGGGTCAATACTTCATAAATGTCAGAAAGCTTTCCTACAACAGGTAAAAATAAATGCAAGAAATGGCCTGAAGATTATGAATAAAGTCCCAGGACCAGATGGCACAGTCCCAAGAACACTTGAAGGTGGTTAGTGAATAAACAGCGGCGATGCTAATCATGATCATTCAGCAAAGATATAGTAGGAGCTATGCCAAAAGACCTTGAGGTGCCAGATGTTATGCTTTAGAGAAAAAATACAACATGTGCCAGGCAATTAAACAAAGCACTTTAACCATCAATAGCTGGTACATTTCGAAAGGCTAGAAAAGCTTATAACAAATTATCACATTACTAATCACATTGGAAACACTTCCTGCCTCAAAATTTGGACAGAAATCTGTACTGTAAGTATTGAAGTACGCATTCCAGTGGTGTGCTAGTCATATATTGCAGTTGATCTGCTTGAGAATTGACCAAGCATTTTAAATGGAGATTATGAAACATAATTATTTAAGGCAGGAGGTTTTCATAGTGAACTTGAATGAACTCTGTTACCCCCCATCAGCACAACTACAAAACTTTTCAAAATACTCAATGCTACTCACTGGCTACCATATACAAGTTATTACCAAAGAGATCAGGGAAAAAGAAATCCCAGAGGACTCCAAAGTACTCGATTAAATATATACAGTGCCTGTTACATAGTTACATAGTATTTGAGGTTGAATAAAGACTGTTAGTCCATCAAGTTCAACCTTTTGAGATCTGTTTTGGTCCTTTTAATATGTGGACTATTTGTTAATAATTGTTAAATGATCCAGAGGAAGACAAACAGAAAAAAAAAAAAAACATTGAAACTTTGCCAATCGTCTCATAAGGGGGAAAAAAGCAAAATTCCTTCCGGACCCCAGAAACTGGCGATCAAATTTCTCCCTGGATCAATATTCCTTCGCTAGTTATCTATGATAACCTTGAATGCCCTCTTTATTCAAAAATATATCTAACCCCTTTTTAAAGTTTAGCCATTTAGCCGCCCATTTCCCTAATTTATGCAAATCCCTTTGTAGGGAAAGTACATCATTTTATGATCTAATTACCTTGCACAACTTCGTGTCATGAGCAAAAATGGAGACACCACACTCCAATCCTTCTTACAAGTCATTAATAAATATGTTAAAAAGGAGAGGACCTATTACTGAACCTTGAGGAACCCCAGTTATCACATTAGACCAATCGGAGTATGTTCCATTTACAACAACACTTTGCTTCCAGTCTTTTAGCCAGCTCTCAATCCATGAGCAGATATTTACTGCAATTCCTGTATCCCTTAGTTTGCTCAAAAGTCTCCCATGTGGCACTGTATCAAAAGCCTTTGCAAAATCAAAAAAGACTACAGTGCCTTGCAAAAGTATTCACTCCCTTTGACTTTTTACCTTTTTTGTAACATTACAGCCTTAAGTTCAATGCTTTGTTAAACTTAATTTTATGTGATGATCAGAACACAATAGTCTAAGTTGGTGAAGTGAAATGAGACAAATATATACATAAAACTATTTTTTAGAAACAGAAAACAGAAAATTGGCATGTGCGTATTTATTTACCACCTTTGTTATCAAGCCCATAAAAAGCTCTGGTGCAATTAATTACCTTCAGAAGTCACATAATTATTGAAATGATTTTCACCTGTGTGCAATCTAAGTGTCACATGATCTGCCATTACATATACACACCTTTTTTGAAAGGCCCCAGAGGCTGCAACACCTAAGCAAGAGACACCACTAAACAAACACTGCCATGAAGACCAAGGAACTCTCCAAATAAGTAAGGGACAATGTCAGGGTTAGGTTATAAAAAAATATCCAAATCTTTGATGATCCCCAGGAGCACCATCAAATGTATCATAACCAAATGGAAAGAACATGGCACAACAGCAAACCTGCCAAGAGACAGCCGCCCACCAAAACTCACGGACCGGGCAATGAAGGCATTAATCAGAGAGGGAGCACAGCAGAGACTAGAGTATCTGTACATAGGACGACAATAAGCTGCACGCTTCATAGATTTGAGCTATATGGCAGAAAAAACAAAATGGCACATTTTGAGTTTGCGAAAAGGCATGTTGGAGACTCCCAAAATGTATGGAGGCAGGTGCTCTGGTCTGATGAGACTAAAATGTAATTGTTCAGCCATCAAAGACAATGCAAACCCAACACATCGCATCACACAAAGAACACCATTCCCACAGTAAAACATGGTAATGGCACCATCATGCTATGGGGATGTTTTTCAGCAGCCGGGACTGGGAAACTGGTCAGAGTTCAGGGAACGATGGATAGTGCTAAATACAGGGATATTCTTGAGCAAAACCTGTACCACTCTGTGCATGATTTGAGGCTAGGACGGAGGTTCACCTTCCAGCAGGACAATGACCTCAAACACACTGCTAAAGCAACACTTGAGTGGTTTAAAGGGAAACATGTAAATGTGTTGGAATGGCCTAGTCAAAGCCTAGACCTCAATCCAATAGAAAATCTGTGGCCAGACTTAAAAACTGCTGTTTACAAGTGCAAACCATCCAACTTGAAGGAGCTGGGGCAGTTTTGCAAGGAGGAATGGGCAAAAATCCCAGTGGTACGATGTGGCAAGCTCATAGAGACTTATCCAAAGCAACTTAGAGCGGTGATTGCCACAAAAGGTGGCTCTACAAAGTATTGAATTTAGGGGGTTAATAGTTATGCACATTGACTTTTTCTGTTATTTTGTCCTATTTGTTGTTTGCTTCACAATAAAAAAAAAAAAACATTTTCAAAGTTGTGGGCATGTTCTGTAAATTAAATGATGCAAATCCTCAAACAGTCCATGTTATTTCCAGGTTGTGAGACAACAAAACATAAAAAATGTAGAGTTTTTGTTGGCCCCTTACAACTCTGTTTTTTGTATTCAATCTCAAATGAGATTGTGTTGTGATCACTGTTCCCCAAGGGTTCCCCTATATTAACATTTGATATTTTATCAATATTACTTGTGATGACTAAATCCAAGATGGCCCCATTTGTAGTAGGTTCTTGTATTACCTGGGCAAGATAATGATCCCTGAGTGTACTCAAGAACCTGCTCCCTTTAGCTGAACTGCTGGTCCCATTTATCCAGTTTATTTCAGGGTAATTAAAGTCTCACATTATTAGAACTTGCCCATGCTTAGCTGCATTTCCAATCTGTAACAATAATTGCAGTTCCTCACTTTCAATTATATTTCGGGGTTTATAGCATATTCCTACCAATATGCGTCTAGAATTAGCTCCTCACTATTTAACTGAACCCACAAAGATTCAATGTTGCCGCTAGTTCCACTATAAATATCTTCTCTGACTACAGGTTTTAAACCAGGCTTAACATACAGACAAATCCATTCTCCTCTTCTACCATTACCCCTATCTTTCCTAAATAAGTTATAACCATCCAAATTAACTGTCCAGTCATGAGATTCATCCCACCATGTTTCAGTAATGCCTATTAAGTCCCATTTTTCTTGTACTGCTAATAATTCTAGCTCGCCCATTTTCCCAGGCAAATTGCTTGCATTAGCAAGCATACACTTTATGTTGCCATAGCTCTGCCATTGTGAATTTTTGCCACTGTTTTTGAGTCACCTTATAATACCTCCCTACTGTCTATTGTAACCCTCCCTCCTTCTCCTCCTCAGGGACAATTTTAAAACATAACTTTTAATTATGCTGTTAAAAAAGACAAAAATTATACCTTAAAACTACCAGGTACTTCCTAATAAGTATAAATGGGGAAATATTAGTTTATACAGTTTCTAATGAATAATAGATCCCCAATATTCCCCAATATAATAATTTCCAATAATGTATCAATCCTCCAATAGGGTAATTTTCCAGCATTTACCTATAATCCTACTACAGGAGTACTGTAATCATGATACCAATTCTGGTGAGGGGCTTCTGACCTACAAGACTGCTATCCATCTGTGTGAGCCCTAACGGGGCGCCCATAAAGCTGGCACCTAACTCACTGACTGCTTATCACACTCTAATTACCATGAGCAATTCGGGATATTAACTAACACCCTGCTATAAGGGAGTTTAGCTATTTACTAGGTACATAAATTACACAAAATAAACCAAAAGTAGAGACAGGTATGGTGCAAATGAGGATGCTGGATACAGGGAAGTCCTGGTAGAACGCTTAACACGCTTTTACCCGCTTAATCTAGCAGATTCCTCAGGGGAAATGAGCTGTATGAAGATGTCGCAGCTTAAATGCATGCGCGCCACCATTACGTGCACACAGCATGTAAATGCTCATTTGTTAAATATCCTATTGGTCCGAATATAAGCCGCACCCGCATATAAGCCGCACCTGTAAAATTCAAGGGGAAAAAAATAGAAAGAAGATAGTACTCAAATATAAACCGCACCCATAAAATTGGAGAGAAAAAGACTCTCTCCAGAGTACTGTACTGTACTGTAACTTTTTTTTTGAAGGTTACAGGCCTTACAGGATGTTAGAATCACTAAAACCGTAAATCGATATTCAATTGCTACAATACCGCAGTCTCAAGCACGCAAATCGGCACCCTTAACTCGCAATCGCGCAAATCGGCAGTCATTTTACGTTCGCGAATAGAAGCTGCACACGTAACTCGCGAGCTCGCAAACTGGCAGTAATTTTTTTTATGGTCGCGAATATAAGCTGATCCCGTAACTCGCAAACTCAAAAATCGGAAAAAAGGTGTGGCTTATATTGGGACCAATGCGGTAATTGGAGTTTGATACCTGCTCTTTACCAGCACACACTCAGAAGTAGTTAGCTTCCAAATATAGCTACAAGCTCTGCTTATGCAATGTTCTTAATACTTCTCTCATACATTAAATCTTCACTTATTTATCATTAAGAGGCAGGGGCATCACAATAATTCATATTCTAGTTTTTCAAACATATTTATTTTGTTTTCATCATACAGTAGTCCATTAAGTGGCTGAACTGGTGGAATATAAAGCCAAATTAGTAAAAAAAAACAGTGTTTATCATGTGATTTGTGACCCTATAAGTGATGCTAATGTGATCAATAACTACACTGACTGCCTCTAGTATGGAAGGAATGCACATGCTTGCTAATACATAGAAAGCAAGTATCTCTCTTTGCAAAAGCTACATTTTAGAAGCAGAATTTTAACACTGGAAAAAATATTATAGAAAGTTCTCTGAAATCCAAAGCTATGCATTTAAAATGACTTATTATAGCTTGAAGGTATATCAGTACTATCAGAGAGGTTTGCATGACTCCCTCAAGAAATGACAAGCTAATTTGACATTTTAGAGTTAAGGGCCTTCCCCAGTGGTCAAGCACCATGTTCCTTCATTGCACACAAAACAGTGACAATGTTGCTTCTTAGCAGAGGTTTGGGCTTGTCGGTAGGCTTGTCTACATGTTCTCTTGAATAACTACTGATAGTAAGCAAATTGTTTTTCGAAAATAAATACGTTAATAAATTAAAGTCTATTAATCTTTAACATTTATATGCATTTGTTCAATTAATTATTTCAGCTGCTCCCCAGTTTAGCAGCATAACTGAATGTAACACATAATAATATAATACATAACATATTCCGTAGCGCTATACATAAATTAAGTTACAGGCAGTGGCAAGTTCAAGATTACCACATTGCAAAGAATGGAGGGCCCTGTCTTTGAGCTTGGAATCCAGTGTCCATAGCACTTTCCCTAAGGCACCTTGCAGGATAGCGCCGCACTCACCTCCTCTGCTGGATCAATCAGAAAGTCGTTCCGCCAGAGGACGGGAGCCACAGAGCAGAAGACGGAGTGCGGCACTGCTGGAAGGTTCGCATCCAGGTACGTGCTTGGGATAGAGTGATGTGAGCCCGAGGGGCTTCACGAAGAGCGTCTCCAGCGGCAGAAACCAGGTACTATGGGGTGATGCGAGGCCAGGGGTGATGGTACTTTAAGAGCCTGACTAGAAGGGTCAAGTATGTGGCTGAGCAGATATGCCATATCTAATCACTGTTCCAATATCTCCCTGTTTACTCTGCCTGCTACACTTCCTGCACCCTTGTCAACTTGAACCTCTTTAAAAGGCCTCTGTCACCCCAACAGGAACTTAATTTAATTGTAAACAGCGTTAAAACTGGCTTTACATTGTACTAGCAGTTTTTCTCTAAAGCAAATAATTTCTAAAATATTTAGAATGTATTATGCAATTCCTATATGCTAATTTGCAGCTCAGAGGGTGGCAGAGGGGTACAATTATCAGATAACACATTGTCCACTATAGAGACAGACAATCAGACTGTAATCCTAATTAGCACAGTAAAACAGCTAATTAATATGCATCAACTGCTCATTGCCATATAAATGCAGGAAAAACAAGGAATTTCCCAGGATGTATTAACTTTAGAAAAAATGGATAACACAGGATATAGACAATTTCTCATGCTCTTTAATATGAACCTAACAAAAAAAACTTGCTATTTGGGTGACAGAATCCCTTTAAGACTATGTAATGTCTAGGAGAAGGGGGCATTAAAATAATTTGATGATTTAATATATTTTACATTAAATAGGCGGTTCACCAAGTTTGGCATCAACAGAATACAATATTGTACACGTCATAAATGACAGACTATTGAGCAAACAAAGGAATTGCAGTAAATATCTGCTCATGGATGGAGAGCTGGCTAAAAGACAGGAAGCAAAGGGTTGTTGTAAATGGATCATACTCCGATTGGACTAATGTGGTAAGTGGGGTTCCTCAGGGTTCAATATTAGGTGCCCTCCTTTTTAACATATTTATTAATGACTTGTAAGTGGGATTGGAGTGTGGTGTCTCCATTTTTGCTCATGACACGAAGTTGTGCAAGGTAATTAGATCATAAAATGATGTACTTTCCCTCCAACTTGATTTGCATAA
The DNA here is from genome assembly GCA_027410445.1 of Discoglossus pictus. Lineage (NCBI taxonomy): Eukaryota > Metazoa > Chordata > Amphibia > Anura > Alytidae > Discoglossus > Discoglossus pictus. The sequence goes on from CM050166.1 coordinate 126,284,408, forward strand.
GTTAGAGGAATGGGCATCTAAATTGCAGATGAGATTTAATATGAATAAATGTAAAGTTATGCATCTGGGAAGGAAAAATAGCCATGCAATTTATAATCTTAATGGATCAAATCTAGGGGTATCAGATAGTGAAAGGGATTTGGAAGTACTTCTGGACAACCACCTAGGTAACGGCACTCAATGCCAAGTATCAGCAGCAAAGGCAAGTAAAATATTAGCATGTTTTAAGAAGGGTATAGAAGCAAGGGAAGGGAATATAATTCTGCCACTATACAAATTCCTAGTACACCCTAATTTGGAATATGGACTACAATTATAAGCACCACTACACAAAAAGGACATTTTAGAGCTGGAAAAAGTACAGAGAAGGGCAACAAAACTAAGGGGAATGGATAGGCTATGTTATGAAGAAAGATTTACCAAATTAAACTTATTTTCTCTAGAAAAAAGAGGGGATATGATTACTTTATATAAATATATCCAGGGTCAATACAAGGCTTTGTCAAGCGAAATTTTTGTGCCAAGAGGTTTTCAACTGGCAAGAGGATATCCTTTGAGATTAGAAGTAAAAATATTTCACCTTAAAGAAAGAAAAGGGTTCTTCACAGTAAGGGTGGTTAATCTGTGGAAATCTCTACCAAAGGAGGTGGTGACAGCTGATTCAATAGATAACTTTAAAAAGGGATTGGATATAGTTTTAAATAAAAAGGTCATTCAGGGCTATCCTGGAAAACTAGAGAGGGAGTATTGATCCAGGCAGGAATCCGATCGCCAGTATCTGGGGTCAGGAAGAAATCTGTTTGCCTTGCTCTGGATCAATTAGCAATTAACAATTAATCAGCATATTGCAGATCAGAGGAGATCTAAAAAGGTTGCATTTGATGGACTAAAAGCCTTTTGTGGATTGAAGTTTGCTTTTAATGTATTGTGTAATTGAGATTATGATTACTGCATATGTGTTGATCTGTAGATATGTTTTTTACATGTGGTTTATTGCCAGGCAACATAGAATTATCTATTTCCTATGTGTCTGTACTATTTTTCCAACATACCATTTGTCCTTTTGGATAGTTTGTACATGTTATACATCACTGGATGTATGGTAAAACCCTGTTTATTAGAATGTTGTTTCTTGACTAATGGTGTTTTTCACTAATATTCACTAAGCATGGCAGCGATGGAATACATATTTCTTGCAGCTTACATAAAATAGGAAATGTGTGTTGCAAACATATAATTCAATACTAAACATTTTTGTGTCAATCTCAAGTCCAATAATAGATTTTTTAATTCATTATAATTATGGGAATAGGCAATGTTGTATAGCTGCATGACAGTGATCCATAAAAAGAAGAATGCTTTAGTGCATATGCCTAGTGTTTTACATACAACAGCCCTTAGCACACTCATAAATGCCCTGACTGTGATAGTTCTCAATAGGATGGAAGTTATTAGGAAAAAAGGGTTAGTGAATAGTGTAAAGGTCATGTTTACACCCCTTTGCAATGTTTTTTGACAATATAAATTCCTTAGATGCTACAGAATTATAGCTTTTTATTTAATATTGAGATATTGGTATGATTCATGACTATTTACAATTAGACCACTAGAAGTAATTATATGTACATTTAAATAAATTAGTACTACATTTAGGCTAAACTCACACTTTGTTGAGAAATTAATTAATTAATAATTTTAAATTTTAAATAACAACTAATTAATATTTAATCCGCATATTGCAGATCAGAGGAGATCTTAAAAGGTTGAACTTGCTGGACTGAAAGTCTTTTTTCAACCTTAATTACTATGGGCCTCATTCTATTAGCGGCCGCAGCCGTTGCGGGGCCGCAAGGACCGGCCGCAAGCTATTCTGCTATTCTATTCCCTTAGGGCCGGAGGCTCCGGCAGGCTTGCGGCCGGTGCCTTGCTATCTCTTGCGGCCGCTCGCGCCAGAGGAAAGCCTTTGATCTAAAACGGCCGCAAGAGTTTCGGCCGTAAGAAATTCCTATTTGCAATTCAATTGCTCCGGGAACCCTCTCTGCAAGGCTAAAAACGAGCCGCTGCTTACTTGCAGGAAAGAGGTCCCGCTAGCACCAATTAAGCACATAAAATAGCTCAAATAAAGCCATCCTGCACTTTGAGAAGACTATAAAGGGATTTTAGGTGTTAGAAAAAATAGCACATAATTATCCTATACTCAAATCCGTAAAATATTTTATTTTTAATATCCGTAAAATATCCATGTAAAAAGTCCAGAGTGCTTGGAGCACTTCAGACCCGCCCACGCTGCAGCCGGAAAATAAACAGTTAATTCGAACTCGGGTTTGGGCTGATGTGCAAGCTTGAGAGTGGGTTCCTTTTAATCCTCATGTCCCCCAATATGATCCCTAGCATTTACAGAGCTGTACAGTGCAGGCTTGAATTTATTTTTGAGTTTTTATATTTCACAGCTTACGGCCGGTTCCAAGATATGCGGCCGGCCGTAAGAGGAGATCCTTGCGGGCCGTATAATAGAATCGCGAGTTAACTGAACCCCCGCAAGGAATCGCAGCCTTACGGCCGATTTACGGCCGCTAATAGAATGAGGCCCTTTGTAACTATGTAATTTATTACTATGTAACTAAATAGATGTAGACTTATACCCGAAGGCTTTGGTAAAGGCGAAGCTCTAGTATCATTTTAGAGTTCTGTGGCTTCCACAGTGTGTTAGAACAAATGGACAAAAGAAAGGAAACCATAATTTCCTTTTACTACAGTGTCTAATTGATTTACCAATGTACACCCATGGCAGAATTTATACTTCTCTAAATTATAATTCTCTGCATACTATGCAAATATATCTTGTGATAAACTAAAAAAATTTGAGCAGTTGACAGAAAACAAGTCTAGGTAAACTCGGCAAGGAAGCTGCATAGGGAGAATGGATTAGCATACATTATTCCTTAAAAGATATGCTGAAGTTGAAGTTGGGGACAGGCAGCATATTGACTTCAGCTTATCTTTCAAGCACTTAAATATGCAAATCCTCTCCTGCTGTTTACCTACATTGAGTTATACATGGTGCCAAAACATAAGCTGCCACAGCACTTTTGAAACATATGAAACCTTTGTACTTCATCTATAAATAACTTCTGTGCTTGAAATGCATCATCATGTACCGTGGTAAACAACTTATTGTTCTAGAGCCAGATGTGGCTCAGTACAGAACATCAAGTGGCTGTTGCGTTGACCCCAAATGCAGCAGCACTGATGTATTTAATTGTTAGCTGTTTTTTCAGATCAGCCTGCTTATTTGATTATTAAATGGCAAAATACACAAGTTCTATAACACGATACATATTTCTCTGTATGCGTTTTCATATAAGAGTATAAAGTTATTCAGATGGTTTTATAGTATTTTTGATCCATTGCTCTAAAGATTGACATAGACTGTCTCTTTAAAGGTCAAAGACCCCGGATCAATTACAAACAAATGTATCAAATATTTTCTGAGGTCCAATACAATAATCTGTATTTTTACTACATTATTGTTGTTCTGTCCTTCAGTTGTGTCTTACTCTCAGTGACCATATGGACGCAGTACGCAGGTACATCTGTCTGTGTTTCCGGCTGTGCTCATCCATATGGCTTTCATAGCAAAGATACTGGAGTGGAATGTCAGTTCCTTCTCCAGTAGACCACAATCTGTCTGACCTCTCAGCTTCATTGAGGTACACAAGCCCCTTCATCACGACAGTGTAGTGATCCAGAAGGGACTACATTATTGGACTGACTTCAAATCACATTTTCAAATGACATTGTAACATAATGGGCCATGTATAGCTCTGGTAACCTCAACAATTTTGTATTTGTTCAGGAAACATTTGATATATTTCTTGACATATTAGACATTTTATTTATATCTATGTAAATGACTTTTGTTGTATGGATCACAAGGGGCTCCAGATATGAACTCCGTGCCAGAGGGAGATTAGTCACACCTCATAGCTGAGGCCCAAAAGGCCAAATATATGTCTTCTGTTTGCTGTTTCTACTGTTCATTGAATAAATGTTCTTTCAAATATACTTAGAATGTGCCAAATATACACATGGAACGACAGTCAGTTGCCAATTTGAGACATAGCTAAACATATATAATGCACCAAAAAAAAATTGAAAGGAAAAATATTTTAATGATCACATAATATGTATATGGTATTATAACATCATTAGTCAGTAACTTTAAAAATATTAGTCTATGTTCTCATTCATTGGTTAGATTACAGGTTGGGCACCGATTATCCAGGATCGGCCAATCCGGCACCTCCTTTAATCCGGCAGCCCCCCTCCAGCACTGAACTGACTGCTTCCGCTGTCAGTCAGTGCTCGGATCGACCCAGTGCAGGTCCACGTCTTGCGACTCTCCTCTTGCCTTGGTGTCGTTAGAAGAGCACACAGGGTTAAGGGAGGCAGTGAGTGATCAGTTGGCTTTGCCCGAGTAATCTGATTTGCATGACCACCGCTGGTCCGTCAGAATCACCAATCCGACATGCTACTGGAACGGAGCATGCCGGATTATCGGTGCCCTACTGCATTTTCTAAATATTTTGCTAGACATTAAATTTTAATAGCTTTTTCATGAACTACCTAATATGATAATAAACAGTGCTCCATTTGGTATATTTTATTTTACTTTAAGTTTTCTGCATAGTAGTGACAGAGAAATGTATTTTTTTGTTTAAATCTATAAAGCTGAAAATGTTAATGTACACATAGTGCAGGGAGCTGAAAATGTTAGTATTGAATGAACCCATACCCCTATCTTGTAGTATTGTTTTTGCCTATCTAGTAGTCTTACCTGTTTTTTTTTATCACATAAACTGAATTACCACATGTAAAAGAAATGATGAAAACCTCAAGTTATGCTATGAACTGTCTGAGTGCCCATTTGCCACATGTCAGAAGTGCGCCTGCGAACCGATGCATCCAAAGCAGAGCGACATTTCAACAAGCTGCAATTACGCTTTTATAGCTGTACTTGAGGTTAATCACTTGTTTTTCACAAAGACTTTTCTAAAGCACATAAGCAATTGAGTCACAATTAAATTTGCCTTTCCTATTAATAACTGATGTCCTACAAAAAGATAATATTAGCATGCTTTGGAATCCATTTGAATATATCCCACTTGTGCTAAAATGTTATAATATATCTGTGGATGATAATGGCTATACAACCTAATCTAGGGCCACATTAAATTCCAGCCTGGTAAGTCCAACATAATTTGGCCGTTTTCCGTCGCTAATAAATTAGAATGGGCTGCAAGCTACGAGCGAGAGACGCTATTTCGTAACCAGTTCTCGGCAGTCGGAGTTGCGTGCTTGAATGCAAACAATTAAGCAAGCAAGTAGTTACGGGTTCAGATGGAGCCAATGGAAAAATAGATCATCAGTTCTATGTCACTGAAAAAGGGGAGGGTGGATTTCCAAGTCCTACGTGCTTCAATTACAGTTTGCGATCTGACCCACAGGCCAGGAATAATGCAATATTAATAAAGCCGTAAATATGATATCCTATTACATGCGAGTTATAGTATATATCACAACACATTGATTGCCGGGATCGATATAACAAAAAAAAAGATACATGAAATCAACTATTTTTCTGAGTCGATTTGCGAGCTTGAGAATGTTGTGCTATTAATTCTAAGACCTAACATCACTTTACCTTATAATAAAAGTACAGTATTGATTTTTTATTTGCATTACAAGTGCTACATATTGTACTTTACCCCCCTTGCGAGTCCTCTTGAGCACATGTTGACCTTTAGGCTCCATTTGCGTGTTACATGCTTGCTTGCGAGTGACTACGTTGAAATTTAATAGCTGAATTGAACAAGTAGCAGTTACGGACTCGACGGATCAAAGGATTTACATGCGCAAAGTTCAACGTTGCTAAACACATTTAGCCTGTTCTCGGCCGTCCTGCGTCTTAACACACAAGTCCGCTGCAAGCAACGTAATGGTGCTAATTTAATACCCATAACCCGTAAATCTGGAGTTTAATGAGGCTGCTAGTCACTAGTGCTACAATAATAACTCTAGTTTCATTTAAATACATGCAAGTACAAATTATTCTTCTTAACTAAAATAATGAATCCCTCCAAAATACTGCAAATGATTATTATTTACTAAAAACATACTGACAGGTAAAATTACTGTATAACAAATATATATAAATAAAACATTTTAATTATGTTAATATACCAAACTGCAAACACATAGTTTCAAAAAAAAAAATTGTAGTGAACACGTGGCAGAATTAAGATGCTACGGAGTGATTTTCTTAAAAGTCATCCGTGGCCTGATATAGAACAACAGTAATTTAAATGTTTACTTGTGAGCAAATAACTGTTTGTTTGATAACAATTAAAAAACCTCAGTGTAGTTAGGACAATTAAAACAATCAGAATAACTCAGATTGGACTTTCTAGTGTTTCTCTGCATCCTGTGGTTGTTTAGTACTGAGGATGTTACTTATTAGTGGGAGAGGAAGTATTTGATTGAAGAATAATGGAGGGTGATAGACAGCAGCAGCCTTGGCTTGCAGAGAAAAGGCATTTCAATTAGATTTCCAAGTGTAGACAAATAGCCTTCCTTGTAAGGATTAGTGCTGAGCTTTAACAGAACCAGGAAGCTTTGTACTGAAGGATATTAGTAAATGTGTCCTAAGGAGGAGCATTGGTATAGATCTGTCCCAAAAACTTAGCCAGGCCCATGATTTTTAGTGGTGAGAGGAATGTCAGCAAGGATCATTCCAGAATAGACCGTTTTAAATAAGCATTAGTAGATGATACCAATAAAATCAGTCAGTAGATCATATAAAAAATCTTCAGAGATAAAGACAGGTTTCACAGCTTAGCCTGAAGATCTGGATCAGTAATGAGAGGTAAAATGAATAAAGGCAAATGGATAGGAGAAAGGAAACAAGATTTGATGATGGTCTGATAGGTGGGAGATCAGGAATAACAGTCACAGGTTAGACTTTGACAAATGTTTCATATATATATATATATATATATATATATATATATATATATATATATATATATATATATATCACATATAATAGTTGTCAAACTAAGAAAAGTCATCTAGCGAAGCGAGAGACGCAATTCGACCCGCAAATGCGGACCCTCGCAAAGCGAAGGTTCGCATTTGCGGAGGTGGAGGCTCTACGGCGCCTCACAAGTGGTTACAAACAGCCACAGAAGCGGGACTTTGAAAAAAAAAACTATAACACGCAATGACTAAATACGGACTTACCCAAAAAAATACGAGCCGTGGGACTTAGATAAATAAATAAATACCGACTTACACAAAAAAATACAAGCAAACATAGAAAAAAAAATTGTGAACCGCGCACATCAGAAAACATAAAAAAAACACAAAATACACACAAAAATAAAATAAAAACATCACATACAGCAAGGGTGGACACCCAGGACGTGTGGAAGTGAGGTTACACCTCAATTTAAGTCCAATTTAAGTCCAATTTAATGAGTTTAAACACTTGAAAATCCCCTAAGCAAGAGAAAAAATGGCCGTGAAAAAAAACTAAAACGAGGCTACACGACCCCTAAAGCCACAAAACACCGGCAAGCACATAGGACTTTTACAAAAAGCAAGGACGCAAAATCATCCACACCCGCATACCACATACACAATCGCCGCCATTTTACAACATTAACTTACAGAATGCGGAAGTACCCAACTGCACTAACGGCGTGTCACCTCTTAACCCATGGTAAGTAATCTATCCAACATAGTCATTTAAAAATACATAAATATAATTAATTTTAGAGATGTAAATTCACCATGAGTTGTAATACAAATCTTATGAAAACATTTCTTATTGTATTCTCTATTCGTCAGTTGATTTCTTTTTAAACTTGTAACTCTATTAAACAGAAATCAGACAGTGGTTTTACAATATAATGTAAGAACAAACATTTTCATAACACTATTACAAATCACTGTTCTAATGTATCAATTAAACAAATTGTAATTTGCGCCTACAGTTGTGCTTAAAAGTTTGCATACCCTTGGCGAATTGGTAATATATGTACAATTTTGAAAGAAAATGGGATTCATATTCAACTGTAGGTTATAACAGAATGGCACAATCATAAAACAAAACATGACAACAAAGAAAAAAATGAAATTACCCTGTTCAAAAGTTTGCATACTCTCAATACTGTGTATTGCCCCCTTTAGCATCAATGACAGTGTGCAGTCTTTTATAATAGTTACTAGCGAATTGCCCGTCACAAAATGACGGCAATGAAATTGTAAGTGAGCTAATGGTGTTTGGTGTATAATAATCAAATAAATAATAGATTAATAAATTAATATAGTTACCTATTTTGAAGTAATATGTGAAGAAAACATTGTGTTGAAGAGCTGGCAATCTGTTTTGATGTTGCTGCAGCATCAGTGCTGTGGAGCTGCTGTGTAAGCGTGATGAATGTGTGCAGTGTAATAGTGTGCGTGCGTGAGCCGAAACCGTTAGCGTAGTTGTGTACTTCCGCATTGTATAAGTTATTGTTATAAAATGGCGGGTAATGTGTGGTGTGCGTCTTAGCGGAATATCTGTAGCTGTTTTGTGGTGTTTTGCGTGTTTCTGGTGGTGTTTTGCGTGTTTAGAGTCCTGTAGCCTCGTTTTCGTTTTGTTCGGCGGACATTTTTTCTCTCGCTTAGAGAATTTTTTAGTGTCTTAACTCTTTTATTTTGAGTTAAATTAAGGTGTAACTTTATTTTTTGAGGTCCTGGATGCTCCCTCTTGCTGTAGGTAAGCTTTTTATGTATGTGTTGTGTGTATTTATTGTGTTTTTCATTTTTTCATGTCCGCGGGTTGCGGCCGTTTTTTGGTTGTAACGTGTCTTGTACTTTTTTGCGAGAGCTGCAGTTGCTGGCAGCGCTCCTTGCCAGTAACTGAGGCCCTCGCTTCGCGAGCCCGCAAGCGTTAGCGACAACTCACAACTATATATGTGATACTGTACAGATTACCAATAATTGCCAACAATAAGTTGTAGCACCACTCTGCTCTATTAGATACATGATCCCACAGTGTAAGTGGGTATAACCACATACAGGTCACTCTGTCTCTCACCTATCTTCTCCTCCGTCACCATGACCAGTTCCCAGGCCACTGTGCTGTGTGTGGGGACACAGTGTGATCATCACTGGGAGGCGTGGAGAGCAGCTACGGGGGCCAGCAGAGAGAGGGACAGGGGAGGGACAGAGGGAGATAGGAGAGGGGCAGAGGGAGACTGGGGAAGAGGTAAACAGGGAGGGACAGAGAGGGAGACTGAGGGCCGCAGTTGCTGGCTACGGGGCACATTAAGAGGTGAGGGGGGTGACACCTGGCTCCTGCGGGTCCCAGGGGGCTCCAGGCTGCTCTTTTTCCCACCAGACCTCCTACAGGAAGCTGCTCTCCTCCTGCTGGAGGGCTTGGCGGCTCACGGGAGGGCAGCTCTGGGTCCTCCTCCCTCACATCCCGATCCTCACAGCCCATGGCAGCACCGGTCACTGTGCTGTGTGTGGGGACACAGTGGGATCATCACTGGGAGGCGTGGAGAGCAGCTACGGGGGCCAGCAGAGAGAGAGACAGGGGAGGGACAGAGGGAGATAGGAGAGGGGCAGAGGGGCAGAGGGAGACTGGGGAGGGGGCAGAGGGAGACTGGGGAAGAGGGAAACAGGGAGGGACAGAGAGGGAGACTGAGGGCCGCAGTTGCTGGCTGCGGGGCACATTAAGAGGTGAGGGGGGTGACACCTGGCTCCTGCGGGTCCCAGGGGGCTCCAGGCTGCTCTTTTTCCCACCAGACCTCCTACAGGAAGCTGCTCTCCTCCTGCTGGAGGGCCTGGCGGCTCACGGGAGGGCAGCTCTGGGTCCTCCTCCCTCACATCCCGATCCTCACAGCCCATGGCAGCACCGGTCACTGTGCTGTGTGTGGGGACACAGTGGGATCATCACTGGAAGGCGGGGAGAGCTGTCACGGGGGGCAGCAAAGAGAGGGACAGGGGAGGGACAGAGGTAGACAGGGGAGGGGCAGAGGGAGACTGGGGAGGGGACAGAGGGAAACAGGGCGGGACAGAGAGGGAGCCTGAATGCCGCAGTTGCTGGCTGCGGGGCACACTCAGAGGTGAGGGGGGTGACACCTGGCTCCTGCAGGTCCCTGGGGGCAGAGAGGGAGACTGAGGGCCGCAGTTGCTGGCTGCGGGGCACATTAAGAGGTGAGGGGGGTGACACCTGGCTCCTGCGGGTCCCAGGGGGCTCCAGGCTGCTCTTTGTCCCACCAGACCTCCTCCGGGAAGCTGCTCTCCTCCTGCTGGAGGGCCTGTCCCGGTGGCTCACGGGAGGCCAGCTCCGGGTCCTCCTCACTCACATCCCGATCCTCAGCCCATGGCGGCAGCGGTCACTGTGCTGTGTGTGGGGACACAGTGTGATCATCAGGTGTGAGAGAGACACAGCATGGGGACAGAGAGAGAAAGACAGGAGGGACCCCAGCTGCAATGAGCGGCCCGCACATCAACTGAGGCCCTCGCCAGCAGCCCTCGCTACGCGAGGGCCGCGGCTCGCGCTCCATGCCAGCAACCAAGGCTTTCGCTTTGCGAGGGCCTCAGTTGCTGGCATGGAGCACCTTCCCAGCAATTGAGGCCCTTGCCCGCAGCCCTCGCTTCGCGAGGGCCGCGGGCTCGCTATGCGAGCCCGCAAGCGTGAGCAACGGCCCGTACGCTCACAACTATATATGTGATCTATGAGGCCCCTAATTTTTGCAAATGGTATAGCTGCCCATTCGTCTTGGCAAAATGACTCCAGGTCATGCAAAGTATTTGGTCATCTTGCATGAACCGCACTTTTGAGATCTCCCCAGAGAGGCTTGATCATATTAAGGTCAGGAGACTGTGATGCCCCCCCCAGGAAACTTCACCTTTTTCTGCTGTAACCGCTGGAGGGCCAAGTCCAAGAGCGTCCCATGCGCAGCCTTTATGCAGGAGAATGCAAATTTTAATAAGTGATTGAACAGTACTGGCATTTTCAAGGCTTTGAATATCTTTTTATATCCTTTTCCATCTTTATGAAGTTCCATTACCTTGTTACGCAGGTCTTTTGACAGTTCTTTTCTGCTCCCCATGGCTCAGTATCTAGCCTGCTCAGTGCATCCACGTGATAGCTAACAAACTCATTGACTATTTATACATACACACTAATTGCAATTTAAAAAGCCACAGGTGTGGGAAATTAACCTTCAATTTACATTTTAACCTGTGTGTGTCACCTTGTGTATCTGTAACAAGGCCAAACATTCAAGGGTATGTAAAGTTTTGACAAGGAACATTTGGGTGATTTCTATTATCATTATGATTTAAAAAGAAGCCAAACAACTACAGTATGTGATAATAAATAGCTTCATATGATCACTATCCTTCAATAAAAGACACTTATTTTTCATCAGTCATATTTTCTAAATAAATGCCAACATTTTACAATTACTGCCAAGGCATGCAAACTTTTGAGCACAGCTTTATACATGGATTTTTCATCATTGCTGATTGATCTACATGTATAATTGAAATCATTACAGAGCATAAGTAAGAAGGTGAGTGAGGAGTTAGTGTCTTGACAGAATACAATAATCTTAGTGAATACTGTGAAAGGGGGTTACCATAGATGAGGTGCACATTTTAGTGGATTTAGCCAATTCAGTTTGTTTCAATTTCCAAGGTTTATATAAACTTAACAAGACAAATAAAGCTAACTGGTATGGGATGGGATATATGACAACAATAAAGCCGCCCAGGATTGCCTATATTTGTATACAATTGTTTACAAAGAACTACTTAGCTCTGTTTTCATTATTCAATATTATAAGATATTCTAATAAAGATTTTTGTGACCAAAGGTGAATAAAATATCCAGTAATAAATGTAAGAGTGGCAGCAAAGGATTGCTACCGATACAACATGAGAATGTCTGACAAGAGGAAACAAATGGCATAATCTTATTTTTTAACAGTATTTGGGCTTTATTTGTTTCTGTTGTCTAAGGTTGCATTATAACACCAAGATTTGTATCATGCAAATAAGTGAAGAAAAGTCACACCTTTTTAATGCGATTCATTTTAATGCCTGTCATGGAGATAAGTTTACTTCCATTAAACAAATGCCTCTTGTGTCATGTATAAAGATGGGATTTGCGGAGATATTGAATTTGCAATACTATTAGGAAATGCTTCCAAGTTTAGTAAGTTCGCTGTTGTGGGTCATTCAAAGGATGGGATGCTAAATAACAGCTGTTTTGAGACCTGTTTTAGAAAGGCAATGATATTATTACATAAATTACAAAATATGTGAAATGGATAATAAATTATTGTCAGAATTAAACATTTATTGTTAATTCTAAATATTGAACTAATGCTTTAAAGCAGAGTAATTTATTATTGATTTTTCCATCTTAAGCATATATATTTTTATATTTATGAATACAGAGTGGTTTGCCAGACACAATGCATCCCGATGCCTGAGTATTAATTATAAGCATTACCCAACCATATATGATTGAGTACAATTCTTAAAGGGATTAGGGTTAAGTAAGGTAAGGAGAAATCAAGCGTAAAGGTAGACAGAGAATTACAATTAATGATAAGGGAATGGTTTCACACAAAAAAAAAAAGGCATTTGGAAGCTCTCAAATATTAATTAATTGAAAAGGGCAATAGGAAAACAATTAAATATGTTTTCTTTAATATGAAGGTAATTGAAATTTATGAAACCCTACACCTGATAGATTTTTATTTTCATTAAAATAAGAGCAATGTGAAATCTATAAAGACATGTGATATCTAATCATTCAATTAAGGAACTATAATAATATTGTAAGATGTGAAAGTCATACAAATATTTGTTTGCCATATTATTGGTGTAAGTACACGTAAAGTTAATGTGTAATTCAAATGTGTTCATTTGATAAATTGTATTCCCTCATACTTACTAGCCCTAAAGATATTATTTTTTTATGTTATAATATGTTAGCTCCAAAAAGAATGTGAAATGATTGCACGAAAACTCTACTAGCTAAATAAATTAAATCTGACATTAATAATACTTTTAAGCAATAATTGAATAGCTTCAAAATGGAAGCCATTTCTACGGCATTTATTGTAATACATCACAGTCTTATGGAATTTATATCAAAAACACATCTGATATCCATCCTTGAGGTACAATGCAATAAGTAGACTTGAGGCTTGATTCACTTTCATGATATAATTTTTTTACATTCTTTGATTTTGCTTTAAATACTCAGGGGCTTAAAAAAACTTTGAAGAAAAAACGGAGGCTTAACTTGTCATTTTTTTCATGCACCTTAATAAATATTTCTCATTTGAGCTCAAAATAATGTAAATATACCTACTTCGCCATTAATTTGCATTGATTTTGAAATCTATGTCCTCTATAGCGTAATGCAACTCCAGTTACACAAGTTTTACATCAAGGAATTTTTAGTAAATAGAAGTGTAATATAGCAGTTGTTAAGCATTATTGATGAACCAATGCAGGTGGATTTAGCTTAATAATGATATTATCAAGGAAAACAAAAAGTAGTCTATTGATGAGGCAAAAGGTAAGATAAATACCTTAAAGAACCACAAAAGTCACCATATGTGCTCTGCACCATCAGTTAGTGGAAAATAATGTGGAAAATATGTATACATTTTTAAAAATGATCAAGAATTAACGTAGATATTGTCAAATTAGTTTAGAGCTTGAAGCCATCCCACAAGACTATGCATAAATTATGTAGGTAATTACATCTGTCTGTAGGTTTCCTATATATAGATGAGTGGAGAGTGCCATTGGTGATGGATATAGTAGTGTCTAGAAAGTTTACCTGTTCTGTGGAGAAATCCAATTTAAGTTTTATAGGTGTTGAATGAATTATGAAAGTCTCTGAGTTTGCTTTCTCCTTCTGTCCAGATGATGAACAGATCATCTATGTAACAGTAGTATTTGTTTGGTTTGTAAATGGATACAGATAAGAATGTTTCTTCTAGATTGGCCAGAAATAGATTTGCGTATTGTGGAGCCATTTTAGTACCTATTTGGTACCCATATTCATTCAACACCTTCCATTCATCTATAAAACTTAAAATGGATTTCTCCACAGAACAGGTAAACTTTCTAGACACTACTATATCCATCACCAATGGCACTCTCCACTCATCTATATATAGGAAACCTACAGACAGATGTAATTACCTACACAGCTCCAGTTTCCATCCCTCCCACACCAAACAAGCCATCATCCATAATCAAGCTATTAGATACCATCGGATTTGCTTAAACACTGGAGACTGTGATACAAATTTAAAAACACTGTCTGAATCTTTCAAACAAAAGGGTTACAAACCCTGTATTATTACCCAAAAAATAACCACTGCCATTAAAATACCCAGAGAACACATATTAAACTACATAACAAAAGAAACTACTTCACGTAAACCTCTAGTGACAACATACCATTTAATTTTAGAGAAAATTCGGGAAAAAATTCAAAGATTTACAACCATTACTAATTGAAGATACTGAATTAAAATATATATTCCCAAAACCTCCCATCCTCGCATTTAAACAACCACCAAACCTGAAACAAAAACTGAATACAAAAAATGGAACTAAACCTTGTAACAAACGTGCCTGTAAATTATGCCAACACATTTGTAATGATGATGCAACCACACATAACAACAAAACCTATAACATCAAAGGATCTAATTCAGGTACATCGTCAAATGTGGTTTATATAATACAATGTACTTTATGTGACACAGGCTGTTACATTGGAGAAACTGGCCAAAAAATGCATTTAAGGATGAATTTACACAGGCATTCAATAAGAAAACATAATGAAGACAGTTATTGTAGCCCAGTAGGACACCATTTTAGCCAGAATGATCACTCCATCCAAAACTTAAAAGTCAAAATACTCAGAGGAAAATTTAAAAGCATCCAAGAGAGAAAAGCATTTGAAATAAAGATGATCACATTCTTCAACACTAAAAACACAGGACTTAATATAGACTTAGTGAGGTGTTTGTCCAACAGGAAAGATATCACTGTGGACTACTCTGCTTTTTCATGTATATATTGATGTATATGTGTATATAATATGTGTATATATGTTTCCTTTGCTATGTTGTGTTTATTACCCATATATGTATTTACCTGATGAAGTAAGATGCTGTTTCCACTCTATCTGCATCTGTTGTTATTATTCAAACTGAGGGTTCCATCTCATGTTAATATTGCTTGAGACTTGATAAAGAGAGGTTAAGCCTCTCGAAAGCTTGTCATTATAAATAAGACGTTTGTCCAATACAAAAGGTATCAAATTATATTGCAATACTCATGTTTAATCTATGTATATATATATACTGTATATGGATTAATAATTACTAAATTACTAGATTACTGAACATTCACGGCTGCTTCACTCTTCAATATATATATATATATATATATATATATATATATATATATATATATATATATATCAGTCATATGTGTGTTAATAAATACATTAGTTAATTAAAAGAAAACAAGTGGAAGGCATCAATTTAGAACCACACAGCAACACACGTCTAACTTTTAAATATAATTTTTTAAACAAACTAATTTAATTATTTTAACTGTATACCGTATTTTTCGCCGTATAAGACGCACTTTTTCTTCCCCAAAACTGGGGGAGGAAAGTTGGTGCGTCTTATACGGCGAATATACCTTTTCAAACTGCCTCTGTCCTCTTGATTTCACCCCAGCGCTTCCTACCAGCATCGCGTCGACCGGTGCGTCCTAGTGACGTCACACACGCAACGCTGCAGTACACGTGGAGTGCTGGTAGGAAGCGCTGGGGTGAGATCAAGATGGCAGAGATCAGAAGGAAGGTGAGGATCAGGGGGATCAGGGGGATCAGGGGGGTCAGGGAGGATCAGGAGGGTCAGGGAGGGTCAAGGGCTCCCAAATGCTGCAGTATATGGATATGTATGTGTGTATGTGTGCATGTATGTGTGTGTATATATGTATGTATGTGTATGTATATTTATGTGTGTATGTATATGTATGTATGTGTATCTATAAAGGTGAGGATCAGGGGGGTCAGGGAGGATCAGGACGGTCAGGGAGGATCAGGAGGGTCAGGGAGGATCAGGAGAGTCAGGGAGGGTCAATGGCTCCCAAATGCTGCAGTATATGGATATGTATGTGTATGTGTGTGTGTGTGTATGTATGTATGTGTGTGTGTATGTATGTGTGTGTATGTGTGTGTATGTGTGTGTATATATGTATGTATGTGTATGTATATTTATTTATGTGTGTATGTATATGTATGTATGTGTATCTATATATATATATATATATATATATATATATATATATTTGTGTGTAATGTAGGTGTGTATCTGTGTGTAAAGTGTATTTGTGTTTGAGTGTATTTGTGTTTGATTCAGATTTTTTTTTTCTTGTTTTCCTCCTCTAAAAACTAGGTGCGTCTTATCTGCCGGTGCGTCTTATAGGGCGAAAAATACGGGTATATCTTGAAAAATGATGTGAACTCGATATTTAATATATGTGTTTTTTAAATAAGTAGTTCACATAATTATTCAAATATAAAAAATAAAAAAAAACAACTAAAGAATATATTTACCTCATATTGATATACAAGGCTTTATTATATAAACTAAAGAACATATTTCTGATTTTTATACAGTAAAGAAAAAAAACATTTGAAGTGGGAATTGAAACCTGTTACATTTACAGCAAAGACAGAAACACTAGCTGTTTGCCACAGGCTCAACTGATATATTACAGCATTTTTGCCTCATAGAGAAAAGCACTGAGCCTTACACACTGCATTTGAATTTCATATTATTGAGGTATTTTCCATCATTAAAAAGGCCACAGGATAAAAGTGTTGAAACGTTTCTGATCAGTATTTTTACTATTTATTTATTTTTTAATAACAGTATAATTTCTATTTTTATTTTTCGCTATTGAACATATTTTATTATATTTCAATAATTTTTTTACACACATTTAATAAATATATGTATAACACTGACCATGTTTGATATAGTATTTTGAATAAAGACACCTATAATTCCAAAGGGGATATATTGAACCTGAGCAAAATATTTATATTTGGGTACCACTATGTATTGATAGTGTCGTAATATTCCCATGCTCTGAAAAGTACACATATATATTACCCTAATACCCACACTCTATTGTAAGAATATGAGATAAGACGTTCACTGAGGAAAGAAGTACCAATCTACAAGCCAATATGTGTCAGACTGAGGTTACAAAAAGGTGAGAGCTTTACCTACTGATCTCAGAATTTTTGAATAGGCTGTTTATGAGTATTTGTTACTTCACTGTCTGAGGGATTGGATTATGAAAATGTTTTTTCATATCCAAAACTGAAGGGAGGGGTGAGTGCATAGAGTCCATAGGGTACCTTTCTCCTGTGCCCTCTGGAACACACAATCTATCTGCAATAAACTCACATTCACTCATGACTTATTCATTACCAACTCTCTCAATCTACTCACTCTCACTGAAACCTGTCTCTGTTCCTCAGACACTGCCTCCCCTGCAGCACTCTCTCATGGTGGCTTTCACCTCAGCAACACACCTAGACCTGGGAACAAACAAGGTGGTGGTGTGGGTGTGTTGCTTTCCACTCGCTGTACATTTCACCTCTTACCCCCTGTCCCATCCCTCCAATTCTCATCCTTTGAAGTTCATACTATCCAACTCTTCTCACCTATCTCTCTACGTGTTGCCGTGATCTATCATCCCCCAGGCACTCCCTCTCAATTTCTTGATCACTTTTCTGCCTGGCTCCCTCACTTTCTCTCCTCCAACATTCCTTCACTGGTACTTGGAGATTTTAACATTCCCATTGACACTCCCACCTCCCCAGCAGAAGCCAAACTACTTGCACTCACCTGTTCCCTTGGCCTCTCACAACTTACAGATTCTTCAACTCATCATGCTGGACACTCTCTAGACCTTATATTCACCAATGTCAGCACAACCTCCAACCCAGTCATCCATCCACTTCCTCTATCTGACCATCACTTCCTTACCTTCAACCTCACCACATCTTCCTCTCACCACCCTTCTCCAACCCCTGCCATCATCACCCACAGAAACCTGTTAGCACTTGACCCTGCTCAGTGCTCCAACCCCTTCTCAGCCCCATCACTAACCTCAACTGCACTGACACTGCCACCTCACACTACAACTCTACTCTCTCTTCCACCCTTAATACCCCCGGCACCATAACCACACCATAACCCCTCGTTTCATAGTGGGTCACACACTCCATCCACTCAACTAACCGACAACACCCAGTCTTCTCCCTTCTCCAATCCCACAGCTACTTTGAACTGCTTTGACAAAGCTATAAAGGACGAAGTCTCTAACCTGCTATCATCCACTCACCTGTCCTCAGGATCCTATTCCATCTCAGCTCATCCCTCTCTTCTCTACCACACTAATCCCAGCTCTCACACATTTTCAACCTTTCCCTAAATACCGGCATGTTTTCATCTTCTCTAAAACATGCCATAATTATACCCACCCTCAAAAAACCATAATCTAACTCTGACATTGCATCAAACTACCGCCCTATTTTTCTACTTCCAAACTGGCTTCCAAACTGCTGGAGCGGCTTGTTTATAACAGCCTTACCAGCTTTATTTCCTCTAACTCCCTTCTTGACAATCCGACTTCAGGGCCCCAACACTCCACTGAGACAGCTCTCACTAAAGTCACTTATGACCTGCTTATCGCCAAGTCAAAGGGTCACTTTTCTATTCTTCTTCTTATAGATCTCTCTGCTGCCTTTGACACAGTCAACCAACTTCTTCTACTCCATATCCTCTCCTCCCTCGGTATTCAAGACACTGCTCTCTCGTGGTTCTCATCATACCCACAAAACCGATCATTCAATGTCTCCTTCTCAGACACCTCTTCTTCTCCTCGCCCCCTGTCTGTTGTGTACCCTAAGGGCCCCTCCGCTTCTCCATCTACACATCCTCACTTGGTACCCTAATAAACTCCTTTGGGCTTCAGTATCATCTCTATACAGATGACACCCAAATCTACCTCTCAGCACTCCTCACAGAATAAAATTTAAAATCATGACCCAAAGCTATAAAGCCCTCAACAATAGCACCCATTACATCTCTGGTCTCATCTCCAAATACTCCCCCACCCGCCCTCTTCGTTCTGCTAATGACTTTCTTCTTTCTACAACTCTTGTCACCTCCTCTCACTCTCGTCTTCAGGACTTTTCTTATGCTGCCCACCAGTTCATCCTCCTGCCTCAAAACATTCAAAACCTCTCTAAAAATGCATCTATTTAAAGAAGTGTATCACCTTCCACCCTAAAACGCTCATCACCTCTCTCTCCCTGCTTTACCACTCACAATACCTTTAGGTTGTAAGTCTACGGGTTTCAATCCTGCAGGGTGCTTTAGGGAAAGCACCATGGACACTGGATTCGAGGCTCAAAAAAAGGGCCCTCCTTGCTTTGCTATGTTTAATGTGTATTTATCTTTGTCTTGAACTTATCTTATGTACAGCGCTACAGAATATGTCGGCACGTTATAAATAAACGATAATAATAATAATAATAATAAGCTTGAAATTGACACATACCTTTCAACCTCACATACTTGGGAAGCAGGAAGTTAATACATTCATGAAGTGAATTAAATCATTAGGTGCAAGAACTGCTCTCAAAGAATGGAAATGTCTCTCTCACACACACCACCAAAGTATCATGCATACCTACAGGATACAGGTATCAAACTTTATTTTCTTCTAGTTGAAAATAAAAAAAAATCCCTGTTTAATAATGTTCTTTGGCAGACTCAAATTGTTCAAGTGTATATATTTGTTTCATTGTACAGTGGTCCTATAAAAGTATTTCACATGAAAATCAACAAAGTAGGGTAATTTATCTTAGTAAAATAAAAAGGAGTCATAATTCCCCTATCAATCATCAATCTTAAACTCCGGAACCTATTTTTAAACACTTTTTTTTAAAGAAATAAACTCTATAGAATAAGACAAAAGTGGTATTATTAATCTATATTAGATTAAAAAAAATGCTTCATTCAGTGATAGAAGAGAGATTTATTTAGTAATGTATTAGTAATAAGATCAGTATTTGAAAAAAGTAAAGTTTTAAAACATATAAACTTTAGCATTGCAGGTTCTATCAGAGCTTGTCTCTGCCTCTGGTTAGGTGAAACTATACTGTATATCAAGTGCAGCTGCCTTAATGCCTGTGTGTGTATGTATAGAGATAGAAACTTATATATATAGTAAATACATATTACATTTGTGCTCACATTTGAACGTGCAAAATAAATAAAAAAAAAATATTTCCTGGTCAGAATTCCAAGAAATACAGTTATTGCACTGCATTCTGGGAACATGGGTAGGGAAATGCGAAGGCTTTGCTCTTTAATACAATACAATTTCAAATATGGCTCCTTTTAGGCATATGCCTGCTGTATTACACAGCTTTAAGCAAAGCCCAGGAAGGATTATGCATGAGCCAGGAAATCTACCCAGCGTTTTTTTTATTCAATAAATTAATTTTTATTTGTAAGCTGATTCTGTCTTACTTTCCCAGGAGAGTGTGTCCTAATAAACTTTTCTTTATGGTTGCTAAAAGCTCTTGTAATTGTAGATGCCATATTCTCACTGTGTAGACAGAATCTTCTTAAGCAATTAAAGTTTCCTCCCACTTCAGAATATTGGGATTGTTTTGTGTTAGACTGATTTGTAAGGCAAGAATCCCAATAGAAATACAAGTGGCAACCAATTCATATGCCCAATACCTCCTAGCTCAAAGAACCCCAAAAGGTTAATAGGCATAGATAAAATCAAACTACCAACAATCCTCTAACCTGGAAGAACAGGTACAATTACTGACACGGCAGGTGGAGGATCTCATGGCTAGATTTAATACATAGGGAAATCAGCTGCTGAGAAATAACACGGGTCAAAAGAAAAATAACTTCAAATAACCAGAGCAAACAGCTAAACACTGGTTATAAAAACAAATTGATGGCCAGAGCCAAGGGCTAAACACTAGTGACACAAATAAATTGGGAGATCACAAAATAAACAGAAATTACATATGTAAATCTCTTGATTTAAATGAAATGTAACAAAATGTTTTTAAAACCGATGCTAATAATTTGCTTTTTACCTCTGTTCCCAAGTTGTCTTCCTAATACAGGAACTTTCAGACAGCAAGGAGGGGCTGATGAGATCCCAAGGGGGATAATGCCGAAAGTAATGTTAACCCCTTACACTCACAAAAGATGTCAACAAACAAATGAAAATCTACCGGCAAAGACTTAATAGCTGGTATGAAAAGGAACAACGCAATTAATTGGTAAATAATTTCTTTCTTTCTTATGCCAATGGAAATGCATGCCTACGGAGGCCTAAATATGAAAATGAAAGTAAAACTAATGATGTACTGGAAACTGCTAATAGTTCTACAGAACTAACAGTCAACTAGATAAAAAAAAACAAAAAAAAAACAACAACCTATACTATTACCACTGTAATGGTATCACCTACCTTATTGGGGTTGACACCTTACAAAGAGGGGGGTATGTCATGCATTTGGTTGTGTAAAAGAAAGAGGGTATATCCATCTATTATTTACATGATATGGTTGTCCCATGCTCTTGCTACTACCATTGTAAGCATACACAAACACTTATAGTATGCCTTTTTAACATATGTAGAGTTAAACATTCTTCTTTTTCCGAAAATAAGTTTTGAGTTTATAAAATAAACTTCTGAGTCCGATAAGCATGTTCTAGCAAACAAGCCTCGAGCCAATTCAAAAGATGTAGCAGAGACTTTCAAAATGCACCTTTAAGATAATGTGTTCTGAGACACATGCATCTCACTTCAATACTCTATTGCCCCAAATAATTATTATCAAGCAGGTGTTAAGTAAGCTTACAATGGCCTAGTCTAATACTTGGCAGACAATATGGGACAGAGGTCACATATATACTGTAGGAAGATATAACACAAAATGTGATGCCAAAGATACAAGTTAGTACATATTCTGATCTGGGCTTGTTTTAAAAGTTTTGTTATGCTATACTCTCTTGTCTAACATATCTATTAAAATAATGAAGATATCACTGATCACTGTTATCCCTACGACACCAAGATGATCCTGAGATATTTTTCTAATCACTACAGAGAAAGCAACACAAATACTTAAAACTGGTATTTTCTATGTTAAGAGGCATTCGCTACGCAATTTTTCACCTAAGATAAGGTGAACAGATCTGAGATAAGGTGAGGAAACTGTTTTCCCCATAGGAAATCAAGAGATATTGTGAGATACTTAGTGAATTCCCCCTTGGTTTATAAGGAAGTAAAAAGGTACATTGAAATGTTATGTTTAAAATGCTAGATACGGTGGATTGGGTAAAGTTTTTTTATAAATGTCTGTTTGGACCTGTTTTTAATCACATGCATGCATAATTAGTCTAAGTAGGCATATAATGAGGATTAACACATATAAAGTGTTATTGAGTATGATACAATGTTCTTCATTAAAGGCCCATTAATAGTGATGTCGCGAACATCAAATTTTCAGGTCGCGAACAGCGGACCTGAACTTCCATCAAATGTTTGCGAACGGGCGAACCCGGCGAACCGCCATAGACTTCTATGTGGCAGGCGAATTTCAAAACCCACAGGGACACTTTCTGGCCACAATAGTGATGGGAAAGTTGTTTCAAGGGGACTAACACCTGGACTGTGGCATGCCGGAGGGGGATCCATGGCAAAATTCCCACGGAAAATTACATAGTTGATGCAGAGTCTGGTTTTAAGCCATAAAGGGCATAAATCACCTAACATTCCTAAATTGTTTGGAATAACATGCTTTAAAACATCAGGTATGATGTTGTATCGATCAGGTAGTGTAAGGGTTACACCCGCTTCACAGTAACAGACCAATCTCCCTGTTAAATGCACCGCAAACAACCGCAAACAGTCCATTTGCACAACCGCAAACTCCCCATTTGCACAAGGTTGGATACCAAGCTAGCCATGTCCCGTTCCTTGTCCTCACTGATGTCATTGAAGGTCTCTTCATCCACCCAGCCACCAAGGGTCCCCGAAAGGTGACAATAAGCCCCCTGGGACGCCTGCTGTGTTTGGTCTTTAACCTCCTCAAAGCCACCTTCCTCCTCTGACTCCTCTTCTTCAGACTCCCAGAGTCTGGGGGCTTCCACTGCCCAGCATGGAATATTATACACAAGTCAGAGTCTGGGGGCTTCCACTGCCCAGCATGGAATATTATACACAGGTCAGAGTCTGGGGGCTTCCACTGCACAGCATGGAATATTATACACAGGTCAGAGTCTGGGGGCTTCCACTGCACAGCATGGACGATTATACGCGTTGACTCTGTCTGCGTTATTATAAAGGTGTGTACTGTTAAGTAGTACTATTCCTATCGGTTTAATCCCTGTTACTTCCACTATCAGGGGACGTGTATATGGCATGGATTTTTGGAAGCGGGAGATGGAAAAAGATGCTTGGTCGGTCCTCCCACTTCAAATTTGGGGCACTGCGCGTGCAATCTAAGGTGTCACCAGATATGAGTGTCACTGTGCACTGGCAAAAGTTGGCAGAGTAGATGCAATAGGCTTCACACACACGCCTGTAGGCAGGCAATTGCTATTCAATCTATTACAGTCAAAAAAGTGTTGTTTTATGTCACTGAGCACAATATAAGCTGTGAGCTTGACACAGGCAGGCAACTGAAATTAGATTACAGGAAAAAAATGGTTGTTTTCAATGTATGTTACACCACCAGGTATGAGTAGTGAAAATAAGCACAATATAAGCTGTTAGGTGTTAGCCTGTCACACACACGCTGGCAGGCAGGCATAGATTACACAAAAAAATTATAAAATAAAATAAATGATGTTCAAAGTTTCCTCACTGATAAAGTATAGGGGGCGAACCGAAAAGCGCATGTGTTCGCAGTTCGCGGCGGACGCGAACATGCGAAAATCGCTGCGAATAGTTCTCCGGCGAACTGTTCGGGACATCACTACCCATTAACCTCACAACAATTCTAGTTCCAAAAACAGGAAAATTGTAATGGTATCATGATTTTGAATACCGTAATTATCGGCATATAACATGCACCGGCGTATAACACGCACCTCATTTTAAGAAGGGAACTTCAGGGAAAAAAAAAAATTTCAAATAAAGAACTTTGAAGCAAAATCCTCAACCTCCCTCCTCAACCTCAACCCCCCTCCTCATCCTCAACCCCCCTCCTCATCCTCAACCCCCTCCTCAACCTGCCTCCTCATCCTCCCTCCTCAAATCCCCCATCCTCAACCCCCTCCTCAAACCCCCCATCCTCAAATCCCCTCAACCCCCCTCCTCAACCCCCCATCCTCATCCTCCTTCCTCAACCCCCCTTTCCTCAACCTCCCTCCTCATCCTCCCTCCTCAACCCCCCTCCTCAACCTCAACCCCCCTCCTCATTCTATCCCCCCCTCCTCAATCTAAACCCCCCTCCTCAACCTAAACCCCCCTAAATACCCGGTATATGCTAATGACGTGGCGCGCTGGCGCCCATGTGACGTCACCGGGTCAAGGAGCAGAGCGGAGGCCGGAGCAGAAGAGGGGGGTTTAGGTTGAGGAGGAGGGGGGTTTAGGTTGAGGAGGGGGGGTTAGAATGCAGAGGGGATTTAGAATGCGGAGGGAGGTTGAGGATGAGGAGGGGGGAGGGAATATCAGCGTATAACACGCACCTATCATTTGCACCCTATTTTCAGGTAAAAAAAGTGCGTGTTATACGCCGATAAATACAGTAAATTCATCCAAGAGTAATATTATTAAAATAAAGACAAATAACCTAATGTTGCCTTTAGACTTTTCATTCAAAAAAGCAAAATGTAAATATTCGATAATACATTTTTCAATATATTATATTTTTAACTAATTTTAGTATGTAAAATCAAACAGTCTAGAAGAATGCATAAAGTTAACTTTTATAAGCTTTAATAATGGCCTCAGCATGCCAAATGCTGACATTTCTACAAATCATGTTATTTCTCGAAAAAGAAAGAAAAAACTTTTTTTTAAAAAAGAGACTGAATGTGTCCCTTGTCTGAACAACTCTGCAACCAACAAAGTGCCCAATAAATGCTTATCTTGAATACTTATAGAATATGAAATGAAAAAAAATCATCAAAGGCAAGTAAATATTGTGGAAAGGGGGAAGTTTCCAATGTAAATAGGGAAATGGCAATGTGGGGAGACAACAGTAAGTGATCTTAAGAACTGTTTAAGAGACCCCATATATGAGAGATAAATAAATATAATGCAAATTATCAACCAATTTACAATTTTGGGAAAAACAAACAGCAGAAATTAAATTTCTATGTAGCTCAGAGAGCTTCTTTTTGTGGTTGCTGCTACACATGAAACACATTTATGATTTGATCCTGTCCTTACGGGCATCAGTGTTCAACATACTAAGAAAACACAAAACTTAATGTAGTTTGCTGCTGGAGAAACAGCCAATGGGCTGTGTTTGCAAGGGCCGAAAAGAACATTATTAATAAGATAGAATATCTACTAGCCCAGCTAGATAGGATAACAGAAAAGTGGCTTGTTTGAGAGTTGTATTTGATAGCAAACTTCCCATAGTGCTAACAAGCGTATGAAGTAATTACCATACAAATACTGATAAAACGTAAATTACTGGAGATAACATACCAAGAAAGTGCACCATTCAGAAGTATAGAAAATAGCTACCATGATAGCCTGAACGTTAACAATAACTATACAAAGCCAAGGACTGAGTAAAAAAACTCACATTCTATCCCTTATATGTGCAATCCTAATAATCCAAACAATATGACAAATATGTACAATTAAACCATGAATCAGTAAAATGGAAAATCAACACAATATTTGAATACTTTGAAAAATCACAGAATTATAAGAAACCTTTACTGAATCTAGGAAATGTATGTACCCATTAGCACAACTGTTTCTCTTGTAACTCGTATATGAGCTAAAACAGTCTTCTTTTTAAAAGGACTTCAATTTATTGGTCATGTTTTTAAAACAGCTGAATAATCCCGAGGCAAAATTTATATGTGCAACATCTTCTACTCAATTCAGCCTGAGGCACAACATGGGAGATCTTCTAATCCCAAAAGCTCCCCAAGAGAAAAAGGAACAATAGCTCTGTTAAGTGTATGAAGTCGATCCAAGTGCTCTAATTCCAATTATGCACTTCTTTCCTTACGCCTGGCAGATGCTGATCAGATAATTTGTACTTTCAGACTTCTGTGCTATAATTAACCTCAGTGTATCATTTTGAGGAAAGATAAGGTATTAAATGTCTGCCCTGCCAAGAACTCTTAGGAATTTCTTTCATATTGATGCTATATTTCTCTGCTCTACTTCCTGCTTATTCCTAAAGTAGAAGAAAATAAGACAAAAATAGAGAAAGGTATTGATTACGTAAGTGCAAATATATATTTGGTCAATTGTTTCAACAAATATTTTATCTATAATCTATATTTAGTTTGAAGTAGCAACTGTTCTTGATGTCTTGGTGTCCAATTTTTAGCATTCAACCTTGTAATGTATATGTACATTATAGTTATTAAGATAACACAAACAGTACTTCCATACAAACAGAAAGGTCATGTATTGGAACTGTACAAAATCTTGACGATAATTTTTCCACCTTGCTAAGTATTTAAATATAATTATTAATACTAATTATTCAAGATCTGCAAAGAGTTTTCAATCAAACTGAAAACAGCTGTTCAAGACAAAATCTCACCATCTCTTTCTACTGAAATGTAGACTTTTAAGTTTGTGTCCAGAAAAGATGCAAAAGATAGCAAATTTAGTGATGTAAATCCACTGACCAAGAGTTGTAACCTCACAGTTAATGTTACTGACAAAAGTATCCCAAAACCTATTCTAGTATAGCTTCTCACATATCAATGAAACCTTAAGGAAATATATGAAGACCTAATGATGTAACAAAATAGCAACAGTTCTGTTGTCTGAAACAAACTTTCTTACTGATTGGTTAACCTAAAATCAGTAATGCTTTTGACTTAATAAAGAGAGATCCCTGAAGTGCCAAATAAGTGCTTATCTTGAATATTTATAGAATAGGAAATGAAAAAGAAGCATCAAAGACAAGTAAATATAAATGTAAGAGGGGGGAAGGTTCCAAAAGTTTAAATAATGATTAGATGGCAATGTGGGGACACAACAGTAAGTGATCTTAAGAACTATTTAACAGACCTCATATGTGCAAAATAAATAAATAAAAATACAAAATATCTACCAATGTACTAATTTATTGTAAAAGAAAAAACAAAGTAACAAAAAAAAACACAGCAGAAATCAAAGTTATATGTATCTCAGACAGCTTCCTTCCATGGTTGCTGCTACACATGAAACACATTGATGATTTGATCATGTCCTTACGGGTAATTCATTATTAATGAGATGGAATATCTACTTGCCCACTTAGATAAAAATTGATTCATAGAAAAAGCTTGTCATTACTATGAATATGTTTATCCAATAAAAAAGGTGTCACTATATACTGCAATCCTCTGATCATTCATCTACATTACTGGACACTGCTACGTCACTATATATATATATATATATATATATATATATATATATATATATATACATAGATAGATAATAAATAGATAATTCATTTTACTTTTTAAATATGAATCTCATGGTAGTGAAGACCTTGCTTTTAGATAGAAAAACTAACTAAAAACTTCTGTAATTTTTTTTTATATAGAACACTATTCAATTAGCCGAATGGGATTGGAATGAGGCCCATAGAAAGTTACTCTATACAACTATATATGACTTGAAGGTACAGAAAATTAATAAAGTATTTTCAAAAAGAAAGAAAAAATTATAGAACTGGATTTAAATGTGTAACTTTTGCAAACAATGAAAAGGTATAAGGTTAATGACTACCATGATAAAATAACAAAAGTAACCTTAAATAATAATAAAAGACATAAAACATGGATGATAAAACAGAAATGGATTTTATTAGAAATAATGCAATAACAGAAAAGGTATATTCTAGTGATTATAGGACTACTGTGGTTAAAATGTACTCTTTTTAAAATGCCACTTGAAAATGAACAAGTTTTAGAAGGCAACACATTCTCTAATTTATTACTTTTTATTTGCATTTATGATGCTGTGAAATCTGCCATTTTGCTTTCAAGTGGCACAACTTCCTGTGTTGGGAGAAGACTTTGAACTTTGTATCTGCACAGTGGGAAAGTGTCAGTAACTGCAGCCAGTGCTCTCAGCAGTACCAATGGGCAGCTTGTAATTTCACAAGGACACCTCAGGAAGTAACAGACAGCAGCAGGCAATATAACAAAATGAAAACCTGCAGCAAAGAACAACTGCATAAAAAGTTGCAAAATCTAAATGTTGGTTTTAGTTTCCAATAACATTTTATGTGCTATATTGTGTTGAACAATTTACCATATAAGAAAAAAAATTACATTGGAAAAGTACATATATTGGAAAAGTACATTTTTATCCATGAAATATGATAATAATAATGTAA
Source organism: Discoglossus pictus (assembly GCA_027410445.1). NCBI lineage: Eukaryota > Metazoa > Chordata > Amphibia > Anura > Alytidae > Discoglossus > Discoglossus pictus. Next base: position 126,313,203 of record CM050166.1, read on the forward strand.
TATATGAAAACATGAAAATAAAATATGAAAAAAACATTAAAATAAAATAACTGAAATAAAATGTTACTTATGTGAATACATTTGAATATTAGATTATAAAGTTTGGATAATGAATTGTATAGTTTTATAGATTTAAAAAATGATGGTATAATATATTAAACATTAAGAGAAAATTGCAAACCTTAAACTGACTGCTCAAAGGTATATATATGTACGTTTCCTGGGTTTCAAATGTTTCCTAATAAACAGCTACTGATTAGTAGAAAAATATGTATTATATTGAAAAGTTAAATGTACTTACATATTTATATGCTAGATACTGTTATCTGGATGTGCAAACCCCTAGGAAGCTTACATAAAGTGTACCCTGCAGGGTACAGTGTGTGACCACTAAAGGAAATGATGGTTGGTGGGGTCACAGCTGAAATTGACCATAAGGAGACAGGCAGAGAGGAAAAAACAGACAGCGACTGCTAGATTGTGATACAAATGTTTCAGTCTTTACTTCCTCATGATTGGCCAAAACAATTTTTCAAATTGTATACCAGTTTAGCCTGGGTTTGGAGAGTGTTAACCCTAAGTTACAACTGACAGAAATTAAAAGATATTTTGCTAACTTCACGGTATGTGTTTAAATGCTTATTTTGGTCTTTTTTTTCATGCACTACTAATTTATTAACTTTTATTTGTAACGCACCAACATATTCCGTAGTGCTATACAGGGGATAAAAACAATGAAAAATACAGTATTAGCAACCTTCCAAAAATGGAGGACCCTGTGTTGTGTTTAGAGTCTTTGCAGATAATTCTCCTCTATCAGATGCACTCGTAATCCAGCTCACTTACTTATGCCTTTAAGTGCTGATAAAGACTGATGCTAGAGTAATGTAACATAAATACTGTACATAAATACACGAATCAAACAAATGAAATAAATACACCTGACTGTCATATGAAATCAGCATGTGATGAAATGTGATAAGGCAAAGAAGTCCTGAAGAGGCTGAAAATGTCTGCAGATTATATCTGAATTTTAATGATAGACACTGTACTGTTTGTCTTGATAAAGATCCCCATAGGGGAACGAAATGTTGGTTCCCTACAGACTACTTTTGTATTATATACTGTACATGATAATATAGGGGCATAGTAAGCAAAGAGAAGGAGGACTGTAGACATGGAAGTAGCACAAATCTGTATAGATTTCATAGACAACATAAAGCCTAAATACACCCATGTTCTTTTGTTGTATTTATAGTGTTTTTCACATATTATGTACTTTTATATTGTGATGCATTTCAGCAACAGTTGTGTTTTTACTGTTTACTTCTCCTGGGCACCAGTTATTTTTATTATATAGTATTATGTATAAGAAATCATTTTATTGATAATGAATGATGCTTATGCTGACAGAATATATATTTTTACCTTGAAGTGATCAGGACACTAGTGTCTTTCATTAAATGAATATATTCTAAACAAAATAATGTTGGAGCAGAACTACATATGGCTTAAGAGTTCAAAATAATAATTTGGACAATAAAGGTTGGACATCTGATTTTCACAGGATGTTCTTCTATCGTCTATCAATACATAGTGTGCTGGCTCAAAGCAACGCTATAAGAGCCATTATATTTTCCATGTTCAATCTGGCCCTTTTCTAACAGAAATAATCAGCATCCTCCATAGACAAATATAAGAACTCCATGCGCTGTGTAAATTGGCTCATTTTTCGTACTACATATTTTGGAGAGCCACATTTAATTAAAACATATATCATGTGTCCAAGAAATGAGGTCCTGCTGAAATACTGTACAATGGATTGTTCAATCTGCTTATGCAATGCATAAATCCTAAATGGGAAGTGTTAGTTTTTCAGGTTATATGTTTATGTATTTACTTTTAGTTTGTTTATTTGTAATACTTAGAAACATTGGGTGATTGGTAAGCTGCATTTGCAGAGTTGCTCTGAACTGTATATTATGCCAAAGTGAATTAATATTGTGCTTTTCTCTAAATAGATGGATGATATAATCACAGTGTGCAATCAGACTGCTTTAAACCTTCAGATTTTTATATAGCCATAAAACCTCTAAAACAGAACATTTAACTATATCGATGCTGGCAAATATGAGTCTTGCCCAAGCACAGGTGCCTAAAAAACAGCAGACCCTACCATTATTATGTTATCATATATGACATATGTATAAAAATGTAACATTTCCCTTTTTTTGTGTTGTGCCATTGGCCTACATTGATAAACTTACAAGCACTACCACTCATCTTTTAAACTTGTTATAATTTCTCTTATCTGTTTGATATATGTATTTAGGACTGCATTATGAGAAACACTCATGTGCAAATAACTTCTTAACAGTGGCGGAGCAAAAAAAATAAATGCGGGCCCCTCCCTCCAGTACTAACATTATATATACTAGGATATTGCCTGTCAAAAATTACAGGAGTAAAATTGTAAGCCTGGCAATGCTGTTTGCCACATAATTTGGGGGTGAGGTTGCCCCTCATTGTTTTTGGTGGTTTTTGCTGTACGCGTTTCGGATGTTAAGTTCATATTTTTGTGACCTCGTATAGTTTTTTTCCCGAAGTCCCGCGGGTCGTATTTTCTTTTGTGTAAGTCTGTATTTCCTCTTTACGCGTTAGTGTTTTTTTCTAAGTCCCTCGGGTCATATTTTTTTTTTTATAAGTCCCGCTGCGTGTTATTTTTTGCGAAATAACGTGTTTTTTTTGGGTTAAGTGTTAGTGCCTTAATTTAATTGTTAGTGACTTGGTGTAAGTGTTACTGCCTTGGATTAAGTGTTACTGTCTTGGGTTAAATGTTACTGTCTTGTTTAAGTGTTACTGGCTTGCGTTAAGTGTTACTGGCTTGCGTTAAGTGTTACTGGATTCAGGCTCTTTTTTACTGCCTTGTTTTCATCCTGTTTACGTTTTTTCGGACGCCGTTTTTTTTTCACACTGAAAAAACTGCAAATATGCCTCAAATTAACTTACAACCTGACTCACAGGCTTCCTGACTCTCCCGCTGTGCTGTGTGTGAGTGTGGAAGTGAATTTGAGGCATATTTGTGTTTTTTTAATGGTCTTTTCAGTTGCGTGGTCTGGGCGTTTTATGTGCTTCGGTCCTACGTCCTAGGGGGCTTGCGATTCCAGTTGCGTGATGCAGCTGTTTTACGTGCTTCGGTCCTAAGTCCGAAGGCACTTATTGCAGACTAAGTCCTGCGCCACTGGCGATGAGCACCTGTGGCGCTCATAGCGAGGCCTGCAATGAGTGCCTTTGGCGCTTATTGCAGCCTAAGTTTTGCAGGCCTCACAGTTGCGGCCCTCGCTTTGCGAGGCCCGCAATACTTAACATTGCGTGACCAACGGCCCGTATATCCATAACTATTATATGTGATATATATATATATATATTATATATATATATATATATATATATATATATACCGTATATACTCAAGTATAAGCCAAGTTTTTCAGCCCTTTTTTTAAGGCAAAAAAGGACCCCCTCGGCTTATACTCGAGTCACTCACCCCCCTGTGTCTCTCTAACCCCCCTGTGTGTCTCTAACCTCCCCTGTGTGTCTCTAACTCCACTGTGTGTCTCTAACTCCCCTGTGTGTCTCTAACCCCCCGTGTGTCTCTCTACCCCCCCGTGTCTCTTTCCCTCCCCCCTCCTCAACCTAAACCCCCCTCCTCAGCATAAACTCCCCTCAACCCCCCTCCCCGGTATATCCTAATGACGCGGCATGCATGTGACGTCACATGTGCGCCGGCGCCGGGTCAAGGAGCAGAGGCCGGAGCACAAGTAGGTAAGTGAGGGGAGAGGGGGGAGGTATTTAGGGGGGTTTAGGTGGAGGAGGGGGGTTGAGGGGGGTTTAGGCTGAGGAGGGGTGTTGAGGAGGGGGGTTGGGGTTGAGGAAGGTTGAGCGGGGAGGTTGAGGGGGGTTGAGGTGGGTTGAGGTTGAGGAGGGGGGTTGAGGGGGGTTGAGGTTGAGGGGGGAGGTTGAGGATGGGGGGTTGAGGATGAGGATGGGGGGGTTGAGGATGGGGGGGTTGAGGAGGAAGGTTGAGGATGGGGGGGTTGAGGAGGGGGTTGAGGATGAGGAGGGGGTTGAGGATGAGGAGGGAGGATGAGGAGGGAGGATGAGGAGGGGGTTGAGGATGAGGAGGGAGGTTGAGGAGGGAGGAGTGAGGTTGAGGATGAGGAGGGAGGTTGAGGATGAGGAGGGAGGATGAGGAGGGAGGATGAGGATGAGGAGTGGGGTTGAGGAGGGAGGTTGAGAATAGGAGGGGGGTTGAGGAGGGTGATAAGGGAGGGGGAAGAGACAAAGGAAAGGGAGAGGGGAGAAGAGACACGGGAGAGAGAGGGGGGACACAGAGGGCACAAGAGGGACACAGGGGACAGCACATTTCCCACCCTCGGCTTATACTCGAGTCACTCATTTTACCCAGTATTTTGTGGTAAAATGGGTGCCTTGGCTTATACTCGGGCATATACGGTATATATTTTTTTATTTTTTTATTTATGTGGCAATAATGTTGAATATATATAAAAAGGGCTCCCTTCTCAATCTTCCTCTTTCTCTCCCCTCCAATTACCCCTGGTGGCTCCTCCTCCCCAGGGGCTCCCGTTTGCAAGCCTCATAGGAATCAAGAGGGGTGGGGCGTAAGGCTGAGCGGGCATAGGGGACGCTGGCTGAAGGGGGCCAGGTTGCTGAGATGGGGGATTTAAAAAAAACATGTAATTTAAAAAAAAAAATAGACTACCAGAGGGCACGGCTGCATTGTACCACCTGAACTGGCGGTAACTCCTCTCATGTTTCTTATCCTTTATCTATGCGATTTACTGTAGTAATCAGTATTTGTTCTGGTGAATGATTTTCTCTTGATATTGCTGTCTTATACTTAGAGTATTAATGTATATGCACACAGCAGCTTTTAGTGGTTTAAACATTGACAGTTATACATAAATTCCCAAATCCATGTTTTTGATGGATATACACCCATCCATAGTGCAGAAAAATGGCATTCAGAAGAGCCCAGAAAGCAAGTTTACACAGAACATGGATGTTAGAAAAAATATATTATTTAAACTTTTACAAGCTTCAAGTGGGATACATGTTAAATGTATTAATACAGTGGGGGTCTGGAAGAAAGAGACAACAGATCTTGAGAAAAATCAAAAGAATCTGAAACAATTGCATGGTTAAAAATAACATTGTTTACATATTTTAATTAACCATAAATATATTTTTGGCAAGCAAGATAGCAATGCATGTAGAGTGAACAGTATATATTGATCTCTCTAATGAACCACATTGCAATCACAGTATACTTCTAATGGCTGAGACATGTGTGAGCCCTAATAACAAAAATATGATGCAAAAGGTACATGTTAAAGTTGTGTTTCCCTTAAATGTCACTGCAAGGTCTAATATATTAGTAAGAGCTTTTATCCTAAAGTGTGCAATATTTTCATTCTGATTTTAGTTATGTTAAACATCCTACACAGTTGTAACTTCAATTTGGAGATGTCTGACAGTGGGCTGTACAGAGGACTAGAAAAATTGTGCTCATAAGGTCTAACTAATAATAATAATTATTATTATTATTAATACTAGTAATACTTGTTGTGTCATTCAGTTGTGTCCAACTCTCTTTGACCACATGGACTGCAACACACCAGGAACATTTTATTCCAAGGTGGTCTCCCATCCAAGTACTGACCATGCCATACCCTGCTTGGCTTCAGGGTGGTGTGACCTCTGAAATCGAATCCAGGTATGGAAAGCACTGAATCCGAACCACTGGACCACAAGGGAACCCTTAGTAATACTAATATTAGTATTACTATTACAATGGACCTGAAGCTCTCTGCTTCAAAAAATAATAAAAAAATAATAGGGTTTCTGAAACCGACTACAAATGCTTCTTATTATGTTGCAATACCCTATTCTAGACAGGTTTCATTGCTGCGCTACAATGACATAGAGCTCTTTATGCTATTATAAAAGTGACAGAGACAAGTTCTCACCAGTCTACTTAGAAAGTATTACCCTGATGCTTTCTTTAGCGCTACCTTATTCTTGAACATTATAGTCATTATTGATGCCACTTAAAAAAATTACAACATACTTGCCGGATGACCTACCGACCACTGTAGCTCAGCAGGAATATATCAGTTAATTGAAACATTCTTCTACAATTCATCCATCTGCAATTGCATATTTGTAGTTTTTCAAAAGGCGTTGCCTGATTAATTAGCCTACATACATGATTTAATTGCATTTTGGCAGATCCATAACCAAAGCATAGTAACTAACATTAATTATTATGATTAATATTACTTATTATTTATAAGGCATCAATATTTTATTTTTTATTATTAGGTTAATTCAAATAATTTGCAAGGATACTGTGTAAAAGAATGTCACTAATACATTTCCTACTATGCAAACTTCCCTAAATATTATAGACTTATACACATGTAATGATGTGTGAAAATGCACTTTATCTTAAATCACTGGCACTGTAGCTACTCATATAAAGAACTTTTTACTCATCTTTTATTACTGATGTTTATATTTGAGTGAGGTCCAACTGCCTTATTAGTATTTTACTTACTTTTCTATATATAAGTAGAGAAAACCACCAGCCCCCAAGCATTTCTATTTACTCCAATGAGAAAATAATCACAATCATAGAGATATATGCCGTTGATCGACCACTGTGGTCAATGATTTCAAATATGGACACGTAGCAGCGAGAAGTAGATCCCTCATAACTGTGGGAGCTTTTTTTTTCAGTAGCTAGGGAGCCATCATATGGCTTTTCTCAGAAAAAAAAAACCCTCAAACTAGGTGACACGCACCAAGGTGGTTACTCTCTCGCATGTATGCTCGCAGGAGACTGAGTCTGAAGCTCAGTGGTCTCCATAGCAAAGCTACACAATGGTACCCACTACGTTAACACTCTACACTAGCACTAACATCATCCCTTATCTATTTTTCCAGCAATATATATGTATGAAGACAGACAGAAAACTTATAGACACACACAGTAGCTTACATAAACCTTCCACATGCTTTTTTTTTTTTTTAGCAGAGAAAAGCTTTCATTTTTCTTGTTCTACCTCTCTCCTTGGGAAGCAGAGCGTACAGTAATTAGTGTTATATAACTGCATGCAAAGTTTGCATAATTATATGCAGAAATTTGCATCTAAAATGTAGTTATTTTCTAGGAAATCCAGGCATTGGCTCATTTTGCTAGATTAAAGTACTCTAAAAGACACACATATGACATTAAAATAATGTAATATATTCTGTATTGTATACCAAGCTGCACAGTGAACAAATCTTAGTACCCAATGCCACAGGTATCCTCAAGAAAATATACATACAAGCTAAGCACTTCCACTAATACAAAGAAGATGTGTGTTGTGCAGTATATTTGTTGAATGTACACTGTATTTGCCACAATTACAACTTCCACTACCAGAATCAGTATGTGTTGTATGTAAATATATCAAATGTCATGCTATGTTGTTGTTCAGTCATTCAGTTGTGTCAGACTCTCTGTGACTCTATGGAACGCAGCATGCCAGGCGTATCTATTTGCCACTGCCCCTCTGAGCTCCTTCAAGGACATGTTCATTACTTCATCTATCCATCTCTGTCTCTGCTGTCCCCTTCTTCAAGTGACTTTAAGCTTTCCAGCAAAGTCTTCTGATAATATGGCCAAAATATATGAGCTTCAGCCTCATGATCAAACCTTTAATTAAACAGTTTGGCATGATTTCCTGTAGTTTTGATTTATTTGATTTTCTTGCAGTTCAAGGGAGTCTAAGCAGTTTTCTCCAACACCGCAATTTGGAGGCCAACTCTTGCACTCTCCTCTTTTACCCTTCTCAAAAGGCCAGTTAGTTCCTCCTCACTTTCAGGAATCAGAGTAGTATCATCTGAGTATCTGAGACTTTTGATATTTCTCCCAGCAATATTGATTCCTGCTTTGGATTCGTCCAGTCCAGCCATGATGTATTCCGCCTTTAAGTTGAATAAATAAGGTGATAATATACAACCTTCTCCTACTCCTTTCCCGATCTAGAACTATTTAGTTGCTCTATGTTCGGTTCTGAACATGGCTTCTTGGTCCATATACAAATTTCTCAAAAGGCGCATGAGATGGTCTGGTACTCCTATCTCTTTAAGAACTTGCAACATTTTGTTGCGACCCACACAGTCAAAGGTTTGAAGCAGAGGTAAATATTTTTTTCTGGAACTCTCTTGCTTTCTCTATCCAGCAGGACCCTTGATCTCTTGAGTCTCTGCCTCTGCGAAACCTGGTTTGCCAATATGGTTGTTCCATATATTTATGGAGCTGAGCTTGTAGGATCTTAAGCATTTACCTTGCTGGCATGTGAAATTAGTGCAATTGTTTGATAACTGGAGCACTCTTTGGCACTGTCTTTTTTGGGGATTGGAACATAGATTGACCTTGCCTAGTCTACTGGTCACTGTTGAATTTTCCAATTTTGTTGGCATAAGCAAATAACACTTTCACTGTATCATCTTGTAGGAATTTGAACAGTTAATTCAGCTGATATTTCATCAACTCCTGCAGCCTTGTCATCAGCAAATGTTCCTAGGGCCCATCTCATTTCACTCTCCAAGATATCTGGCTCCAGATCATTGGACAAACTATTGAGGTTATCAATGGTGTTAAGATTCTTCCTGTATAGATCTTCTATGTATACCTGTAATCTCTTCTTTACTTCAGCTACTTCTGTAAAGTCCCTAACATTTTTGTCTTTGACTTTACCATTATATTATCTTCTATCTTTTTACATCACTCAGTATAGAATGTCTCCTTGTCTCTTCTTGCTACCCTCTGGAAATATTTTCCTATCTCTGCTACCTTTCGCTTTTCTTCTTTCCTGGACTACGTCTTTCAAATTTCCTGCTATAGAAAACTTGTATTAGTTACAAGTTGTATAGTGCTGCTGTTCTCAACCTTTTTTGCCTGAGGATTGGCTTGTTACCTTCCAGTGGTCATGGGGACAGGCTACTCACTATACATTGCTCATGGGAACTGGCTGTTGGCTCGATTATGTGGTTTCCATAGGAAATCTTATCAAATGCTCATGTAAGCCTAAAGATAGATATTATATGCGGCCCATACCAAACCATTACTTTTAAAGCATTATGTGATCACTATGTGTAAAGTGTCACATGTGGTCAGTACGTGTCCGCCATTCCCTACTCTATGAGGTTTTTTTTTACAGAAAAAGGGCAGGTACATGGCCTTCATAAGCACCTAAACTCCTTAAAAGAACACTTAAGAGACAATTAAGAAGTTAAGAATGTCCATTAAAACTCAGCACAAAAAAAAACAGCATAAAGAACCATTTTAAGGACTCTACTAAAATGAAAAAAAGGCCTACACATCCTAAGCCATGCCACCAGGGTCGTGTTTAACTGAGAAATGTACAATAATAAATTCTAAAGAGCAATCAATTAAATTACAATATCAACTACAAATACCATGCAATATGTGTGAAATTAACATATAATGTGATGTATCTGAACTACAATGTTCATGTGCAGTGATAATAAACCTCATCAATGTGGTAGGAATCACATACAGATTGTCAACACATTAACATATGGCATAACACCTAATACATTGATGGTAAAGTACCGTATATACTCGAGTATAAGCCAAGTTTTTCAGCCCTTTTTTTAAGGCTAAAAGGGCCCCCCCGGCTTATACTCGAGTCACTCTTCCCCCCTTGTGTCTCTCTACCCCCCCCCGTGTCTCTCTAACCCCCCTGTGTCTCTTTCCCTCCCACCTCCTCATCCTCAACCCCCCCGTGTCTCTTGCCCTCCCCCCTCCTCACCCTCAACCCCCCCCCCCTCATTCTAACCCCCCCCTCTCCCCTTACTTACCTGCTCCGGCCTCCGCTCCTTCCGGGTCTTGATGTGGCGCGCATGTGACGTCACATGCGCGCCACGTCATTAGCATATACCAGGTGCCGGCACCCGATATATGCTAATGCCGTGACGTCACACGCGCGCAACGTCATTAGCATATACAGGGTGCCGGCACCCGGTATATGCTAATGCCGTGACGTCACACGCACGCCACGTCATTAGCATATACCGGGTGCTGGCACGCAGTATATGCTAATGACGTGATGTCACACGCGCGCCACGTCATTAGCATATACCGGGTGCCGGCACCCGGTATATGCTAATGACGTGGCGCGCATGTGACGTCACATGCGCGCCACATCAAGACCCGGAAGCAGCGGAGGCCAGGGCAGGTAAGTGAGGGGAGAGGGGTATTTAGAGGGGTAGTATGAGGGGGGGTTTAGAATGAGGAGGGAGGTTGAGAAGGGAGGTTTAGGAGGGGGTTTAGGATGGGGGGTTGAGGTTGAGGAGGGAGGTTGAGGAGGGGGTTGAGGATGGGGGGTTAAGGTTGAGGAGGAAGGCTGAGGAGGGAGGTTTAGGAGGGGGTTGAGGATGGGGGGGTTGAGGTTGAGGAGGGAGGTTGAGGAGGGGGTTGAGGATGAGGAGGGGGGCTGAGGATGAGGAGGGGGCTGAGGATGAAGAGGGGGGCTGAGGATGAGGAGGGGGGCTGAGGAGGGAGGTTGAGGATGAGGAGGGGGGTTGAGGAGGGAGGATGAGGATGAGGTGGGAGGATGAGGAGGGAGGTTGAGGATGGGGGGGGTTGAGGATGGGGAGGTTGAGGATGGGGGGGTTGAGGATGAGGAGGGGAGTTGAGGTTGAGGAGGCAGGTTGAGGAGGGGGTTGAGGATGAGGAGGGGGGTTGAGGTTGAGGAGGGTGTTGAAGATGGGGGGTTGAGGAGGAGGGGGTTGAGGATGAGGGGGTTGAGGAGGGAGGTTGAGAATGAGCAGGGATGATGAGAAGGGAGGTTGAGGATGAGGAGGGAGGATGAGGAGGGAGGTTGAGGAGGGAGGTTGAGGATGGGGGGGTTGAGGATGGGGAGGTTGAGGATGGGGGGTTGAGTTTGAGGAGGGAGGTTGAGGAGGGGGTTGAGGATGAGGAGGGGGGTTGAGGTTGAGGAGGCAGGTTGAGGAGGGGGTTGAGGATGAGGAGGGGGGTTGAGGTTGAGGAGGGGGTTAAAGATGGGGGGTTGAGGTGGAGGGGGTTGAGGATGAGGGGGTTGAGGAGGGAGGTTGAGAATGAGTAGGGATGATGAGGAGGGAGGTTGAGGATGAGGAGTGGGGTTGAGGAGGGAGGTTGAGAATGAGGAGGGGGGGAATAGACACAGGGAAGGGAGAGGGGGGAAGAGACACAGGGAAGGGAGAGGGGGGAAGAGACACAGGGAAGGGAGAGGGGAGAAGAGACACTGGAGAGAGAGGAGGACACAGAAGGCACAAAAGGGACACAGGGGGCAGCACATTTCCCACCCTTGGCTTATACTCGAGTCACTCATTTTACCCAGTATTTTGTGGTAAAATAGGTGCCTTGGCTTATACTCGGGTCGGGTTATACTCGAGTATATACGGTAAGTGCCACCCGAAGTCCAGCATTGCAGTATAATTCTGGCTATGTATTCAGGTTAATTTAGGTTAAGCCAAGGTGCATGACTGCAATGAGTATTATAGAGTTACTCACCTGGGTTCAATCAAAAAGAACCCAAATACAGAAGTGTATAATATGAAACTAACAATAATAGTGAATTGCTCATCTTGTTAATCTGTTCAGAACACCAGAATGACTTTCACCTAGGATAATGAAATCCCATTCACCTAAACAGAGCAAGTGTTATTGAACAATTGAAAAATAGTAAGATATAACAGTTTGTAAGATTTATCCTTTACTATTCCAATAACAATCCTACCTGCTGTTGATCTCCAGCAGTACTACCAATGCTGTATTGTTTTTCAAACTATAAAGTAATATAATAAAACGCACATTGTATATTACAGATCTGTGATCTCACATTGATGCATTGGGATGACACTCTAAAGAAGAGTACTTGCTCTATCAAATTCTCTGGGTTTTGGGCCTTATCCGTTAAACCTTGTGGAAAAGCTCTCTCTGTGAACCATTCAACTCCCTCCCACTCCGACCACCTCCAATGTTGGGGCTATTTACTCCAGAATCCTTGTAGGGCCGTTCTCCCCCTGATATGAATTCCCACAGTGCTAACCTCCGCTGCCACCTCTCTTCACTCAGGGGGGAAGCTACCAGTGGTGCAGTGCAACGGAGCCCTCCTCTGAGGTGGGGCCGAATGCTGTGTAATTGTTTTTCTGCCTTTAATTTTTTTTCTGTGATGTACGGGCCCCAAACTGCCATGACCCTCTACCTTCCTGGCTGGGTACGTGTCAGTTTAAAAAAGAGCATTTCCACTAAAGCTCCAAGAGGTGGCAGTTTGGGGCAGTTCAGCATGTTGGAGATGTGTAACAGAAAGAATATATTACTATCTGTAGCTTAGTGCAGGGGCTCCTCCCCCCTAGCCCTCCCTGAATCCCCTTGGCAGCAACAGCCCTGGAGCTGTGATGCAGGCAGAGGATCTTCACACAGGCAGGAGGTAAGGGAAGAGGAGCAACAGAGGATGTTTGCATTAATAGATGCAACCACAACCCTGCACAAATATCAACACCCTTCTCACAGACTTCCACTGATGTATTACGGATGCCTCCAGGGTCAAGCAGACACATCAACAATTCATTTTTAAATAAAATCTAGCTTTATAACTTTCACATGTTTAATTATCCTCTTAGTCAGAGTCAAGGTTTTCACCCCCCCCCCCCAGGTAAATAGCCAATACATTGCATTAAAAAAATCAGCAGTTGTGTTTTCCACCCATAATATTCTTTCTAAACTCGAATTCATTTGGTGGCAAAATACTAATCCCACCTTGCCTCATACATATATTAAAAGTCTTTAATACATTCATTAGCTTTTTAAAAATACATATTTACACATTTACAGTGCTTACTATATCATTTAAAATATATATATTTACAGTAGCCTTAATGAACACTTGTTAATAAAAAGATTAAAAGTGAAAAAAGAAAAATTGCCAATTATTATGTAATGTAAAAACATACCAGAGGTGAAGCCTGCAATTTTGTGGGCTGTTAATAATGTTTCTATTAGGGGGCTCGAATCAAATGTGCATCTCTCATTAAAACAAAAGTAAAGAGCACTGGGCTTGCTCTTACGATAAAAATATACCGGTACTCTTGGCCATTACTGACGCTAGGAACAAATTAAACATGCTTCTTTAAGTTAACAATTCAAATACTTGGATCAAGAGATCTTTATGTGATAAGGGTCATAAACACGAAGCGCCCCCTCACCCATAAATTCACAGGATTTACTAATCACAACTAACTGTTAACAATCTGAACTTCCACAGGCACTATCACACATAACCCAATTTCGATTAATGCCAAATTAACTAAATTGTTTATTCTTTTTACAGTGTGCAGACCAGGCTAATGCCCCCACAAAATATGCAGTTTCCATAATGAATGCTCCCTCCCTAAATATACAAGACAACAGATCCCTTGAATGCACAGATCACACCAGAAGAAATAAAAGCCATCCTTTAGGCAAATCACCTGGTCCTTATGGGTTTATTGCTCTGTATTATAAAAACATTTACAATATATTATTGCCATACCTAGGCAATCTTTTTTCATCAATGATGGTTGTAAACAATATTCTGTGTTAACATTGGTTGACATTTCAGTTATGCCAAAACCAAAAACCTTTTAAATGTAAAAAAAATGTAGACCCATTTTACATAAATATCAATATTAAAATGTTTATGAATCTTTAATTCAAATGGATCAGATTTGGTTCAATCATTCCAGGGAGGCAGGCCCCCGATAATATAAAGACAATTCTAAATTCAACACATGTATCTCATAAATATAAGATGCAATTGTGTTTATTGTCCTTAGACATTGAAATGCATTTGACTTTATATGGGTTTCCAGGGATATTTTATCAATACACTAACAGTATACAACTTTGAGGACCATCCTCAGATGTCATTCAAATACAAAAGAGAACGTGTCAAGTCTTTCACCTATTACTAGCTATTTTTGCTATGTTAATGGAACCACTGGAGCTAGAATAAGAAATAATATTGATATGAGTGATATTAAAATAAATAAATGCCTCTTTGCCAGTTTAAATTGTGAAATGGTTGTGGTCTAGAATCTCCATACTTTGTCTAAAAATAATGTTTATGTTCGTTTTTTCTGATTGGCCAGTATAAACAATCGGAGATTAGTAAAAAAAAAAAAAGAGGATGAGCATATTTTGCTTGCGGTCTAACTGTTAGAGATCATTTTTTTAAACTTCTATAAAATGCAGTGCAATACATTTGACACAATTATAGTTGAAACAGAGTATAAAGAATAAAAGTATTTTAAGGTAACTCTGTTGAATATATATAGGGTAATCTGCAGATTCTCTGAAGCTTGATTGAAACAAGATGGCGATTTTGTGTTCACTTTTCCATGCATAACATCAATTGCTGCCCGTTACCAGCTTCAGAGAAATGAGTGAATCAGGCCTTTCATCTCTAGTTTCCAAACCTGGTTTATGATCACATCTGATTTTAGACTCTAAAAACACATTAAATACAAACTAGTTCTATTCTGTACCTCCAGGGATACAAAAACAATTATTCAAACCAATACTGAAATGTTTTGCTGATGGTTTGTTGATGAACCCATGTGAGCCTCAATGCCTTTTTCATTTGTGCCCAGAGTTCTTGAGAACTCCAGGAATGAAAGTCTTTATGTCTGAAGCATACCGTACTTTCAACTTGGGAAAATAGAAACCACAGAAAATATCATCTCTTAAAAGTTATTTCATCCTCCAAAGTGAAGCACTCAGGCTACAATTTATTTTATCTCACTTGAAATTCTTGATATTTTATATGTAAAAAATATTATATTCCATCTCTTTTAAACTAAAGTACTTTTTCAAGTATTTTGACCTAGTTCTAGAACTTAACCATTTCAATCTCCAAGATTTATACTTTGTTTAATCTATGTTTTGCATCGGTAAAAATAGTTAAAGGGATACTGAATTCACAAATGTTCTATTATGTATTTAAAAAGATCATCATTAAAGATCTTCATTAGAAATGAATGGGCTTTTATGAATGAAAAATGAGTGGCTTATAGAGTAGATATTAAGCAAAAGTGAGGCAAGAACAGGATGTTTTTTCCACCTCTTGTCCTGACATGTTACATAAAAACGAACAATAGGAATCCCATTCTTTATTTAAACATTGGTGAGGTTTTGTTTTTAATCTCAGTTCTTTTGAATGCCTAAACATGCCTTCTAAGTGACGGACAGTCTCCATTTTAAGAGAAAATTCCCTTTGTTCCTCCAGGAAAAATTTATCAAGATTTATCAAATGTCTGTTCTGGAGTATATATGAATTTTAGAGAATTGTGACATATTAAAGTAGTTAAGACATATACAGTGCCTTGCAAAAGTATTCACCCCACTTGACTTTTTACCTATTTTGTTACATTACAGCCTTAAGTTCAATGTTTTGTTAATCTGAATTTTATGTGATGGATCAGAACACAATAGTCTAAGTTAGTGAAGTGAAATGAGAAAAATATATACGGTACATAAAACTATTTTTAGAAATAGAAAAGAGAAACTTGGCATGTGCGTATGTATTCACCCCCTTTGTTATGAAGCCCATAAAAAGCTCTGGTGCAACCAATTACCTTCAGAAGTCACATAATTAGTGAAATGGTGTCCACCTGTGTGCAATCTAAGTGTTACATGATCTGTCATTACACCCCTTTTTTTAAAAGCCCCAGAGGCTGCAACACCTAAGCAAGAGGCACCACTAACCAAACACTGCCATGAAGACCAAGGAACTCTCCAAACAAGTAAGGGACAATGTTGTTGAGAAGTACAAGTCAGGCTTAGGTTCTAAAAAAATATCCAAATCTTTGATGATCTTTAGGAGCACCATCAAATCTATCATAACCAAATGGAAAGAACATGGCACAACCGCAAAACTGCCAAGAGATGGCCGCCCACCAAAACTCACGGACCGGGCAAGGAGGGCATTAATCAGAGAGGCAGCACAGAAACCTAAGGTAACCCTGGAGGAGCTGCAGAGTTCCACAGTAGAGACTGGAGTATCTGTACATAGGACGACAATAAGCTGTACGCTCCATAGAGTTGGGCTTTATGGCAGAGTGGCCAGAAGAAAGCCATTACTTTCAGCAAAAAAACTAAATGGCACGTTTTAAATTTGCGAAAAGGCATATGGGAGAGTCCCAAAATTGATGGAGGAAGGTGCACTGGTCTGATGAGACTAAAATGTAACTTTTCGGCCATCAAAGAAAATGTTATGTCTGGCGCAAACCCAACCCATCACATCGCCCAAAGAACACCATCCCATAATGATGGCAGCATCATGCAGTGGGGATGTCTTTCAGCAAACGGGACTGGGAAACTGGTCAGAGTTGAGGGAAAGATGGATGGTGCTAAATACAGGGATATTCTGGAGCAAAACCTGTACCACTCTGTGCATGATTTGAGGCTAGGACAGAGGTTCACCTCCCAGCAGGACAATGATCCCAAACACACTGCTAAAGCAACACTTGAGTGGTTTAAGGGAAAACATGTAAACTTGTTGGAATGGCCTAGTCAAAGCCCAGACCTCAATCCAACAGAAAATCTGTGGTCAGACTTAAAGATTGCTGTTCACAAGCGCAAACCATCCAACGTGAAGGAGCTGGAGCAGATTTGCAAGGAGGAATGGGCGAAAATCCCAGTGGTAAGATGTGGCAAGCTCATGGAGACTTATCCAAAGCGACTTGGAGCTGTCATTGCCGCAAAAGGTGGCTCTACAAAGTCAAGTTATTGACTTTTTCTGTTTTTTTGTCCTATTTGTTGTTTGGTTCACAATAAAAAAAAAAAACAGTTGTTAGCATGTTCTGTAAATTAAATGATGCAAATTATCAAACAATCCATGTTAATTCCAGGTTGTGAGGCAACAAAACACAAAAAAATGCCAAGGGGGGGGGGGATACTTCTGCAAGACACTGTACATATATATATATATATATATATATATATATATACACAAAATATATATATATATATATATAGTTAATATTTGTTCATATTGCTCAAGCTACTGCTATTGTTAGTGAATAGCAAAAACAATAGAAAATAGTGTGTCAAAATAGGTATCTCTCTTTGATCACTTAAAATGTTAGGAGTTTTGCAGATAACAGAGTAATTGAGTCCTTATTTCTCCTCACGTTTCTTTCAATTCATTAGCATTGCCTGGGTAGAATACACCCTGTTATCTTCCATTTTTCTACATTGCTGTAGTGTTACTTTTTTCTAAAGTAATATAATTAAGTTTTAGGAAGAAAAAGTTTATAAAGCTTGCTCTGCATGATCGAAAGTTGGAATTACAGTGGTTCTTTAAAACCTCTTAATGCAGAGGAAATTATCTTTTCAAGAATAGAAATACAGAACAGCTACATTAAAGGAAAGCACTCAGACAGAAAGAAGAGTAGTTCCATAATGATTTAGGTCAACAATTATGATCATCATATGGGTCTTTCATCTGTGGACCTTTTACAATAGGATGTCCCATGGAGACTGATTATAGACTGGAAATTCCAATGAATGTATGAGCATTGATCACAGTATGTCTTATTCTTTAAGTCCTTAATCCTTTTAGAGGAATCTCTATGATTGATCCCTTTTTTCACAGTTGACTTTTGAAAGGTCATTGAAAAATAAAGGGTTCATGCTGTCAAACCCAACAGCTTTGATGACTATGTGTGGAAATGAGAAGAAATAATAAATGTTTTGCACTTCTGGAGAGCATAGACAATCCATATGTATTTGTTACTGTGTCTTTGGTTATTATTTGTTGTATAAAGATTTTTCCAGGTTTTAAAGAACCACTAAAATCCCATATTTAGAGTATGCTATTTTGATGAATTTGATAAAGGGCAAGGTTTCTTCCCAAAGTGAAAAAAAATCTTTAAATAAATACAGTCTTTAATTTAGTATTTATGATATGCAATTTTCCATAAAAGGTCTGTTATTTTTGAACCTCCTTCCCCACCTGGGAGGACATGTTGAGCACTTCTTAGGATCTTCCACTTCCAAAATTAGAATTATCAGGAACTGAACTTATGAGTTAGTGCACAGTACAATATACCACCCAGGAGAATAGATAGGACCACATCACATGTACTTTTGCAATAAAAACACTGGTATCTTCATTGTACTCAATGTAAACTACATGTTCTCTTATATGCCAGTTAATAACTACATTTATGATTGTTTTTTTAATTTATATAAACATTTTTAAATTATCAATACTAGCATGTCAAAGCGTGCGCTATAAATATTGATGCAGGGGCTTATGTTATTTTCTTATTAAATTGACATTTCTTATTTTGCAAAAACAAAATTGAGAAGAAATCAAAAACCAAAACAACTAAAAACAAGAATCAGAATAATCTTCCCATTTACTCAACAATTTTATGTGAACAAAATAGTATTTCAACAAAAAACTGAAATAATAGTTATAGTATTAATATGTTTTCATCCAATTGATATTGGATGAAATGATTCATCTAATGATTCTCATGATTTATATTTTTTACTTCTCCAGGACTTGCCTAAGTTTTCAAATGCTACAGAATGTCCTTACTTGAGAGTGGTGAGCTCTGTGAGTGATGGCTGAGTGGCCTTGAGATAACTCTCTCTACGTGCTGCGATCTTTGGAGATGGCTTAGGGCTATTTGTGTCCGAGTCTCCACTGTCATCATCTCCCATGGCTTTGATGTAGCTGCCACTGCGCATTCGCCTGCATGGAATCTCATCATCTTTGCTTTTTGGGGTGTATCCACTCCATTCATCTTGAGGAACCTGAATGGAAAAGAGGTTGAGTAAAAATGTTACTTGAATTCACATATTTACAACCCAAAATCTAAAACTGCGGTTGGTTTACTTTTGGATTCCACAACAAATAAAATCAAATACACAATTAATATGTTTCAATATTTGGTTTAGAAATACACATTTTTTGTCAGAACTCCCAAAATACATTTTCTGTCCATAATTGAATAAACTTAATGTGATGTGGATGCCACATTTCTTTCCACAGTACAATAATAAAAACAAAACAGGGTAAGCTATTGTACATTGACAAGGATCTGAATTATTACCATTTTTAATGAACTGCCTAAGAAATAATGAAGCTAATTAAAGCTAATTGACAATCCTTGACAATACATCCTTCCACACTATCATTTAACAGGTGAGGCTAGAGAGACAAACAATTTGCTCTGTAGCTATTTTTGTGATAAACTATTTTGCTAAACTTAAAGTCTCCTTTTTTTTAATCATTATTCAACAAACTGTTTCAATATATAAATTGTTCCTTCTTTTTGTAAATCAATAAATCCCCTCCCTCCCATTGTCCCCTTTTTTCAAACATTTATAATGCATATTACAAATATTCACATTCATAGGAAAGTGACGCTAGTAATACATAAATTAATACCTCTTAGGGCAAATTTTACAAAATGTATTTCATTGGACAGCGACGATTTTTAAAATCAGTCTTTCTTTCAGTGATGATTAATAAATAAGTGCCTATTTGTAACTTTTTGATTCAAAATATCACATCCTGAACTGCAGCAAGTGTACTTATTACACACGCTCTTTTGCTCTGACGTCTATTGTCAAACGCTAATCCATAATCCTGTTACGTGTTTCATCATCTGCCACGGCTTTTTCAAAGGGAGGAGTTATCCAATGTAATAAATACATTTTGTTAAATTTGCCCTAAAAGGTATAAAGTTTCATAGGAATATACATGAAGTGAACTGCAAAAAAGTCAAAAGTCAATATGTATCCATGATTAAAATTCCAGATTTTTTTTATAATGCATATGTTAGAATGTTTATTCTTATTAAGTGCATTATAGAGACTGTAATGCTTAAATGTGCAATTAAGTAAAAAACATATACATTAATTTTATTTGATTAATATCATTTCAAACTTCTCTTATGAGCAGCAAAAATGCCAGATGGATGAGAAACTAAGAAGAAAAAACAACATTGCAGTTCATATAAAAAAAAAAGTATTGTACCAGAATGCCATAAGCAGAGACTTTTAAATTATACATAATATATTTTATGTTTATAAATACTCCAAAAGTATATAAGTAATACTATTTACTAAGTGAAGACAAGCCTGTGAAATGTTATAAAGTGATAACAGAAAGTAAATACATATTTGTAATATTTGTGATTAAGTTTGAATAAGTCAGAGGGTAATGTGATATTTGGGTAAATGGTTTAATGGAGCACAGTTTGGATCAATGTCATAATTGTACATGCTGTGCCAGGTCACGTTGTTAATGTTGGGGAAAAAATAAGTCACCATTAATGACAATATGTACCTTACTTTGTAGAGAGGATGATAGATAGATAGATAGATACCAAATCATTAAACATTTTCATGCCCTGCTAAAATATAGAGAAATAGAACCAATGTATATTGTACAAAGTACACAAGGAATGTTACATATGATCAATAACATAAAAGCTACAGTATATTATATATTCCCCAATGATTTAAGGAAACAACAAATAATCATTAACAGATATTTTTATATTTACACAAACTTTTTGCCTCAAGCATCTGTAGTGCATGAATCTGAGCGTTGGTTTGAGCACTAGGGAAATCTGATTACTGCAGCATTTGCCTCCCACACAAATACTCTTTCCGAGAGAACAATATAGCTGCAGGTTTCTGCTTCGGTTGGATCTTCACTTGGAAGGCTCTTCATAATAATATAACAGTATGTGGTAAAGAGTATGATAAACGTCTACATTCTTTCCTTTAAAAACAAAAAAAAAATGTGCTCAGTTGGATTATTTTTTCTTCTACTGTTCTATCTGTGGGAGAGATCTGTAGGCAATCTACTGTTACCTTGATTTAGCAAATATAATTTCTTCTCACATAAGATAGCATCACTTCATGTTTTGATAATCAGCTTAATATCTTATGGGGGCGACATTATAATTGTCTTGATAAACTTATAGTGGTACTGTAATGGATTTTTTTGCACATCATCTATAAAAATATTAAAACTAGAGGGATTATTGCATTTATGAGAAAAAAAAGCTTGCACATGAGTTATTACTTACTATAGAACTGCCTTACTCAGTATCATAGACCCTATACTCTTGCCCCCTCAACTAAAACCTTATTTTCACCCCTAATTTCATAGTCTGCTCATCAGCCAATCAAGACAATCAGAGATAGCATCCTGAGATTTTTTATCCTATGATTGTTATGACCGCCAGATTTGGGGAAACCACGTGCATCCCAATTACTCTATGGGTTGCGACTTTTGTTGTTCAGATCTCAGCACCCAGCCAAAATCCCTTTTTAGGAGAACTCAGGACATCAGAAGTAGCTAAATCGCTCCAGAAAAAAGGCACAGGCAGACATTCCTTTGGTTTTAGAATGTTTTACTGAGACAACACCATCAGTTAGTGCGTCCAAATCAGACTGGCCACTTCTTTATTTTCCTTCAGATACATTTACAGATATGTCAAAACACCATCCCCCAGTTATATAGCCAAACCCCCATCTCTAGTTGCTAGCTCTCCTTTTACAGAAACCACGCCCTTTATGGCTATATGAGGCCAATGAGGTTCCACGCCTCGCCTCTCTCAGTAGTCATAACACCATATAAATTCCTGTAGTACTTAACCGTTTGTTGTCCCACTAACAATCATGACAGAAACTGTATCTCCACTAGTTACAGGTAAGATGACATTATTACAGTGCGTATAACATGATGTAGTAACCCCAAAATTAATCACTGTGGCTCTAGACACAAAAACAATCAAGTCACTGTCCCCACAACAAGTTTCATGTCCATTTGAATAACCTGGGAAAGTAGCAACCCTGTATGCCATAGTTCCAAATAGCAGAGCTACTTGTGGGGGTGCAGAGGAGCCCCAAAATCAGCCATGACAGTGATACCACTGTTTTTCTCCACTAGGGGAAACTGCCTCCCTAATCACATGAGGTAGAGAGAAGTTAACTATGGGAGAGGAAAGCAGGGGAGACATGATATTCAGGCAGCTTAAAATAAACTATATAAATAAAATATGTAGCAGTCCTTCTTTTTTAAATGTTATCTTTCGATGACTGTACAAAATAATCTTTCCAGTATCTCTTTAAATAATTAACACTCTTCCAGCTGCTCCTATGTCTATCTTTGCCTTGATTTTAACTTGTTTATTACATTAGCTAATCATTAATTATTCAAAATTAACAATATATACTCCTGCTGAAGCCATTTATTAATTTGGCTAATTGGCTTTTGTGTAAACAGTAGCATTGTTCACATTGCAAGCCAAATTAAGGGATTTAATTTTTTACCTCCGGTTGCAAGTTTCATGTGCTGCTTTCATTTATAATTTCCTTTATCAACACTACGAGAACAAGATAACTGAGGGAACTAGAAATAAAATCCACCTGTATTATATACATTTGTATATTATTTTGACTCTTCTGTACATTATGTGACTTATTCTCTTCAGAATATTATGATATTTGGTGCTTATAGTTTTCAAAATGTGGTTATCTAATCATAACCAACAACTTATTGTTATATGTATCTTTTAATTTGACAGTTACAGAATAGCAAATAAATAAAATTTTGCTTCCCCTACCATATATAAAGGGAATATTAAAATATATTGTGTCATTTGCTACCATAATTTGTAAAACGAAATATAGAAATTGAATAATTAAATTGAATACCTGGTTAGATTCCTCATTCAAATGCAGTCATAACATTTGCTCAAATCAATACTATGATTACAAGAATAAAGACTATTGAAAAAAGGGTCAAAGCATAGGTTCCAAATATGGTATTTTCAAACCTATAGGTAATAATAAATACTTTATAAATTGAATGTTATTTTTAAAATATTTTGTTGCAGTAACCTTACATTGAAGTAGCTTGGCTGATTAGCTAATTATTCCCTGAAACACAATACAGACAGACTACAATGGGGGTAATGAGCAATTACTGACGGTAAGCACCCATTATAATGATATATCAGACTATGCTTACAGCCCCATTAAATTTGAAGCCCGTAATGGCATCAGCAAGCCCGCAAAGGCTGCAGGCTTGAAATTCGGCTGCATTACAGAGCTATTAAATTAGACCATGCCGCGAGTTACGGGCTTGAGAAGCAAACCTGTAAACCATTCTTTCACACGTCGGATGTGCAGGTGTGAACATGATCAGTTAGTCAAACCGCAGTTACGGGTTTAGACAGCCAATGGCAAATGAAATCATCATCATTACGTCACTGAAAAATGGAGGTTAGATTTCAAAGCCTTACAGGTTTCAATTATGGGTTACGATCGGACCCGCATTCCAGAAATAATGCAATATTAATAAATCAGTAGATATGATATTCAAATCCATGCGAGTTCCATTATATGTATGAACACATTGATTGCCAGGATCAATATAACACGGAAATTAAACAGAAAAACATGTATTTTATATTCCAGCTTCGCGAGCTTGAAAATGTTGTGCTATTAATTTTAATACCTAACTTTACTTTCCCTTTACTTATAAGTACAGTATTGTATTGATATTTGCATTTACAGTGCTACGGATAGTACTTTAACCCCCTTGCGGGTCCTCTCTGGTACCCGTTGGCTTTATAGTTACGGGTTTGACAGAACAAAGGATTTGCCAAATTAATAGCCGCAAGTCTTGCGTGCTACATTACGGGCTATGGTTTTACACATTCAGGGAATTTAATAGGGCTGTTAGTGTGTAGATCTGAAAGTCTGATTGACAGCTAAAATCTTCAATACAACTGTACTTTAAACAATTGTGATTTATTTTTAAATAATATTCAGCTGATAAAGTAGTTATTGACTGCAATTTTAAATGATATGTTGTTTGCAACCTCTGCCGTATCGCTTTAAGAAAAGCTACCACTCTTGCACTTTGGTATATGCAATTCAGTATATGCTATTGATTTGCAAGCTAATGCCAGATCTGTGTTCTTGCTACCAAATCTCTTGCTGAAAATCTATATCAAAGCTTCACAGACCAAGTAGCACCAAGGTTAAGAAAGGACAAAGACGTCTACAGAGTCATCTACACAAACCACAAATAAGGACCAACTGCTAGAAACTATATTAAAGCTTATGGGGAAGCTGAGTCTGTCTGGATCTTGAACAAGCCTTATTGTTGGCTGATTTATGATTTTTGTGTTCATGTAATTTTAAGTAGTACACAAACTATCAGACCAGATATATGAAATACAGGTTGTTGGTAAATGAAAATGTGTATTCTATTCAGATATTAAAATAGCCAAGATACTCAAGCTAATTTCTCATTGCTATACAGAGAAATGAAATAGTACAGTGATAACAATGCTGTATCACACTCTTATAAACTAGATACAGGGGAGGTATTTTTCCAAAAGACTACCACCTACAATGAAGTTACTCCGCCATGTTTTGGAGAGAGGAAGCTGCCATTCTAAGTTCCATTTTGGTCATTGACACACAGAATGCTGAGGTGATTTGGTCAAATATTCAAAAGCCAATAAGACTGCAGCTGACTTCTAAGCTGGGTCAGTTAAATGTTATTTATGTGTTCTTCAGCAGCTCACATCTCTTAATATACAGAGGTTTCAAAGCTATAAAAGGCAAGTGCTAAAATCTAACTTTGTTTCCACTTTCCACTTTTTGAACTGATGATTAATATACTGACTAAAGGACTCATAGCATGCAGCAGCTAATCCACCTAAATTACTGGAGTTTGCAGTCACCATTAATGCTCATCTGTGGCCCATTAACTCTACTTAAGGAGCGTCAGCCAGTCCAATGTTGCCTGTTCATTGCCATCCTTTATTTGGTCTTCACTCCTGGTGAGTCTGAACCACAGGTTGCTGGTTTTCCAATTAAATAACCACTGCAGTTCAAGAAAAAACACACTTGTTTGCCAAATATGTACAAACTAACAATATTAACAGTAAGCCATGAACTTTAAGCATATGTTGCGAAAATCTGAATTTTTAAGACTCTATTTATAAGTAAAGGAACATATTTTGTTACATCTCTTCCTCTGAGCTGAATCATTAGGGTGTGAGTGAAGAAAGGGGTAGGAAAGGAGTGAACGGAGAGACATTGTAAAGATTATTGGATAAGACTAAAATAGACACAACACCCATTCCCTCTAAATGGCCCAGAAACAAACACCTTGCATCATTCACTGCAACAATAACTCTCCAGAAATGTAAAAGCCCCACCCAAACACACAGCTTCTATCAATGTATCATGGATGTCAACAGGGACCAGATAAATTGTTTTTTCATGCTTAATTATTCTTTTAATCAGAAGTTTTTAAGCAAATTTGTTTTTTCATTGTGTGGTGGTCCATTACTAAGATGATCAAATAGAGCACTGTTCAGGGATTGCTCGGTATTAAAATGGTCCTGTGATATATTTGTTTACAGCTATTCAAGGAAGATGTACAAATATTAGATCTTGGAAAACCTTTGGAGAACTTAGTAAGATTTCCTCATAAGATAACATAAGAACTGGAGAGGTTTTCCAAGAATTCCCCAGTCCTGTCAGTTAAGAACACACTAAAGACCACCCTAAGAAGTTGATATATTAGAACTGTTTACATTATAAAATACAGAATTTATATGGTCCCACATAGATGCAAGGTGCAAATCCTCAAAGATATCAACTGTTCAGGACATCTGAATATGTGACTTATTCATGATTTAAGAAATACCACAGCAATGCTTCAGAATAATTATCAATAACATATCAACAAATAATATTTATAAAATTAATGAAATATAAAAAACGAATTAATAAAAAACTATTAGTATTTATATTCTGGGCAACTATTTGACTTTATTTCACTAATAATATCAATAAGCCGTTAAAGTAACGATATTAAAGTGTTTTCTGTACATTGAGCCATCAAGTCATCATTGATAGTGAACAGCACAGGAAGATTGGTGCACAAGCTGGTATTTATTCGAATAAATTGCCTTTGACAAAACGGCACAAAATAACAGAGGATTTCTATTCTACTGAGCTGAGAGCATCAAGTTGCAGTAAGTGATGATAAACTCTCAAGAAGATGATCGTAATAAAAGATGAAAGAAACGAGCCCTCATCTCTCCTACCTAATACCAGTGAGATTGAGTACTTATCCTAGGTTCTTGAAAAGATGCAGTTTCAAGACTCATTTTCAGTTATGGTACAGCATGCTTATATAATTATTTTCATTCCCTTGCATTCAAGGAAAGCTGAAAGGAAAAAAAAAACTATGGCTCCACAGTGAAAGAATATTTTTTTTTGAACATGTAACAAAGTCTGCTTTTTCTAGATAGCACAGACTACGTAGCCCGCTCCTGGGGAGGGGTGGGATTGTGCAAAGAGTTAGTCCTAGTTATACTGGCGCTGCTAAGAAATGTACTAAGCTATCACAGGGTAGTTATGAGAAGAGAGATGCACTAAGTATTACTGTATGGGGGGAAATTGCCATCACAGCCCATCATCCCTTGCCTCAGCCCCATAATAGCTTAGTAAATATATTTCCCCATCACAGCCTCTGTGATCACTTAGTAATTCCCCCATAAATAATTATCCAAAACCTGAAGCAGAATACAAAGCTCTGCTCAACTAGTAAAAGTCTGTAAATTCAAGATCACAGTCACTGCCTGTAATTCTCAGACAATTAAGTTCAAAGTCTCTGATTGGCTGAATTGTAGTAAAATTATTGTAGATTTCTACGAAATAAAATAATAGCCCAACAACACCACAATAAATGTCTTACATTGGTTTATCCATAATTACAAGAAATATAAAGGAATGCATGACTATGATTGTTTATATAAATCTGGATGAATGAGTATTATTTGGTAAATTGCCTTAAACACATTGCCACAAATACACTTTAATCAAATATAGCGCTAAGAGAGAAGGACTGGAAGAGAATAAATGAAAGACAAGAGCATAAAATAATGTTTCCTTTCCTGTATATTTTCCCAATAGATTTACATATCTATCTATCTATCCACACTGTGTATTATCAGATACACAAACCAATGACAATTTCAAGCATAAATTTTCAAAATCCAGATTTGTTTATTTACAGGATTTAAAATGGTTCCATCTGAATGTGAGGCATACTAGTTAATTCTCCAGAAATAATACCAGAAATTAATCCAGAGACACTGCAGCATGAAGTATATTTTGGACACTGGGTATACAGTCTACATTTTGTAACTAAAATGTGATCCAAATTATATTATAAGATCATTTGTGAACTGAAACTACGTCTGTCAATAAATGGCCAAACTGGTTCCTTTGGCTAAGTCACTGGTATAATGTCCCTCAGTAATTCATACAGCTAATAATGTACTCATGAGATCAAGAGGAACAGCTGTATGATCTCATTCATGTTGCAATCAATAATTCAACAGTGCTAACCAGACATTAAATACACTTTATATTGAATTTCCCCTATGATTCAAAGTGTTTGAATTATTTCTAGGAATACGAATAATGTCCAAAGGACATTAACTAACAATTATAGCTGAATGTTGGGACTAGCCATATTGTTCCTGGAAAGATGCACAATCACGGAGTTGTCAATGTCAGGAGCCAATTATCAAGTCACACTGGCAGCATGATACAACCTGAGTATTACTGGAATTAGAAAACATTCTTGTTATATATTTTCAATAAAATTAAACAGGTTTCATGAATACTTCATATCTTCTATTGATAGTCAGGAATGGACCAAGATGGAACATGGAATTTACCTACATTCTCCTGTCTTGTATCCATGTTTATTTTTTTTTATATTCGCAATCCCTCTGTAATAATAGTTTATGATGCTCTAATATTACCCGTAAGTGAGCTTGTCCAGTAATGCAGAAAAATGACAATGGGTGTAATTCATGAAGTGATGTCATTTTAGTGCATTTTGGGCACTCTAACAGGAGGGATTTCCGACTATTTTTTTTTTTAGTGAGAGCTACTCAAAATGAATAAAAAAAATAACTAAAACATGTCATTGCATGTCAAAAAGATTTGTAAATCCTGTTACCAAAAAATTGTAGGACAGTTTTCTGTATGATGGCTGGTTAGACTGGGGAAGGTGATCTGAGTAGAGGCTGGAGAGCAACTAGTAGATCTAGAGCAACCTGATGGAGATTCCAGTTCTACAGGTTAAAGTATTTCTCTACCATCTACCTTTCTTGTTACTCCTCATACTCTCAATCTATCACAAACCCACACAAAGCTTTTTTGGCTGCTTGTCAAGCTACTTATCAAGGGCCAGGGCTCATGCGGGACTGATAAGAATGTTCCAACTTTGAGGCACATTGTTGAATTGGGATTCTAATGGAGGATGTGAGATTAAACACCCCAAGTACTATGGCATAGAGGTATATCAGGGACCAAAGTAAGGTGGATACAATTGAGAAACTTTGCACTAGTTTCTTTGGAAATAGTTGAGACCAAATACTCCCCTTACCTTTACCAATTAAAAGGAATATATTAAATGAAAACATTAAGGAACATGGAAAAATGCCAGAATATGACTTCTCAAGAGTAACTGCATGGCCTATATCCACATAATTACGAATTGAACTAGAACTCTACAATACATTTTCTTATCACAACTCTCCATTCCTGCTCTCACTTGAAAGGCCCACCATAAATAATGTCAGACTACAGTAGATTCACATTCTCACTTGTTTGGAAACACTTTAAAACATAGGATGTTCCTAAATAATTATAATCTTAACTATATATATAAACTGTTAGGCTCTTAAGGGTCGTTGCTAAACATCCATTTATTGGTAAAATGTTGGAATAAGTGTATAAGTTATACCCTGCCTACTGGGCAAATCCCAGCTTTTAGCCGCAGGGCTTCGTTACTCCTACCTGATCTAATTGAGTAAAAAAAAAAACAAAAAAAGCTGATTTATCTACAGTAGACTTTCAGTTATCCGGCACCCATGGGAATTGGTAGATGCCGGATAAATGTCGTTTTCTGGCTTCTTGAGGGTCACTAGTAAACAGGCCTAGATTAGCTGCACATAGGATGCTCTGCTAAGTATATTTGTCAGTGAGGGCTGTTCTAGCAGCAGCAGCTTTCACTCCTCACTTACACACAGGTACGTCTGGCTGGAGGGTGCAGTGCTGAACCCGGGGAATGTAACGCCAACAATGCACTGGCTCAGTCACTCATGTCTGTCTGCTTCTAGGTAAAATTTAATTGCAGAGATGTACAGTGGATGAAATCTTGTGGCATGATAACCTGGCTCCTGGAATTTGTTGAGCCCAGTCATTTTAAATTTCTATTTAAAATATTAAAAACATTTTCTGGTTGCTTGAGAGTTCTGATTGCTTGAGTTCTGGTTAACTGATAGTCTACTGTATATGTATATTTGTATGCATGACTTTTAAACAATAAAATATATATTTTTTTATATCTTTTATATTCTAGCTGACAAATGAAAAGCTTTCAAGTTCTATATAGCTTTTCCAAATTAGCTTTAACAAATATCAATGTCTTACTACAAAAACATTGTTTTTCTAAATGTGTAAACATATAAAATATTCATCTGTGTCTTAACAGGAATTGTGTTAGCTGAGTGAGTCTATGTGTTGCATAGAAAGGCACCATGTTTGCCAGTACCCTCCTGCTTGCATTTCATCTAGTAACTGAATTACATACCTGTACACATCTACCAGAAAATGTGATCAACGACATTGACACATGGAATAAAGTCACTAACAAACCCATATTACATTAGGTTGCTGCTACTGGTGACTCTAGAAAGCAATTATTTCACAGGTGTAAAGCTCTTCAAGTGGCACTATAAGAAAACTTTCAAACAGCTGTCTTCAGCTTGCTTGTTTTTTGCTTTTCCAATAGACCTTCAATGATGGATACAAGTTTATTAATATATATATTTTTTTTAATACAACATGATAAACAGAGGATGCCTAGAAATGCTCTATGAAGACAAGCTATGGTGATATATTATAGTATAATTTGATTTACAATGAAGGAAACCCCACTGATGGGGATATGGCATTACCTAGCATATGCAGTATCTAAATCTGAATAATTTTGAACTGAATATTTTTGCCATTTTTTTTTAAATATTTGCAATGCAGTGTTTTTAAAATGGTAGAAGTAAAGTATATGAGTCTTAGTTACATACATGCAGAATTAAAAAATTGTATTTTTTTAAATAAATGTTTTGGTGAATTTCACTGTTTTTTTTAATGTGATTTTTCTTATTAAAAAGTTCAGATTTTTATTCAGACTAACAGCCTTATTAAATTGCAATTCGGCAAATTCTAAAGGGCTCTTATACAAGAACATAGCAAATTTTTTTTTACAGAAGTTTTTAGTTTGTGAGGACCTAACTAAAAACTTATGTAAAAGAAAAAGCTATGTGCTTATATAGAGCCCTTTAGAATTTGCTGATTTGTAATTTAATAAGGCTGTAAGTTAGGACTTTTTCAGACCTAATCAGTTATTTGTACAGCTTCCCTCAAGTATAATTGAGGGTTAAATAACAGCATGACGCTGATTCAAGTAATTATTTCATAGGCATAAAAGGTCCATCAAATTAGAATTCTAATTAAGCTTTTTTATTAACAATTATTGTCTAAAACAAAAGCTACATTTAGAGATTAAAAACAGCAAAATTAATGAAACGGCAAATATATATTATAGCTATTCTGATATACAGTGGATAACATAGAAAATACACTGATTTTTACATCTGTAGATGAAAATGTAATAAAACCATATTCAATTAACTAATTTACATTTATTGCTAATGAGGATCAAAATAAACATACTTGTTTTGGCCGGGTTATACAACAAAGAAATACAAAATAAGTGCATGATTAATAAAAATGCACTTAATATTAACACATGGCTTTTGCTATAACTATTTAGAACTATTTGTTTGTTTAATTGTATTATTCTCTTAATTAGCATTGAGTGTTATATTATCCAACTGAAAAAATACTCATATCTTAATATGCTGTTAAAGAGTTCACAATTTCAATGACTTACCTTATTTGTTGAAAATGCAAATAGACATTCTTTATGGTAAATTATGTTCATCATCTGTTCAGCTTATAGCAGCAGAGAAGATCCAGGCTTTTCTTAGCGTTCTGCCATTTAAAAGTGGGTGACTATGGCAGTAAACACGATTACGGAGGGGTGTGTTTAACCACCCCACACAAAACAGTAGATTTGTAACTTTAGCTTTATTTTAGCATGCAAATAATTAATGAAAGGAGATCACATAACGATAGAACAATGCTTAATGACTGCTCAGCACTGACTGTCTAACACATGCAATTTAGTGTCCTCATCAGTTATTACTCAACCTTAACTTGTTGTATGTTACAGCCAAAAAACACGACTATATCATTTCCTTGTTTCTCTAGCTTCCCATATAAATCAAGAAGCCTTGTTTTTTTAGTATAATAGCTCAATGGATGCCAAGTTATGGGACCAATGTCAATAATCATTCATTGGCATGGGGAGCTAGTTGAATATTCCTTAGTCTTCGAACGTAGAAGACTCAGCATGAATTTCTGCTTCACTGCCACGGAAATGGCTTTGTGATAAATAGAGCAGCTTCACACAAAAGAGAAAAACAAATAACCAAATGTAACTAATCCAGGGAACAAATAACGAAAGCGAGAACGATTGTTGATGTACAAAAGTAACTCCGTGAGATACAATGAATGTTCAAATGTTATAAACATTTCACGCAGCAGCAAGCAGTGAAAAAGTAATCACAAAATATATTCTGGTACTTCAGAATCTAAGAGAGATAGGCTGAGTTTTCAAGGAATTATATCATCCTATTTTACATATCAAGATTCTTTATGTAGGTTGGACAATAGATTTTTTTTTTAGGTCAACCTTCCACTTCGACTCACAGCCCTGAAATCCCATTTCTAAAAGAAATGATAAGGTCTGAGATTGAGACCAGAGTTTCTCAACCAATGTGTCTCAAGAACTGTCCAAGAAGTGTTCAGAAAGACAATTACCCTCACCTTTTTATTCCAATCCAGTTTGCAGGTGGTGGTGGTGGGGTGATATATTTAATAAAGGGAACAACTTTGCTTTCATAGAATTTTTTTATTTAAAATGCACAGTTATGTCTACGCAGCCTGTCTACTTTGCTCTACATCATTAAAGCCTATCCTCCATGACTAACAAACTTGCTATTAACCTCCTTGTCATGTCCCAGAGATGAGGTACAACCCTAATTCTACTGCTTTAGTTTACAGGAGCAATCTCCAGATTGTGACTTTATATACATTGCAACCAGCAAATCAGATCAGGACATCATTCATGGAGAAGAATTAAAATCAGACACATGCACCCTTAATTTGTTCACAAAGCAGACTGGCAACTTTAGTATTCTTACACAAACACAACAAGATTTCCCCACACCCATTTCTAATTGCCTTCTCTGTAAGAGGGGATCTGGGTTCTTAGTGTGAATTCCTCACCCAAGCCATAAACCCTCCTCCCATCACCAGAACCCCCCCTCCCTTCATCAGAAACATCAGAGCATTGGGGTTATTTAAACAGGTCACTTCATATCCCAGACCTGTGTTTTGCTGTTAGGTGAAGTGTATCACATTATGACTATTTGAGACCAGAGAGTGGATGCCTGGCCACTCTGAGGGACCATATAAATTCTTGCATAAACCTTTGGTTTAACCCTTTGCTGGCCCACTAACACAATATGGCAGAAAGTGTTAGTTCACAGGTGTTAGTTCACAGGTAAAATACCATTATTACAGTGTACATAACTCCATATAGCAACCCCAGCATTATTATTGTGACCCACACTACACATAAAAAAGTCTTTAAACAAGTATCATGACCATTTTAATAAGCTTTGTGTCACAGACCCCTTTCCAGTGCCTAGATTTTGGCCCAGTGAGCTACCATAGAGAACAGACTACCCCATTGGAAAATGGGTAGGGGAATAATATTGCCACCATGCGCCATGTTTCTTATGGCATAAACCCCTGCCTTATCCTGTATACTGTATTTAATTTCCCATGTTATATTACTGTGTTTTTTGTCATGTTTCAAATAATTAATGTGTGAGTATAGTGACTGTCATGTATGTAATGTGTGTATACTGACATGGTTTCTTGATTACAATGGATATGCTGGTATTGATATAAGATGGCATAAATGGTGATAGTCTGATGCAATTCCCAGATGTAACCCTACATCCATCAGAGCTCCTCAGGCATAATCAAATAAATAGTCATAAAGTTTGAATATCGTTTTATTGCCCTCTGGGGTTGTAAATAGAGCAAGGGAAAAACTAACTTCCCCTCTAATGACAACCGATATATGCCAGATCAATGAGGTCGGGGGGGGGGGGGGGGGGGGGAATGTTGGTTGTGTTTTTGTTCTGTTTCTGTCTGTAGTTTGTTAGTTGTATTTGGAGGCAAATAAAGGTAGTTCACTTCTGGAGACATATAGAAATTGTGTGTCTCTTATTTTGCTCATGTTCTCCTGGATGGCTGTAGGGAGGTACTGAGAGACTCTGTAGGATCCTTCTGGGGCAGCTTTAACTGTAACAAGTCTTATCAAGCCCCCTAAGAAGAACCTGGAGTCTCTTGGTAGCCTGGAAGTGCTGATTTCTGATGCAAGAATCCTGACTGATACAGAATCCAGATATCAGGGTGCTGGTGCCAAGATTTCCAAGAACCCCACAGTCCTTGTTGATAGTTAACTTGTAGTCTATAGCAGGTGGCCCTGGGCTTGTATAGCCCCTACCCTTGGATCCTCACACTTGGATATTAGTAACCCAATATGCAAATGTCCAAAATAGCAGGGTTGCTTGTGAGGTTCAAGGGAATCACAAAATCAGTCATGACACTCCCACTCTGCTGTAAGTACACCAAATGGCTAGTTAGTCAATTGATGCTAAATAGGTAAACCAGGTTGGGAAGAAGGAGAGGGAGGAAACAGAGTGATGAGGAGTATGAACTGTGGTGATTAATAGCATGAAGGGGGATGAACTGAGGAAGAAATTAATGGATTAGGGTAATAACTAACAGGAAAATGGTCAAAAATCAGAATGAAAGAGATGAATCACTAAATAAACAGCTAGTATGGAAAATTAAAGAAGGAATGTGCAATCTGGGGTTTATTAAAAATAGCTAGAGTGATGTGAGTGGGTCAACTGAATGAAAACAGATAAACTGTATGATGTAAATGTATACAAAATAAAATGAGGGTGAATGTAGAGATGATACAACTGTAGGTATGAAAATAATGAGATGGGATAGTGGGTAAATCATTGTTTCAATGTTTTACTGTCACTAGTCAGAACCTAACAATAGTTTACACAGCTGCTAATGTCTGCTTGTGTTTGTTTCACAAACATGTAAAGGTTTTACAGTGTTTAAAAGACAACTGAAGTCCAATATTTACAATATGTTTTTTTAAAGGGACAGGGAAGGTTTCTGCATTTTACTACAAATATGATATATCTATGTATCTGTGGCAATCTGCTTTCTTCAGTCGAGCTTGATAAGGCTGTTATGGCCAAACTTACTGAGCAGATCCACCAGGTTCTTTTGAGCCCTTCACCAAGGCAGCAGATGTCTCTAAAATCCCCTTGCATTCAGTTGAAATTCATAGCAGGTCTAATAGAAGTATATTTGAACTTGTACTGATAACAGTCTGATCAGTCTGTGAGTCTTCTGGGTTTTGCATAAAGTGCTAATACAGTCATTGACAATGTTTCATATGCCAGGCATCATAACATCTTTACATCCACTTTACTAGTTGTACAAGACCAGGACAGTTATATTACTGGGGAGCTACAGTTAATTGAGGGAACCATGAATGCCAATATGTACTGTGACATACTGAAGCAGAGCATGATCTCCTCTCTTCAGAGATTTGGCCGCAGGGCAGTATTCCAACGACCCTAAACACACCTCCAAGACGACCACTGCCTTGCTAAAGAAGATGAAGGTAAAGGTGATGGACTGGACAAGCATGTCACTAGACCTAAACACTATTGAGCATATGTGGGGCATCCTAAAATGGAAGGTGGGGGAGTGCAAGGTCTCTAACATCTAGCAGCTCCGTGATGCCATTATGGAGGCGTGGAAGAGGACTCCAGTGGCAACCTGTGAAGCTCTGGTGAACTCTATGCCCATGAGGGTAAAGGCAGTGCTGGAAAATAATGGTGGCCACACAAAATATTGACACTTTGGGCCCAATTTGGACATTTCCACTTAGGGCTATACTCACTTTTGTTGCCAACAATTTAGATATTAATGGCTGTTTGTTGAGTTATTTTGAGGGGACAGCAAATTTACACTGTTATACAGGCTGTACACTTACTACTTTACATTGTAGCAGTGTCATTTCTTCAGTGTTGTCACATGAAAAGATATAATAAAATATTTACAAAAATGTGAGAGGTGCACTCACTTTTTGTGAGATATTGTGTATCTCATTTCATATATATTAATCCAGTCAGGCAGTGATTGTTGTTACCTCACTATTTTCCATGGCAGAATCATACACACTTCAGTCAGAGCAGACTTTACCACAGAGCAGGACTACATAACATGTGCACAGTTGATATTATTTATGAGCCTTGTAATTTCTTTATTTCAATGGTATGACATCTCAGATTTCAGGGGCTTAGTACACCCCTAATTCTCCTATTGAAGCAATAGGAGGAATCTGCAGGTTGTGACTTTATTCATCTCAGCACCAGCAATTCAGGACATCAGTCATGGACCAGCAGAGAAATCACACTACCATGTTATTTAGCGTGTAGAAGACTGAACACTTCTTTATTGTTACAGAAATATTTTAACCATCACAAAATAAACCATCCCCCAGTTCTAGCCCAGCCTTCTGGGCCTGAGAGGCTTGTTTATCTTTGGGGTGTGCTGAAAATAGCTTCCCAGTGGACCTCTCTTTGTATTCCAAGGAATCTTGAAGGGTCAAATAAGGATACAAGCCCCCCAATTCTGAGCAATAACTCAATCTGTTCTGTTGAAACAGGAGGGCCCTGATTCTGGGTGCGCAGGGCAGATTTTTGCCATTATTTTCTTGTAGAAATTCTGGGAGAGAAAACAATTCTGGTGGTGACCCCAGCACAAACCCCACAGTCTAGGTCAAGTGTCCCTCTTTGGCTATTAGGCCAGGAGCATAGTGATATTCCTTTGGAACAAAAGTAAACATTGATCCCAGTGGCTACCCTGCCAGCTAGATTTGCTGGCTGGCATCAGTGATCTGGGCCTCTTCTGCAGCCCTCACCCCACTGTGTGGAAACACAGGCAGGGCACTGTACTTTAACTTTCCCCTGCACCATGGTCTGGGCATGGTACCCCTGCTCACCTTGCACAACGGTTTTGGCACAGGACTCCATTTCTCTCTCTGCTTGGACCACGGACAGGGTGCTGTGCTCCAGCTCTGCCTGCTTGGGCCCACAATATGGAGTGCTGTCCTGGAGTGCTGTCCCAGTCTAGTTTATTGGCTTGGTCTCTGTCCAGCAGGATCTCCCTGCTCTTATCCAGACCTCCCCTTGGGCCACTAATTTGACAGGCATTCCCTGTCTTCACCACTGCCTTGTTGTTAGCAATGGTGCCCCCAACACTTGGATAGGGCTGTGTCCCCAGGGCTGCATGCTGAATCTGTCCCTTAAACTGTGGCTGGCATCCTGATATTTGTTATCAGCTGGAGCCCCACGCTAGGTACACAGTCGATACTTGATTCTTTCAAGAACCCAGGAGCATGGTGGCTCCCTTCCAGGCTTTCCACCTGGCCTGCTATCACAGTACGAGTCCCATATTCTATTTCTTCTTGTATGTACCCACACTGTATAGTACAGTCCTCATCTGGATCAGCCATAAAAATAATTAGCTTGGCCTGGCCAATTTGTACATCCATATTGACACAGTCCTGGTCAGAAACCATAACATTTTCTCCCCAAATCTCCTTGAGCATAATTAATCTTGTCCATACCTCCTGGTTGGTATGGGTCCTGTAACCAGTCCTCTCCATTCCTGTCCGCCTGACAGAGTTCCTCCAAACTGAATGGCCAAAACCCTCCATGGATGCCTCATCCAACAATTCGACATCCTCCAGCTGCAGCTCTTGCTGAATCAGCTGTTCCAGCAAATTAGCCTCATGTGATCATGGTTCTAGTCCCAGACCTTGAAACAAGTTATTCTGCCCCCATGCCACACGTAGGATCACCATGCATGATCTCACCGAGCCCATCCATTAGCTCCAATCAAAAATAGGGATCTCTCCAAGGGCACCAACAGGCATCATATTGCTTCTCCAAGGCAATCTCTTTAGATACCAGTTCCTCTAGCCAGCCTGACAGCTCATGCCACAATCCCAGGAATGCCATCAATTGCTTTAGAAGGGCCATTCCCTGACATTCCTTTGCCTCCCTTGTTATGTGGCTCTTCTCCTCTCTGTCTCCTGCAGGAGATTTCTCCCTCCACTGGGGATACAAGTTCCAAATCCACAGGAACTGGGGAAGGACAGTTAAGTACCCTTCTTTTCTCCCACTGGATCTCCTGCACTATTTGTGTCCGGAGGGTCACCATCTGATCCGTAGTTAGCTCTGGCATAACCCCCCTACACACCTGGAACCTCCTAAACACCTCGTCCTCCACAGCTGCAGATAACCTGTGGCCAGGGACTGGAGCTGGAGTGACCTTCACAACATTATCACCTCCAGTTCGTCCTCCCCTCTGCAGGGCTCCTCCATCATGTCCTTGTAGGTAGCCATCCTTTTGCTGGTTACTGCATTGAGATGTCACCACTGTTAACCAATATGTCACAACTCAGATTTGAGGGGTTCAGGACACCCATAATTCTACTACTGTAGCTTTTAGGAACAATATGCAAGTTGTGACTTTATTCATCTCAGCACCAGCAATTCAGGACATCAGTTATGGAGCAGCCGAGAAATCACATCACCGTGTTATTTGGTGTATAGAAGACTGAACACTTCTTTATTGTTACAGAGAGATTTTAACCATCACAAAAAAAACAATCCCCCAGTTCTAACCCATCATCTTGGGCAAGAGAGGCTTGTTTCATCTCCCCCACATGAATTCTTCTCTGTTTGATGGGTCTAAATTCTTAGTGAGACCTCCTCGACCCGTCACTACCCACAACCCCCCCCCCCCCCCCCCCCCCCACTGACCAAACAAATATTCCAGGCAGCCATATACTCATTTAAATTCCTGCAGGGTTAACTATTTGTTGTCACACTAACAAACATGAGAGAAAGTATAAGAGTCCCAACTAACAGAGGTACATGTGGGGTACAGGGGGTCCCATTATGGCCCCAAAAACAGTCATGACAAATGGGAATCGACAATCAATATTGCCTCTGACTCAACAAAGAGAGGAAGCTCTTGAAAGCTTGTCACAATAATTATGAATATATTTGTCCAATAAAAATGTCTCACTATATACTGCCGTACTCTAGTTACTCTAGTTATATATATATATATATATATATATATATATATATATATATATATATATATATATAAAAGCATGTTTGTAGAATCAGTTTTCCTTCATGACTTCAGGAGAAGAAAAAATAACATATTTCAGAACTCAATTCATTCATTTTGATTAATAACATTTACAAACTCAATGAACACAGGAGTCATGTTCTGACACTCTCTGAAAACTAAAACAGAAAAAAATCTGTTTTCTAGGCTGTGAAGTGTTTAATTAACAGTACTTGCAATTTTTGATGTGGCTAAGATGCTTGTGAATATCTTGGAGACTTCATTGAAAAGATTATCCAGCATTTAATTATCTTATTGGATTGAGAGGTTAAGAGCATTGGGAGCTACTTGATGTATTAAATGTGTGAGACAACAGATGATGAATATATTACAAAGCATAAAATGTTCAAAGCTGCCTTGGAATTTTCACAGTTCAAATATACAGGACGTTTTTTAATCCTATAACAATGATAAAGCATTTAAAATAAAAAAAACAAAAAAACTTTTTTTTCATTTATTATGTC
Organism: Discoglossus pictus; assembly: GCA_027410445.1. Lineage (NCBI taxonomy): Eukaryota > Metazoa > Chordata > Amphibia > Anura > Alytidae > Discoglossus > Discoglossus pictus. The sequence goes on from CM050166.1 coordinate 126,352,452, forward strand.
ACATAGACATTTTATGCTATTTTCTGTATGTATATGGCCCAATATTGTCATTGAGTGGTTACGGTAACATTTATAAACCATGAATCCAAAGGCAAAACGATTTTTAAAGATCACCATAACCCCAAGATGGCAATGCTGGACTATATTAAATGGTTATTAGTTCTGTATTGTTTACATATATGACATGATTTTTTTATTATTGTTCATGTAATTGTCTTTCATTTTTAGTTTGTTCTTATCTCTGTGAATTGCAAGAAATATTTCATAGAAACTACCTCATGGTTATAAAATACAAGTTTTGAAACCATAGCACGACACAAAATCAGGAAGATCTATTTCAATAACATTTTCCTGATAACTAATCTTTGGTTGTTTTACTTCGATTTAAATTGTTACTAGACGCCTAATCAATTGCAATTGACATTTACAACAGTTACAGAGCGATTCAATTGATCAAGCCCGCAGCTACCTGGCCGAAAGCCTAAACCGTAAAGCATGTACCCGTAAGTAACATTTCAGAGCATGATCATGATCAATTAAGCAAGGCTGTAACTACCGATTTAGACACAGTAAATGACAGCCTCATTAAATTGGGACTAGGTTTAAAAACGTAGCCCGTAACTCAAAATGTAGGGGTTACGGCTATTAAATTAGGCCTATAACGTTGCTCGAAGCAGACTTGCGTGTACAAACGAGAAAAGGCTACGTGTTAAGCAACGTTGAACTTCGCACATTTTAATCCTTTAATCTGCCTTGCCTATAAACGCTATTTCTTAAATTTAGCTATTAAACTGCAACATAGTCACTCTCGAGCAAGCACATAACACGCAAATGGAGTCCAAAGGCCAAAGTGACCTTGAGAGGAGCCGCAAGGGGGGTAAATTACAATACATAGCCTTTGTAAATCAAATAAAACCTCACTACTTTACTAATATTGAAAGGGAAAGTGATGTTAGGTCTTAGAATTAAAAGCACAACATTCTCAAGCCCGCAAATCGGCCCAGACATAAACTTTATTTCATGTTTATATATTGTGTTATATCGATCCCTGCAATCAATGTGTTAAGACATGTACTGTAACTCGCATGTAATAGAATATCATATTTACGGCTTTATTAATATTGCATTATATCTGGAATGTGCGTCCGATCGCAAACTGTAATTGAAGCACATAGGACTTTGAAATCTACCCTCCTGTTTTTCAGTGACGTAACTCTAACAATCTCTTTTTTCCATTGCTCCATGTGAACTCGTTACTATTGCTTAATAGTTTGCGCGCAAGCACGCAACTCCGACGACCGAGCTCGTAGCTCGCAGCCCATTCTAATTTAACTAGCGAATTGCCAGTCAAAAAATGATGGTAATAACATTTTAAGGCAGGTAATGATGTTTGCCACACAATGTAAGGCTTTTGGTACTATGAGTACCTTCAGCGCTCATTGCGAGACTCTCTTGGTGTACTTTTGCTCCTCTGAACACACTGTGTGCTGATTGTGAGCCTTCGGCACTCATTGCGAGCCTCTCCTCTGCTCGTAATTGTTTTTTTTTTCTAAGTCCCGCTTCCTAATAGTGTATTTTGTACTTCGTACGTTCCTGGGTAAAAGTCTTATGTGCCTGGCTGTGTTTTGCGTGGTTATGGGTCGTGTAGCCTCGTTTTGTTTTTTTATGTCCGACATTTTTTTTGTTGCTTAGGCGATTTTCGAGTGCATAAACTCAGCAAAATCGGTTTAAGTTTGCGTGCAACCTCACTCCCAGACATCCTGGCTGTCCCCACGTGCTGTGTGTGATGTATTTTTTATGTTTTATTTTTATTTTGTGTGTGTTTTTAGATGTGCTCGGTTCAGCCGTTAACTTAGAAAAAGAAATACGAGCCGCAAAAATACTAAGTCCCGCTTTCCTTTGCAAAGTGTTACGGGCCGTTATTTTCCCCCATAATTTTTTTAAACTGCTATAGGTCTCGCATTGTGAATTGTGTAATTGAGATTTATTTTGATCTGTAGTCCCCGCGGGTCGTAGTGATGAGCGCCTTTGGCACTCATCTCCACCAGCGCAATGAGTGCCTTCGGCGCTCACTGCCTAAGTCGTGGGTGCTCCACCGCCTAAGTCTTTGTACTCCATCAGCGCAAGGAATGCCTTTGGCGCTCCTTGCCAGCAACTGCGGCCCTCGACAACTGAATAGCAAATTTGTTTATGGGCTACATTATAAGTTCCAGCAACTTACAATTGCTCAATTGAATAGGGTCCATAGTGTTGCACTTTTAAGAGCTCGCATTAGAGACCATCTTGTGGGTCTACATGTCCTGGTAAAGCTCCAGTGCAAAATAAACAAACATAAAAAAATCTTCTAGCAATAAATGTGTTTATGATGTTTTGAAAGCCAAAAAATAAATATTGTTAAGTAAAAAGTTTGTAAATGTTCTTGTACCCTTATTTCTGTTAAAGGAATATGGAAGGTTTCTGTATTTTACTAGGTATATAACATACCTGTGTTTCTATTTACTTTTAGATAAATAATTTCTTTAAGAAGCGCTTTTAAGCTCTGATTTTACTGCCTAAAATCAAACAAATGGTACCTGCTTGAGTCTGCCTTCTGTACCTCACAAAGACACCTACTCTATATACAATGGCAGAGCTAGTGAATGGAAGGACCAATGCAAAAAAAACATTGGGCCCCCCACAATTTTTTTTGTGTTGTGACCCGTTCCGGAACCAACCAATTTTATATACAGTCTCCTCCTCAGTCTCACCTCTCACCTGTGTCTCTCCATGCCTTCTCCCCTCTGTCCCCCTTCCCCTAAGTCTCCTCTGTGTTCCCAGTCTCCCTCACATATTTGTGGCCCCTCTCCTGTCTGTCCTGTGAACGTTCTCCCAAAGTTCCCTCTGTGTTCCCAGCCTTTCTGCTCCACAAGTACCCTTTGTGCCCCCAGTCACCCCCTTGTCCCTCTCCCCTTGCCCTTTTCCCATGTATATCCAGTATCCCCTCTCAACTTTGCTCTTTTTGAGTAATAGGAGCGGAGGAGGTTGAGTCTAGTGACCCAAAGCTGCTGCCGGCTTTCCTACACCCCAATTAGAGCTTTCTCTGTACAGAGGGTCCCAGGGGCAGTGCACAAAAAAAAAAGGTATATATATATAAAAAATTAAATTAAAAAAATAATATTTGACAGCCCTTCACTGCACCGGTTGCACCGATGGTAGCTCTGCCTCTGTCTATATTACTGGGTGTGCAGTGTCTCCTATTAAACAAACAGTGACCATCTCTCACCAACATTCTACAACTGGTGTGACGTGTCCCTGATAGGCTAGGACACTACACTATATTGCGCATTCAACCCTAAAGGGATAGGTCTGCATATGCTGCAGTGGGCGGACCCATGCAGGGACTCTTTGATTTTAGACAGTAAAAACAGAGCTTCTATGCTCTTCTTAATAAAATAAAGTGCATAAAAGTAAATAGATACAATAGATACATTTAAAGGTAAGAGTTTTAAAGTATAACTACAAGCATTACAAAGTTTAAGCAATATAAATTAAATTTACTTATGCATGTGCTTTCATTTTAACAGCATTTATTTTTAGAGTGCAGTGGTCCATTAAATATCTCTTACAGCTTGTGTGATAAACGACAAGGGAATGCCCAGCGCGAGTTGTCGTCACGCAATGTTAAAATTTATTGAATGCGCATGTGCAATGAGCGCATGCACAACAACAATTCACAATTACAACAACTACCCTGGGCCGGGTTTGCAGAGTACTGCAATAAGCGGCGAAGCTGCTCATTGTGGGGCCTGCAGAGGGGGAAGAAGCTTGCAATGAGCGCCAAAAACGCTCATTGCGAGGCCCATAAAAGGGGGGGGGGGGGAGACTCACAACCCCAGCCCCCGATCTCCTTAGCCTCAGCCCCCTACCAGACAGGGGAGAGAGAGAGGGGGCAAAGAGAGACAGGGGAAGGAGAGGGGGGCAAAGAGAGACAGGGGAGGGAGAGAGAGGGCAAAGAGAGACTGGGGAGGGAGGGCGAGGGCAAAGAGAGACTGGGGAGGGAGGGCGGGGGCAAAGAGAGACTGGGGAGGGAGGGCGGGGGCAAAGAGAGACAGGGGAGGGAGGGCGGGGGCAAAGAGAGACTGGGGAGGGAGGGCGGGGGCAAAGAGAGACTGGGGAGGGAGGGCGGGGGCAAAGAGAGACTGGGGAGGGAGAGATGGGAAAAAGGAGACTGGCGAGGGAGAGAGAGGGCAAGAGACACTGGGGAGGGAGAGAGTGGGCAAGTGACACTGGTGAGGGAGAGGGGGTAAAGAGACAAAGGGGTGAGAGAGTTTGCCTGTAACACTCACAAAGTTATGGGCTTGCACCTGCGTGCAGTGCATGCCGTGGCCTGCAAAGAGCGGCAAAGACGCTCATTGCAGGGCCGGTGATGAGTGCCAAAGGCACTCATCCCGAGGTCTGTAAAGTAGAGGGGGGAGAGGCTCGCAATGAGTGTTGAAGGCAATCATTGTGAGGCCCGCAATGTTAGAGGGGGTAGAGTCTTGCATTGTTTGGCAAACAACAGCATTGCGAGACTTCAAATTGTTATGCGTCATTTTTGATGGGCAAGTCACTAGTCTTCTTATAATAACAGTCATTTTGTATATAGTTTGAAAGGCTGGAGTTTGGATATAACAATATATATTACAGCACATTATACTTTTTTTGTAGATTTTTATCCGGCATACTTCGTTTTTCAATAGGAAAGCATTGATGCTCTGTTCCAGGTTGGTAAAGGGCCAAACATTTCTATCATGCTTTTTAGAGATCACAATTTGGGCATTACATTTTTTAGTATGTGAAATTATTGATCCATAGTGCTAAAAAATTACATTAAATATAGACAATGTGTGATAGAGGCAAAGTGTATGTTTAATATTACATTGAATGTAGACAGTATCTTCTCCCCCTGTTACAGGAAACAGAGGGGCAAAATTATGGTGCTTTTGTTTCCACAGTTTTTAAGAAAACTGGATTAACAGGCTCTCCATGTGTTATTGGAGGAATTTACTAACAGGACTCTTGATAAGCCTCGATCTACCACTGCTCATCATGCATCAGTGCTACTTAAAGATAAACAGAGAAGATAAATACGTAACAAAATATTACAAATAAAATAATAACATGAAAAAAAAAAATCACAAAAACGTTAAGCCTGTTGGAGGGTAAATTATACTTAAATAATCACTTTGATGAGTCTCCAGCGATGATACACAATATTTTTTGCTCGATAATTGGGCACATCCATGTTGATAGTAGATATTGGTTCTCTTCTATCCTGCTTGAAGACCCTTAGCTCCTCAACTTTGGCCCACAGAAACATCATCGACCAAAAAAAAACAGCCACTCTATAAAAAATACTAACAGAACTAATGAAGCTCCTCCTATGAGGAACCCCCCTACCAACTAATGGCTTTCTGACAGTGCCCTTATATTTATTCTAAGCATACACTCTCTTTCGTAATTGGCTATGATAGACCATCATAGAGGGTTCACATTACTTTTAAGCCCTTTTTTGATTGGCTCTCGTTTCAACCAATCAGAACAGGGAGAATAGGTTCAACCATTCAAACCATGCATTCTGATGGTTGAAAATGTAACCACTCAGTAAAGAATGGTAGCCTTCTCTGATTGGTTACTCATAAAGTTAGTATATAAGGCAAGGGTGTGCTCAGAAAATTAGATTTGTTTATACTTCCTTTTAGCTCACTGGTAAAATAACAAACTTGTTTTTTTATCTGTCTGTCTGTTGTCTTACTATTAATTTACTTCAACTGATTTATGGGTTTTCCATGGGGAAGGTTTTGGACAACAGTGTGCCTTTAATGTTCCACATTCCTTTCAGAGTAAAATGTAAATGTTATATTTTGTATTCACTGAAGAATGTATACAAAACAGAGTTTCTCATTCTGTAATCTCATTAAACTCATTGGGCCATATTCAATTAGAAGCCCGCAACTCGATCGCAGACGGACAAATGTATGCGGGTGTACTGCAGGCTCCCGTTCGTCTCCGATTGCGATGCTATTCAAATGCTCAAGCTCGCAATTTGCTGTCCCAAAGCCGAAAACCATGCACTGGGTCGTAGCAGTTCAGGGCGGGAACATGATCAATTCAGCATACTGGTAACTTCCCTTTTCGAATCAGCCAATAGAAAAGGAGACTGTCATCACTTTCCCCGTTATTTACAGCACAGTATTGATTTTTTATTTGCATTTACAGTGCTACGAATAGGCGTTTAACGCTCTTGCGGGTCCTCTCTAGCACTCATGGGATTTTCTCTTTTATTTGCCTTTTACAGGTGTGAAAACATTTGCGGGCTTGCGGGAAATTGAGCAATTGAATATCAATTTGCGATTTTAGCGTTGTGAAAGTGAAAGATCAAAGGCTTCTGGAGGCTGTAAGTTACGAGTTTAACCTTCACCATTTTTTAAAGCCCGTAACTCAGAAGCCGAACCGAGCCAGCAAAAAGACGCCATTTGAATAGCAACTTGGATTACGACCTCACTTACGGGCTCCCGGATCTCACAAAAGCTTTATTGAATATGGCCCATTGTTTGCAAAAAATAAAAAGCATGTATTAATATAACTGATAAGGCAGAAAAGGACTTTAGTTTATGTCATTGTTTGACCTAAAATGATAATCAATAAACAAAGAGGTATTCTGTGACAGTTCTGGAGAAACATGCCCATAAAAATAATGGGGGCATGGTAGCAGCTTTTGTTTTGATAGAAGAATTGTATTATAAGGATTTGTCATGCACAAACAAGACATGGAATCCAAGTACAAAAAGGGTTAAAGTAGTAACAAGCAAGATACAAAGTCATATTTAATACACACTACTTAATACCTGATGAATTTCGTACTAATAGGATTTTTAAGCTCTTCATCAATATTTTATATAAAGACATTATGAGAATTATCACTACTCTATTTTCTTCTGTGGCGCTTGTAATTATATTTTATTCTGGCAAATATGAAAATCTTAACAGGGAGTCTGTAAAATAATGTTCTGTGTATGCAATTACTAGTACTATCCATCTGGTAATAGCTAGTAGAGAAACAATTCCCAACCATTGAGACCAAACAAGCAAGACAACAGGAACATTGCATTCCAATTATTGAAATAAAAAGAACAGGAGCTTGCAAGAGAATGTCAAGGGACCCATGAACGGCTGGGATGTAAAGCAGGTTATTGATCTAAGAAGTAATCAAATTGTCATTTATTAGAGACTGGTAGAGACTATTATCCCTCTTGTAAAACGGTGCTGCAAATACAACACTGTTTTCAGTGAATATCTAGGAATGCTACTGTATAAAATTTTTCTGTTAAAATCTTTTGTCAATGAATTACTGAAGGGTAAGAGTAGAAGCAGGACAAAAGAACGTGAGAACTGAATTGTGTTGAATTTCATAAAACCACAGATATACCATTGAAATGTGTAAACTCTCTATGCTGTCTGTTGCACAGAATCAATGAAACATACTCTGCAATATTAAAAATCAGATTTTTTTAGAGATCTACCAGTCTGAGAATGTGCAGACATGCCAAGCCATATTTGATGGAAACATGTGAATTAATTTGCATATTCAAGAGATAGCCATGATTGAATAAATCTTTTTGGTCGAAGTGGATCTTAAATAGATCTTGAATTGTGAATCACTAAAGATCTGTATGTACATTTTTGGTACTTAATTTTGGAAACCAAAGAAATAGGTGTCCATACTGTCAACTCGAATAGAGCTTCCGTTTGGACACAAACAGATAAAAAATTCACCATGGGCCGAAGCGTTCATCTGCAATCCATGGTGCATTTGTACAATAAAAAAGGATCAATTCTGGTTGAACTTTTGCTAAAAACATTACCAAAAGCCTGATTAAACATCGTCCTGTAGAATGCATCATAACCCAACGAGCAACCTAGCAAAAAATAGAATGCATCATAACCCACCTAGCAAAAAAATATTGCATGAAAAAATGCAAAAAAATTTTGCAAAAAAAAAAAAGCACTGCGGGGGATGTAGCAATGGCACTGCGCATATCGGGTACTTCATTAAAACAATGTACCCGATATAAAAGCTGCTGATTGGCAAAGGAAAGTGTCTGAAATAATGTGACTTCTCACAGTAGGGAAGACTAACTGAGCATGCCTGCACAATCCCCAGGCCAAAACAATACAATGTATTATGCTAATATTCCCTGGGAATTTCAGGGGGTGTCAACATTGAGAGAAAACTGTTTGCAAATGAAAGAAATTCAGCAAACGTCAGGCAAACGGTTTCACTGTTTAATTTGGATTTTTTTCATGCAAACAATTTTTTTCAGACGCTATAAATTCTCCCCTATCAGGGGCATTAATAAACCAGCTCACTTGCATATACCTTTAAGTTTAATTGGTAAACATGTATGACTTATATATCTATATTACTGCTCATTGGCTGACAGAGGCAAGCATCCAGATCAGTTAAACATTTGAATTTCCTTTTCTGCTTTGAGAGCAACATTTAAGAAAAGGAAATAGACACAATACTACATAACCAAATACCATCTTTCAGATACAACAAAGAAAACAATTGTTCAATGTTTCTTTAACTGAGCTATCTTTGTAACCTTCTCAACTCAATAAAGTAAAAATTCCTCAACCCACATACCCTGTTTGCTCAATTCCATTAACTTCCATATACTACCACTGCCATTTCAAATTTCTGAAACTTCTATACAAATCTTTTCATAACTTTAGTCCAGTTCATACTCTGCAACCCTAATTGCTCCTTCCACTGAAAAAAAAAAGCCCAGGCACGACCCAAACCCAACCATATTCTACACTAAGGATCCACCTCTTCATTTTTTGTCGTTCCCAACCAGATCAAATGTTTTCTACATTTTCCCAGCTGCTGATCTCCAGTTATGACCATAATTCCCTTATAACCATTTGAGAAACAAAACCAATTTTGCCTTCTGCTTACTGTCCTACCCTACCTTATTTCCTTTACCAATGATTATTATTAACTCTGTAAAGTACCTTAGGTAAATTTACTATAAATGTATAAATAAAAAAGTAAAATGTACTTATGCTAAATCTGATAATCTGCATAATATTGTAATATATTTTTTCAATTACAACATTCTTACAATGTGACCAAAACAATTTTGCCAGAAAGACACTTAAAACATGGCAGCACAAATAAACAGTATAAAAAAATATTATTTTGCATAGCATACCTGTAGATATTGGCACACTCGCTCCTGCTGGCATGAATCAGACTTCACCAACGCCTGATCCATGTTTATGGTAGGTTTCTGGTAAACTTCCCGTGCTCTGCTTACTGTTAGTGCCGATGCCCATGAACTTTTCTTTAACATTTGGCTATCCAAACTCACAGGTAAATTTGTACAAGTGTTACATTTCACATCATTATTGCTCCTTGATGACTTTAATGCGTGTTCACTAATTGTATTATATGCTTCCATAAAGTACTGGGATGTGGAACGATCAGGGCATCTCCCCATAGTCATGACTGCAGTGGGACCATGATAAACACAAACATCATTGTCTAAGTTATCTTGTGAACCCCACCACCCTGAAATATTAGCTCTAGCTTTGATTTCAGCTCTCCTTTCTTTGCTCTTGCTTCGCTTGCCATACCTTACAGTTTGCATTTCATCTGGGCTGGCTTTATTTCCATTGGCATTTCCTTTCGTAGGGCCCTCAAGAGAATGTGATTTTGTGAATAGTTTCTGAACAGAGTGAACTAAATGCCGTATCCTTCCTGGACTGTCACTTCGATGCTCCACGGCACTCCTTTTGTATTGCAAGGTATGGTAGCCATCCCGATTAATAGGGATTTGTCTTTCAAATTGGTCCAGGAGATTTGAAGGAAGGCGGTTGGCTTTTCCAACTGTTCCATGGGGAACTAGAGTACACTCATCCTTAAGGTCATGGTGGGAACTATAATGTCTCCTTGGAAAGGTACTGCTGGCAATCTGATCCCCATAGGGCATCATGCATTCTACTGGGAAGGAGTTCCTTTGAGCATAGTACGGATGGTCTGCAGGATGAGGGTCTACAGGATTCAGCAAATATGGCTTTCTATCTGTGTGGTGAGGCAGAGATTCACACACTGAATCACATACAACTCCATGATGATGGCTGCGGCTGCTTGATAATCCTTTCATTATGGAGCTGATGAATGTGGTAAAGTCATTTACTATTTATGTTGGCTGATGTGCAGGTCTTCACAAAACAGCTAAAAACAAGAAAAAATATGTGAGCTTTAGGATTCTCATACTCATTGGATGCTACTATCATTACATCACATGGGATTAGAAATAGCAAACAACTTATAGAAAAGATTGCAAATGTATATCAGGAGCAAATGTTAGTGCACAAAGAATGTAATACTTTGCAGTTTCAGACTATAGCAGGTTTAATATTCTTAAACTGAGCATAATGAGTAACCAACTAAACTAAAATGTTCAAATGCTTACTTCTATTTCTTATCATTTTCGCTTCTACAAATAATGTTCCCAAAGTAACATATAATAAATGTTTATTTTCACTAAATAGGAAACATTTTCTGCTAAGAGTTAAAGCATTAATTCATGGCACAATTATAACAAAAGGACACTTATATAGTAAAAAACAAGTTAATTAACACATTTAACTACAATTATGAACAGACTGAAATCTATAATATATTCCCTTGTAACACAAGCTTGGTTATTGTTGGAATGTTGGCACACAAGTGGTTAAGTGTTTATATTTATCCAACATCCAAAAAATATAAGTGGAAGAAAAAATATAGAGTATTCATAGGGTATCAATTCCACAGTAAGTACAAAATGTGGATAAGAAATTGGTTAAACCTTGGCATAGCAAAGACTTTAAATAATTAGAGATCTTATTTATGACTCCTGAAAGGAATTCAATGACTTGTTACTGCTTACATGACCTTGACATTGCAGCTTTCACATTTATGCATCTCAAACATTGTCAGTTCAGAGAATAAATTAGAGGCAGTTATAATAGGTCATGACCTGCCCGGCATGTCTTATTTATACAGTACATGTCAAAACCATTTATCTAAATATAAAACACACAATGACCTATGTAACACTGTACAATGCTGAACTCTGTATAATTAACCTAAAGCAAAACACAGATATTTTTCCTAAAACACATTTTTTTCCCACATTTCATAAAGTCTGTGAGTGGGTGTTGATCTCTGATTTTCATAATTTAAAATATACAGTTGTGCCACTTAAAGTGCCAGCTAATTCCACTGTGCGCCACCATTAAGCAGAACGATCTGCTAGCACTCTAATGCATTCGAATGTAAGAGATAAATGCTCTTAATGTCTGAGATCAGAAAATATATACAGCCCAAATCTTCTGCCATGATGGTAATAAATGTTTTTATTATATATTTATTATATGTATTTCCTATAATCACGGATCACATATATCATCTGCAGGTTTTTCACATTAATATCCACCTTGTTCATTTGCAAGGACCCACACATGCTTTTTAAATATTTTATTTGGGCGCATTTTTGAAGAAATTCAACAAATTAATATAGTGGGCTTAACAACAGGACTTTTTCTTAGTTTCATCAAGTTGTAAAGAATAAAAATATATGACACAGCAATTTTAAACTACTTTGCAAGCACAATATGTTTTATTTAGAGAAGCACTTATGAGTATGTTTTTTATGATTGCCCAGGCTTGATAATGGGCAAAACTATGTTTTGAAATTAAAAACTTAAAAGTATTTAATCTGTTAATTACCGTATTGGCCCGAATACAAGCCGCACCAGGGGATAAAATAGAAAAAAGATAGTACTCAAATATTAGCCACACCCTTAAAATTGGAGAGAAAAATGCTCTCCAAGTGATCAGCCATTGCAAGAAACAGGCTTTCTAATTAGTACTGTAACTTCTTTTGCAGGTTACAGGCCTTACAGGATGGTAGATTCACTAAAACCGTAAATCGCTATTCAATTGCTACAATACTGCAGTCTCAAGCGCGCAAATCGGCAGGTGCGGCTTATATTCGGACCAATATGGTATTATATGCATTTTTCTTGCATGGGCAGGCATTTTTTTGTTTGTTTGACTGCTTTCCAAACAGGGAGAAGAGCCTAATACTATTTTGATTAGCTCTGTTGAGGGCACTCACACTAAGGAATATAAGTTTATGAAAAAGCTACTGATTTTAAATCTGCTTTTTGTAGAAACATATAAACAAACAAAATCCTGATGCATATAATAGTTAACGTTTTCTGGATCTCATAAGGAATATAATATACATATGTATCTATTTACTTTTGTGTATTTATTTTATTAAGAAGGGCTTATAAGCTCTGATTTTGTCTGCCACTTTGTACCTGTTTGGTCTTGTCCTCTGTAGCTCATGCAGCTCATGACAACACATACTGCAAAATGCAGTGTTCCAAAAAATATTGTAGCTTAATGTATTAGTGAGAAAGTTTAAAAGCCAAATTTTTTACTAATTTTGTTTCTTTTGTTTGCTGTACAATGATTTTTTTTATTTTTTTATATATTTTTAAAAAGTTAGTTTGAGAATTCTTGTTAACAAAAAAATAAATAAAAAATATATAGGACAAAAAACATGTAAAGTATTTTGTTTTTTATTTATGACTTCATTACAAGTTTCTGAATATAAACTTCGAAAAATTTACTTAATCATATTCTTGATTTTTGAGACAAATATACTTACATTGTAATTTGAAAAAAAATATTAACTATGATCTAAATGTCCTTAATAAAAAATTATTGATTAAAAAAAAAATGCAGTGTTCCAGATTAGCTAATCAGTGACCTCATTCAAGTTGCATTTTGCAGAATGTTGCCACCTATTGCTTACTATAAGAAACTTCACATCCTGTACAGAGGGTATAAAGCAATTCTCAACTATTTGTAAGAATTTAGACAGAAAAAGACAGAGCTCAAAGGTAAAAAAATATACATACCGTATATACTCGAGTATAAGCCAAGTTTTTTCAGCCCTTTTTTTATGGCTAAAAAGGGCCCCCTCGGCTTATATTCGAGTCACTCTCCCCCCCACCCGTGTCTCTCTAACCACCTGTGTCTCTCTACCCCCCCCCGTTTCTCTCTACCCCCCGTGTCACTTTCCCTCCTCCTCCTCCTCCTCAACCCCCCCTCATTCTAACCCCCCTCCCCTCACTTACACGCGCGCCACATCATTAGCATATACCGGGTGCCGGCACCCGGTATATGCTAATGCCGTGACGTCACACGCGCGCCACGTCATTAGCATATACCGGGTGCCGGCACCCGGTATATGCTAATGATGTAGCGCGTGTGACGTCAATTCATTAGCATATACAGGGTGCCGGCACCCGGTATATGCTAATGATATGGCGCGCATGTGACGTCACATGCGCGCCACATCAAGACCCGGAAGGAGCGGAGGCCGGAGCAGGTAAGTGAGGGGAGATGGGGTGGGGGGGTATTTAGGGGGGTAGGATGGGGGGGTTGGGTTTAGAATGAGGGGGGGTTGAGGATGAGGAGGGGGCTGAGGATGAGGAGGGGGACTGAGGATGATGAGAGGGCTGAGGATGAGGAGGGGGGCTGAGGATGAGGAGGGAGGATGAGGACGGAGGATGAGGTGGGGGGTTGAGGATGGGGGGGTTAAGGTTGAGGATGAGGTGGGAGGTTGGGGAGGGGGTTGAGGATGAGGAGGGGGGTTGAGGTTGAGGAGGGAGGTTGAGGAGGGGGTTGAGGATGAGGAGGGGGGGTTGAGGTTGAGGAGGGAGGTTGAGGAAGGGGTTGAAGATGAGGAGGGGGTTGAGGTTGAGGAGGGGGTTGAGGATGGAGGGGTTGAGGTTGAGGAGGGAGGTTGAGGAGGGGGTTGAGAATGAGGAGGGGGGTTGAGGATGGGGGCTTGAGGATGGGGGGTTGAGGATGGGGGATTGAGGAGGAGGGGGTTGAGGAGGGAGGTTGAGGATGAGGAGGGATGATGAGGAGGGAGGTTGAGGAGGGAGGTTGAGGATGAGGAGTGGAGTTGAGGAGGGAGCTTGAGAATGAGGAGGGGGGAAGAGACACACGGAAGGGAGAGGGGGGGAAGAGACACAGGGAAGGGGGAGGGGAGAAGAGACACAGGGAAGGGAGAGGGGAGAAGAGACACGGGAGAATGAGGGGGACACAGAAGGCACAAAAGGGAGGGACACAGGGGGCAGCACATTTCCCACCCTCAGCTTATACTCGAGTCACTCATTTTACCCAGTGTTTTGTGGTAAAATAGGTGCCTCGGCTTATACTCGGGTCGGCTTATACTCGAGTATATACGGTATGTATATTATATCCAGAAATATGCATTACCGCCTTTAATACATTTTAATTAGAATTTTTTTTTAATTCCTCTGCTCACAACTGAAAGCATTATTAATACTTTGGGGAAGGTGGTGTGAGATGGGCATTTTACAGCATTATTAAATTGCAATTCAGCCAATTGAATAGGGCTCTATTTAAGCACATAGCATATGTTTTTTACAGAAGTTTTTAGTTAGTGAAGACCTTGCTTTTGGATAGAAGTTCACTAACTAAAAAATTCTGTAAAAAAAATATGCTGTGTGCTTAATTAGAGCCCTATTCAATTGCCCGAATCGCAATTTAATACGGCTGATTATCTCTGCAGAAGATCTTAACATGTGCAGGAGAAAGTGGTGGGTATGAAATACTAAAAGCTCCAATGACGCAAATTTCCCACCTATCTCATTCCTTCCCCAACACTGCTCAATAAATAAAAGCAGACCCTAAAGCTCTAAGCAGGAAGTGTTGTCTACAGTAATATGAAGCCTTCTATACACAAGTATGGTATATTTGCTAAAATTTAGGTTTTCTCTTATTATTATTATACAGGTGACTTTCCCGTCAAAAAATGACGGCAATAAGATTGTAAGGCAGGTAATGGTGTTTGGTTGCGACATTAATTTTGTTGGTGTTCCGAGACCCTTTGGCGCTCATTGCGAGCCTCGCGCTGAGCGCATTCGGCGCTCATCGCGTGGCTCGCAATGAGCGCCGGCTGTTAGCTGTTTGTGTGCTATGAGCAGCGTTGGCGGTCGTTTTTTGTATGCTAATGAAATAATCATTAAATGAATAAATGAATATACTTTACCTATTTTGAAGTAATAAATGCAGGAAGCATTGTGTGGAAGAGCTGGCAATCTGTTTTGATGTTGCGGCAGCATACAATGTGTGTTTTCACTGTTGTGGAGCTGCTGTGTAAGTGTCAGCAATGTGTGCAGTGTGTAGTGTAAATAGTGTGCGTGAGCGAGGAAAATCCGTTAGGGTAGCTGTGTACTTCCGGAATTGTGTAAGTTAGTGTTGTAAAATGGCGCCTAATGTGTGTGGTACGCGGTTGTGGCTGATTTTGCGTCCTTGTTCTTGGACCTCGTATGGCTTTTTGGGAAAATCCGTATGTGTTTCGTAGTGTTTTGTGTGTTTAGGGTCCTGTAGCCTAGTTTTCGTTTTTTTTTCGGCGGCCATTTTTTCCTTCGCTTAGGGGATTTTCGGGTGTGAGAACTCTTGAATTTCTACTTAAATTGATGTGGGTGCCCCCCCCCCTTGCTGTGGGTAATCTTTTTATGTGTTTGTTGTGTGTATTTATTGTGTTTTTAATGTTTTCATGTGCACTGGTTTCAGGCGCTAAGGTTGTATTTTTGCGAGCTCGTAATGTTGTTTTTTTTCTACGTCCTGTGGCTCGTATTTGTGGATGCTAAGTCCGTAAATTTTGCAGCGCAAGTCCCGTCGTAGGGATGAGCGCCTACGGCGATCATCAGCAGCGCAAGGAGCGCCTTTGGCGCTCCTTGACAGCAACTGCGGCCCTCGCTTTGCAAGGGACGCAGCGTTAGCAACAACTTTTGCCAACCCGCACTGCTGACAACTATATATGTGATGCTCATGGCTTACATAGCTGTGTGATATATTTCCCAAACATATGAAGTTCTCCTAAACTCCAGTAGTCATTTAGTAAAGTAAATCACTTTAATTCTCACATCCAAGTAAAGTTTGACACACTGTTGTAGAGTCCTCAGATTCAATAAACAGGTTAAACTAGCTGGAGAAGTTGTGTTCGAACTGCAGGAACTTTTAATAAGCAAGTATTTATATCACAATGTTGTAGCTTCTAAGAATGTGCCATCTTAGATAAAAGTGAAGAAAAGGAAGCAGATGGAATGCGTATTCTCAGCAATCTCTCCTCAGCACAGCATGAATAAAACAGACTGAGAAATGACATGGTTACATGCCTTTGATCAGATCTATTTTCAGAGAAGCTTTATTCAAGGAGTATTGAGAACCATTTCAGAGCTAAAGAGATATGTGCATCCAAATCCCCAGCAAAGAGCCGAATCTGACTCCGACTGCTTCCCTGCAGCTGAGGTAATCACAACGTGGCATTACTTGAAGAGCTTGACGTGCCCCTACTGATATGATTACTCTTTTTAAAAACTCAATTGTTACTTTTATAGCAGCAATCACACATGTTCCCTATAGTATTTTTTTGTTACAGGCTACCTTCACTTTGCCTGTATAAACCCTAAAAAACAGCCATACATTGGGTTTAGGTTTGTGGGTGATTTTAGTAATACATAATGCCAAGAGCAGTATTATAACTACGCCATGATAAATATCACGTTATTGCAGGAAATACATCTGGAAACTATTAGTGATTAAGCATTTAGCAGCTGAGGAAATTATGTGAAATATAAGTTTTCCTATTGTGGATTTCCGACAGGTCTCAACAAAAAAAATACATATGCTTGGATCGCTCAGAGAGTGCTCTCCTCATGTATAGGTGCATACTTAATGTTTAACGTAAGGGAGAATCAGCTTCACCTTTGACATGATCAGTTTTCACTGGTTTAATTACACAGTTTTCTATATGTAGAGCTTATCCAATCAATTTGCCAATTTGTGTCCATTGATATGACTTACTTATTTGATCATTTATTTCTTGTTTGTGAAGTGTATAAGAAATCTAACACAATTAGAAGATGAATAAAGGATGACCACAAAAATATTTTGCAGAAAATCTTAGGTTTTAAAGACTGCCTGGGTCTAAAGGCTTCCATTTTCGACACTAAGAGACTAGGAGTCTTATTCAATTCTGGGCTCACAACTCGATCACAGACAGTGATTGAGTTGCGTGCCCCTGTTGCTCTACTTTTGCGATGCTATTCAATTGACCGGGCCCGCAGGTTAGAGGCCGATAGAGAAAATCATTGCCATGGGACATAGCATTTGCGGGCTTGAACATGTTACAGCATCAAGCCCTTAACTCCTAATGCAGAAAAAGCCAATGGAAACAGAGATCGTCATCATGATCAACCTCCAAGTCCATAACTCGTAAGTGAAGGCCGTAGGACTTTGAAATTCATTCTCCATTTGTCGAAGTCCTATGGCCTTCAACCTCCAAGGACTTTGAAACATGGAGGTTGGATTTCAAAGTCCTACGCGCTTGGAGGTTGAAGCCCGTAGGACTTCACATTGATTGCCGTGATCAATATAACACGAAAATTGAACATAAAATAAAATATTGGAAAATGTTGTACTATTAATTCTAAGACCTAACATCACTCTTTCACTCTTAATAAAAGTACAGCATTGCTTTTTTATTTGCTTTTAATGTGCTCTGATTTGTCATTAAGCCCTTTGTGAGACCTCCTTGGTACCAATAACTTGTGGTTAGATATTTGCCATTTGCGGGCTTGACAGTGTGGTTAGTGAGGGGGAATCGGAGCAATTGAATAACGATTTGCGATTTTAGTTTTCGGGACTATTGCTGCCGTGAAAGATCAAAGGCTTGGAGGGCATTAACTTGCAATTTGACAAATCACAAGGAATCGCAGCTCGGTGCACGTAACTCGGTCGGAGCCCGCAAACGTAAGCCAGTTAAATAGCAAAATAACTTGCAACCTCCACTTGCGAGCCTGGATATCCCGAACAACTCAATTGAATGAGGGTCTATGTATAGACTTGAAACTCAAGAGGGGCGGGTGATTCTTTTGTGAGTTGCATTTAATTATATTATCAAGTGCCTCAGCATTGTGTCAGTGGATCTTCTTGGCATAAAATATTCCACCTAGGTGATTAATCATGTTAGGACAAAAATCAAATGGCTCCCCCATTCCAAAGCAAAATTGGATAGTTCAACTTGGGATTAATAGAACAATGTTGATATATATTTGACAGTGACAATAACAATCGCTTGTTAAAATGTTCTCATTAGTGGGGCAGGTAACGTGTATTGCCCCATCATATTGTAACAACAACACTATTTTTTCACTGAACATTCCTTGTTGTCATCTCACTGTTATATTAATAAATGGTTTTGAACTTCATGAAATATTTACATAAAACAGAGTAATTTATATTATTATAGGTTTTCCAGTAAGGATAACAATGTGGTATTTTATATTAAGAAAATATGAACGTAACATATTCTATTTATATAACTGAGATCAATACACACCAGGCATGTCATTCAATCATTTTATAAAATGTATCTGTATTTGCCTAGGACACCAAGGCTTGTGTCTTCTGAAAACAGACCCATTGTTTACTACTGTTATTGATAGTCAGTAAAGGAGGTACGATAAAGGACAACATATTATACAGGTACTAGCAACATGCCTGTCAAAAATGACGGAGCAAAACCATTTTAAGCCATGGCAATGCTGGTTGCCACACAGTGTAAGGCTTTTGCTCCTCTGTGGACCTTCGACGCTCATTGTGAGCCCTGCGCTGAGCACCTTTGGCGCTCATCGCATAGCTTGCAATGAGCCTTTGGCGCTTATTGTGAGCCTGTCCCCTCATGTACTTCAATTGTCCGGCTTTGCACCGATCACCTTTGGCGCTCATCGCGAACACAGATATATAAGTACAGTGTAAAATGGGCAAAAAATTGGAGTACAGTGAATTAATAAAGGAATATGAATTAATAAATGAATATACTTTACCTATGTATATTTAATATGCAGTAATCAATATCCTGAAGAGCTAACAATCTATTTGGATTTCCCTGCATGGGTCTCAATAAAAAAAATACATATGCTTGGCGCTCCTTGCCAGCATCAGCAACAACTTTTGACAACCCGCACTATTGATAACTATATATGTGATATTGTTTTCTTATGTTTTACTTTATTACTTTCTTAGACCATGCAAATGCCTTTTGAGCTTAAAGGCAGTCGAACATGTTACTTTTCAGAATTAAATATCTTACCAGTGTAATGTTTTGTGGCACTTTCATGGTATTCTTTTTAAAAGCAGATATTTACAAATTAAAATGTATTTTTTATTAATTTTCATTCATTCAACTGATAATATAGAGGAAATGAGATGGAGCTTTCAAGTATGGCATCTCAGGAATATTTTAGACTTGTATAACATGAGTTATCCTCATTAAGGTGAATGATAACTGTGAAATTAGGTTTATCAGAAACAGAACTAAACTATTTTCTTCAGCTTCCTTGCAGCTCTATCCACTTATAGCAATATTCACTCACATTTCAATATAGAGCTAAAAAAACACCTATCACAGCATACTGCATCACTAATTAAAATTTAAAAAAAATACAGTTCTTTTAAGTCAGTAGTACAACTTCAAAATCCCTAATTCTGAAGACAATTGCCATTGTTTAAGGGTCACTGCAGAACAATATTAAGAACTAGCGACTTGCCCGTCAAAAATGACGGCAATAAAAATTTTAAGCTGGCAAATCTTGGCGCTCATCGCAAGGCTGCAATGAGCGGCTTTCCCACTCATTGCAGGCCTCGGGCAACCCGCCATTTTCATGCCTCGCAATGAGCACCTTCGGCGCTAATCACGAATCTCTACCCTCTCTCTGCAGCCTAAGTCGTATGGGCCTTGCCATGAGCGCCTGCGGCATGCGCAAGCCTGTAACATTCCAGAGTGTTACCAACAAACTCGCATTACGACAACTATAGTTATGCGAGCCTGCGGCGCTCATCTCTAGCTGTTAGGAAAACAGCTCCAGCAATGGCTTTACATAAAATATAAGCCATTATCAAGGGTAGGTATAAACTTACAAATATAAGAATAGTGTCCTATTAAGTGAAAACCATTTCAAGGCTGTCCTACAGCTTATTTAATAAAATGTATGCCAAATTTCTTGAGCTGACTGCCATAAAACACTACAATAAATCTTGGCTCAGGCTATAAAATGTTATAGAAATCAACACAAATATCATGGCTGGAAAGACTTGATTTTTAGCTGCTCCTCTGTCAGCATTTCTTGGAAAAAAAATAAGATCTTGTGTTAAAAAATGCAAGAATCTCTAATGAAGTATTTTATCCTTTATCCGTTTTTCTTCATTTAACAGATAAGGAGTCCTTATCCACACTGAACATTGAAATGAAACCTGAGCAATTTGTGATAATAACATTGGTTGGGGCAACACTTTAACAATTTAATTTGTTGGAATATAAACGTAAGCATAGTGACAATATATTAAAGGTAATATTGGCTAAAGGACCATGTAGTTCAAGTAAAACGTGTGAAATATGTAACAAACTAACAACAGTTGGATTTCATTGAATTTGACACATACTAACGTCCCCACACTTGATCAAAAGCATCATGCATCAATAAATGCAAGCGTTGCTCCTGTCAAAATCTGAAATTCCCTTTCATACACACAACTTTCATCAAAATAACACGGATATCTCCGGGGACCAACAGTGATAAACATATATCTATTTCATTGCAAAGTGGTCCTTTACATGATGAAATATTCAATTCCCTATGATAGTATTTGTGTTATTTAAAAATATTAGACAGTATTCTAGAAAGACAACATTCACTGTTTATGTTATATAAAAGATAATTTAATACATTATATCATTAACTAACCTACTACTAAAATACCAATTGTCACTCTAATATTCTCTGCACTCCAATACACTCCTCAGTTAGAGTATTGTTTGCTTTGTTTACCTAATGATGAGGGGTTAGAGGGTAGAAAGTAATTGCTCTTGTTGCAAATTACTCCTTGAAACCATATTTGCAATATTTGAAAGATAATATTTGTATGCAAATGCAAATAAATACAGTTTTATTACATCTGTGTCCCTTTAAATAAATGAAAGCCTTAGCTTATTCATTACATGATATATTATGTGTTGTCATATTCCCTTTAGATGTATAGTCTATTGTGTTTTTAGTAGTCCCGAATATCACAGGGGAGAAAAAGTAAGAAACCATTCTGTATTCTATACTATCTGTGTATATTACAATTTATGTAGTGTTTACTTTTCATTGATTTCAATAAACAGGCAGACATAGATCACACTGCACTCTACTTGTGGTAATTTGCCAAAGCATTGCATTTTAAATCTGACTTTTAGTCAAAGACATTTGCTTGCTTTCTTTGAAGCAACTTATAGTGAGTATTAATGCCGTAATGAATTACAGAAGGAAGAAGCTGCCAAGGGGAATGAAGGGCAAGGCAAAATGTAGCGACAACAAAAAACCAAAGCACACTTTATATAGGAGAAAAACAAGGGATACGGGGGAAGAGAGAGCAACGCCAAACAGTGTTATATGGTAGTATGTCAAATAGTGTTATATGGTAGTATATGGTAAATGTCTTCTTTTTGTAACATATGGCCCATAAATGCAAAACAAGTTCATAGACAGATCTGTATTGAAGTTCTTTAAGATATACATTTAGAAAAAAGTTCACCAGCAATATAAATTATATCTCCACTTCAAGTATCCCTACCACGTATTCCAGGAGTCCGGCCTGTTTTAAGGCCAAGGAACTGGCGACAGCCCTGGGCAATATGCTTTGGGGGTCTGTGGGCAATGACCATTAAAGTGAATGGTTAACTCATAATTTTTCTGGACACCAATATCAGGATGTAAAAGTTAAATGCTAAGAGCCAACTACTTGTTAAACTCAAATTCTTGTCCCTAGAACAGATAGAAGAAATCCAGAAGCTCACTTGGAGGACATTTGAGAAGCTCCAAAACATTGGAAAGAATTTGAGTGTGATTTTTTTTTGTCAGACATAGATGTGGCTCAGTATCTGAGTATTGTGCATTCTGCCCAGAATACCAGCTGACTGGACCTTGATCTGAGCTGTGGGCCCAATTGATACCATTACCAATTATTGAGGAGCCTTTTGAGAGGAATGCTATGGATCTTGTGGTTCTAGAGAAATCAGCCAGAGGACACCAGTTTATACTAGTGATACTGGACTACACCACAAGATATCAAGAAGCTATACCAGTGTGCACAACAATTTCAAAGAACATAGCTAACGAACTTATAACATTTTATTCAAGGGTGGGAATACCAAAGAAAAGCCTGACAGACCAAAGAACACTTTTTGCTCCTACAGTTCAAATTTTTGAGAACTTCTGTCTTCCACCCACAGACAAATGGATTGCTGGAATGATTCAATAGGACATCGAAGAGCAAGCTAAGAAAAGTGGTAGCATGAGACAGGATTAAGAAAGCTGATGGTAGATGTTAGCTTGGCTGAATTATTATCAGATAAGTACCTCTACTGGTACTTCTCTGATAGCAAAGAGTAATTAAGTTAAAAGTAGAAGTACCTTTAATGGATATTCTAATAAAAGCAAGAAAAGCAAGAAGTTAGACAAAAAAATTCTGGACTATGTGAATAATATGAGGGAAAGAATTTCCCAAGTTGCCTCTCTGGTACGATACTATACATGGAGCTTAGAGACACTGGGTTAACCTATTTAAATCTCAGTGCACAAATAAGGAAGATTCATCCTAGAGACAGAGTGCTGTGTTAGTACCTACTACTGAAACCAGATTTCTGAACAGATGCCATAGTCCCTACTATACTGTAGGAGAAGTGAATTATAAAATGAGGCACTTTTGAAGATAAATTCTCCATTTCTCCACAACAACTATCCCATTAACCAACCAGAGCTTCTGAAATGTTAAAGAAGAACAACGTGGAGGAAGTTTTTAAAGACTTAAAGTCTGCATTTTGCTGAGATCCAGTTTTACTAGCCCCAGAAATTGGATAAGAGTTTATCCTGCAAACTAATTCTGCTGGTATGGGCTTTAGTGTTGTATTATCACACATGATGGGAAATGAAGATAATCCCATCCTGGTCATCTGAATAAAAAGGGGAGCAGAAAAAAATGTCTGGCCATAAAACTGTCAACTGAAACTTTGATATTACCTGTTGGGAAGAAAATTCACACTAGTATCTGACAATACTCTACTGAAGACGAACAAGTAGAAGAACATCAAAGCAACAGGGTTGGTCTTGTCTTTACAACCATTCGACATTATAGTCATCCACAGTGCTAGCAGTCAACATGTTGATGCGTTGTCTTGCATACTGTCTCACAGAGTTGGTCGCCAAACCCAATAGTGTTGGATCGGGGAGGGGGATGTGTGACAGAGAGAAGGTGTCTATGTGAACCACAGACTCTGTAAAACTCTCTTCCCTCAGGTAAGAAATTCATATATAGGGTCCTTTTCCCTTTATTTTATTATAATTATATATATATATATATATATATATATATATATATATATATATATATATATATATATGTGTGTATATAACTTCTTGGATCAACCCAGTTCTATAACGTGTGATAATTATTGTAAAGGAGAGATTTTAAAGTGAGACTCTGTTAACATTGTGTATTTATATTTATGTGTGCATGTTCATGTGGGCATCTATGTAGCAATCACTGTGGCCATTAGTGTTTATGTATCTGACTAGAATAAATCTATTAATTTTAGAGTGTACAGAGGCATGATTTACTTTTTGTGTTTGTTGGTGCTACAACATTCTTAACAAAGTTAATAAACAGCAACAGTACATTTACCTGATATGTTTATATTTATTTTATATGTTTCACAGTTATGGCAGAATATGTAGGACCTGTTTCACTGCAGCGCAGCAATGTAAGTTAGCCACATTTGATTAGAACTTATATTTCAGAAAAGATAAGTGTACACCCTGAAGAATATAATTACCATAGATATACATTTGAAAAAATAGGTTTTAATAGATATATAACTTGTAGCATAAAGCTATAGATTCTGAAAAATATAAGCTATTTTATAGTATGAGGAAGGGAGTTAATAGCTTGAAGAATGAATTTACCAAAGATATAAAGTTTGTAGAATAAAGTATATATATAACCTGTAGAATGGAGTTAACATTGGAGGAATCCATTCAATTATATGTTGCTGAGAAGAGTGCTCTGTAATGACTGAAATACATCTCATCGTTTCTGAGAATAGTATAATAGAATTACATTTGTTATTAGATTTATCATTTCAGTTTCACATTTACCATTCCAGTAATACTTTAGTCATTGGAGCCACAACCGATAAATATTGATAAACATTTTTAGAAATAAATAGGATGCTGAAGGCTTTAATATGTATCTTAACAACTAATTCAGCACATTTGTTTGGTTGTTTTGATTGATAAAATGTGCTTGGGACAATGGCCATGATACCAGACACAATTCTTATGATTTCCATTGCTTGGACCTCTGATTGAAGATATGCCTATGTACAGTGTACATATACTGGGGGAAGTTAAGATAAGGGATGAGACTTGCTTGCACCACGGACCCACCTGGGAATTAATCATAGGAGATTGGAATGCTAAAGTAGGGAACCAAAGGAATAACTTGCAAATTTGGCCTTGGAGTACAAAATGAAGCAGGTCAGAGATTAGTAGAATTCTGTCAAGATAATTCTTTGGTCATAGTAAATACCCTCTTCCAACAGCCTCCGTGAAGACTCGAAGCATGGACATCACAGATGGACAACATAGAAATTAGATTGACTATATACTTTGCATCTAAAGATGGAGGAGCTCTATACAGTCAGCAAAAACAAGACCTGGAGCTGACTGTGGCTCAGACCATGAGCTTCTTATTGCAAAGTTTAAAATTAAACTGAAGTAAAGAGAGAAAACCATCAGACTAAGTAGATAAAAAATAAATAACATCCCTTGTGAATATGCAGTGGAAGTAAAGAATAGATTTAAGGAACTAGACATGGAAGATAGAATGTCTGAAGAACTTTTGACCAAAGTTTGCAACATAATCCAGGAAACATGATGAGGCTTTGAAAGTAGCCCAGGAAAGAAGGAAAGTGAAAGGTAGTGGAGATAAGAAAAGATTTGTCCAACTGAATGCAGAATTCCAGAGGATAGCAAGAAGAGACAAGGAGACATTCTACAATGAGCGATGTAAAGAGATTGAAGAAGATAACCAAATGGGTAAATCAGAAAATCTCTTCAAGAAAATTGGGAACCTAAAAAGGCACCTTTCATGCAAAAGTGGGAGTGATAAAAGACAAAAATGGTAGGAACTTAACAGAAGAATATCAGAAAGAAGAGGTGGCAGGAATACACTGAAGATATATACAGGAAGGATCTTAACTGCAGTGATGACCTCAATAACTTGTCCAATGAGTTGGAGCCAGAGATCGTGGAGAGTGAAGTGAGATGGGCCCTAGGATGTCTTGCTGATAATAAGGCTGCAGGAGGTGATGGAATCCCAACTGAACTATTCAAAATTCTACAGGACGATGCCGTGAAAGTGTTACTTGCCTTATGCGAACACATTTGGAAAACTCAACAATGGCCAATAGACTGGAAAAGATCAGTCTACATCCCAATCCCAAAAAAGGCAGTGCCAAAGAGTGCTCCAATTATCGAACAATTACACTCATTTCACATGCCAGCAAGGTAATGCTTAAGATTCTACAAGCTCGACTTCAACAATATATGGACCATGAACTAACAGATGTGCAAGTCGGGTTCCGCAGAGCAAGAGGCAAAAGAGATCAAATTGCCAATATCCGTTGGATGATAGAGAAAGCAAGAGAGTTCCCAAAAAAACATTTACTTATGCTTCATAGACTATTTTAAAGCCTTTGACTGTGTGGATCACAACAAAATGTGGCATTTCCTTAAAGAGATGGGAGTACCAGATAATCTCATCCTCCTCCTAAAGAATCTGTATGTCGACCAAGAAGCCACGGTCAGAGCCGAACATGGGACAACAGAATGGTCCAAGATAGGAAAAGGAATGCGACAAGGTTGTATATTGTCACCTTATTTATTCAACTTATATTCAGAATACATCATGCGTAGGGCTGGACTGGATGAATCCAAAGCCGAAATCAATATTGCTAGAAGGAATATCAACAACCTCAGATAAACCAATGATACTGCTCTGATGGCTAAAGCGAGGAGGAACTAAAGGACTTATTAAGGAGGGTAAAAGAAGAAAGTGCAAAAGTTGGCCTGCTGCTCAATGTTAAAAAGACGAAGATCATGGCAAATGGAAATCTCACTTCCTGGAAAATAGACTGGGAAGAAGTGGAGGCAGTGACATATTTTGTTTTCCTTGGATTCAAGATTTCTGCAGATGGTGACTGTAGTCATGAAATTAAAAGACATTTGCTTCTGGGAAGGAAAGCTATGGCAAACTTGGACAAGCTTGTAAAAGGTAAAGAATTTAAACTATCAACAAAGGTCCGCATAGTTCAAACTTTGGTGTTCCCAGTAGTAACATACGGATGTGAGAGCTGGACCATAAAGAAATCTGAGCGCCATAGAATTGACACCTTTGAATTGTGGGGTTGGAGAAGACTGCTTAGAGTCCCATGGACTGCACGAAGATCCAATAAATCAATACTTCAGGAAATCAAGACAAACTGTTCACTAGAATGTATGATCATGAGGCTGAAGCTCAAATATTTTGGCCATATTATGAGATGGCAAGATTCACTAGAAAAGACTCTGATGCTGGGAAAGATTCGAAGGCACAAAAAGAATGGAACGACAGAGGCGGAGATGGATAGAGGAGGTCACTGAAGCAATGAACATGAACTTGATGGAGCTTAGAGGGGCAGTGGCCGAGAGATGCACCTGGTGTGCTGTGGTCCAGAGAGTCACGGAGAGTCGGATGTGACTAAATGACTAAACAACAACAAAAAGAACATCATGGTAATGGACAAGGGCTGAGCTTTAATAGGAAATTACGTTGCAATATAGATATATGATTCATCAGTAGAGGAAACGAGATTATGGAAATACTCTGGACAGATGAACAATACCTCCCAAAATATATTGTACAGAGAGAAATATATGTATGTAAATGGGTCCTCCAATTCTGTGAACATTTTAACAAATTGCATATTGATAGAGCTGAAGTTGTCTGACCCATAAATGATGTACTATATTTATTGGCCCGAAAGATGCCCTAATTTTTAGGAAAAATGCTTTTAGAGTGAAAAGAATTGTGTAATCTAAATGTGTCAACTCATAGTTGCTTATGAGGACACTTGAAATGCCCATCTGTACACTGCACATGGTTCAAGGTGTGCTTTATGAATCAGGAATACATCATTTCTATGTGTAAAATAATTTTGGTACTTACTCTATAAATTAATATAGATTAACTGTTTCTGATCTATACTCCATAAAGAGCAACTTGAAACATGTGCAGTTATGTAGTCACATTCTGTTCCTGTCACTTAGTTCTGTTCAGTGATGTATTTCTGCCTAACCAGTAAGGCTGATTCCTAGTGTAGCACATTTTCAGCACACATAAAATAGTGTGCCCAGATGCACAGAAATGACTATATAAATATACACATGTATGCTTTTATATATATGTTTGCAGTTATTTTTGAATGTAGACATAGCAAGGTAAAAGAAGGTGTAGGAACAATGAAGTGGGATAAACACACATCTCAGAGGGCCCAGGGCAGCATAAAACCTAATAGGCTCTTGGTTTTTTATTGTTTTGTACTGTGTTCTTTCACTCCATAATCAAATGGGTAATTTATTTTTGTTTCTAATATAACAATGCAGAATCTCCCAGCACAGCTACAGAGACGTGATCTTCTCACTGCTGATAAAAGAGTCCTCCTCCATGATCTATGCTAACAGTTTTTCATTCTCTCATTTACATGGTGCATGGTGCATGGTGCACATTGCTATGACCACCACCTACTTTTGACGCCAGCAGCACGTAGCCAATGAAATGTGGCAAGTGACGTGAGTTGGCTTGATATTTATCTAAGGTGACATGTAGGCATCCTGCAAATATATAAACCATTGCTGTCATGGGTAAAATGTGCGATTTATCTGATTTTGAAAAGGGGATGGTCACTGGCTTTTGGGCCAAGGGAAGCAGTATTTCTGAAACAGCGCAGTTTGTGAACTGTTTGCATGATGCTGTGGTTAAAGTGTATCGTGACTGGACAAACCATGTCAGAGGTGAACGTCGGCTGCGAAGGTGAGTGAGGGCCAACCGACACTCTACTAGACGTGTGTTTTGAATGACAGTACAGCCAACCCTGTTGCGTATGAGGCTCTGAAGTAAACGGTTGGTCATTGCACCCATGCTGACAAGGGTTCATCAGCATAAACGGCTTCAATTTGCAATAAAGTTCTAAAATTGTACCTCTTCTGATTGGCAAAGGTTTGCCTTCTCTAATGAGTCACATTTTCTGCTCCATCAAATAGATGGACTTTGGCATGTCAGGTGCGAAACCTTGGAGAACAAGCACTCTGCAACCATTGTTGGAAGAACAAAAGCTGGTGGCGGAGTTATGGTTTAAGGAAAGTTTTCTTGGCATTGTCTGGGTCCACTCATAAATTTGGTAGGCACTCTCAACCAATTGGGTTATCTATCCATCTTTGCAGAACTTCCAGCAGGACAAAGCAACATGTCATAAGGCCAGAATTGTCCAGGAGTGGTTGGGTGAGAATGATGAGGACTTCCAAGTACTTCCCCAGCCTTCAAATTCCCCAGACCCATTGCAATAAAGAATAACATTTTTTTTATAACAATTATGTAGATTATGTAGATTTCTTTCTATTTCTTTGTATACAATACATGCTATAAATAATACCAACACCGTTTACAGTTTAGGTATCTCTGTTGCAAGATTTAAATGGAATAGATTGTTCAGCTAATATTGTGGAACATATACTTAACCCCCCCATACTTTTAATAGAAAGTAAGATCAAAATTAATGTTTTTAAATATATATTAACAAAAAAAAACAACATTTTTTTTCATTGATAATTCTTCTCACTATAAATACAGTATATGTGATAATCGATGATGATCAACGTTGTTTACTTTTTTTTCTATGTTTCTACATTTATCTAGAATATTTTGTTTTTAAGGTTTGCTATGGTTTATATGCAGGTTGGCAAATATATAGTATAACTCTTTTTTTTTCAAAATGCAGAGATTGTTTGATCCGTTGGTGATCATGTTTGGAAGTATTAGACTGCATAAAAAAACTTATTTTCTGTAGATTCCCCTGCCAAATGTGTGTATTATGTTTTCATTGTATGTTATTGTTTAATTTCTGCTTACTGCAGTTGAGGGCTATCCAATTCCAGTTCTCAAAATTATCAAGTAAGTTAATCATATCTATTCATATTGACAGTCCTGATATATAGCCCAAGTTTTGGAAATGTAAATATATAATTATCTTGCTGGTTAAATGGTAGTATGTCAACTTCTTACATGTCAACATTTGTATGTGTTTGCATCGTTCAGTCGTGTCCAAATTAGAAGTCACCAATAAACCCCTTGCTCTGTTTATCACAATAATGTTTTAAAATGTAAATATATCGCACCATGTTAACTCACTTTTGCTTAGAAGACAGCTGCAAAATAGGAAAGCTGTGGATATTCTTTATCTATACTTATGGTCCATAATTTTATTATATTGTTTTTTATGTTGTGGCTGGCATGGGGTCCGAGAATGGGGTCAGATCGCCGATATACCTGATGTGACACAGAAATGCCAAAATGACAGTAGGTTTTTACATCCAACTGATGCAAGTAGTAATAAATACTATTGATTTAATTAGTATTAACAGAGTTGTTGAGGAACATATTTTATTTTGTTTTAAAAACTTATGATTCTGTATTTTAATTATTTGTATCCTGGTTATTTTATTTTGATAAGCAAATTCCTTTGATTAAGTCAACAGACTCAATTGCTCTGGCAGATGTAAAAATGTGATTAGCTGAAGCCGTCAGCCAGCAGTCAGTTGTACTATATCAATATCAAATGGGCAAGGCGATAAATGATTTAAGAATATACTCAACAACATTTAAATCAACTGACAATATAAACATCAAAAATGTCTTCAAAGTATATAACAGCAATCAAGAATTCAATCCCAATGATGCATAGGATATTGCTAAATTTACTTAAAATAAAAAAATCAAGGAAGTCTAATCTTCTTTTCAATTGTAAATAGGATACATAGGAATAGGATTTTATTTTCAATGGCACATATTGTATTGAACTCAAAAAAAATAAAAAATAAAATTGATCTGATCTATCTGTCCTTGTATTCAAACATACTTCGAAATCCATGCAGTTTTCTATGTTGTTATGATTTTAGATTCCATTGTGTTTTTTGACTAGTAATCTATCCTTTTTCACTCAAAAGATTTTCCTGCTCAAGCAATGCGCAGTGCAGACATGTTTCATTTAATTGCTGCAATTATCCTTTCTGATATTTCTTTACACTCATTTATTGCAGGTTTTGGACTACACTGATTTGGTATCTTTCCAGGAACACAGAGAATCCTTTCCTTCCTACCAGCCTCATGTCCTTGGAAAGAATGTCTAATGATGCTTCTGTTCACAATTTAGCAGCACTCACCATTCACAAAACAAATCTGCCACTCTCATACTTTCAATACATTTCAACATCTGGGTTTTTCACCGCCAAAAATTCTAGATCTTTTGCCTTTCATTGTGGATGCATTATTAACATAAACAATTGACTTACAAAATTAAAGGGCCACTGTTGTCATTAAAATAACCAAACCTGCTAATGGGCAAAATGTTTTTATAAAATAAAATAAAAATCGCAGCCTTTACATTTTTAACTTTTAGATTTGTTACTTGTCTGTCTTCTGTGCCAATTCAGTCTGCTAATTTCTCAGGATGTTGTGTCCTTTTAAACTGAGTGAGCCGTTAGCCCTAAGAAAGCATTGGGATTTTTAGCTGCTATATTTCAATTGTGCAGATAGAAGCTTAAAGTGCAACAAGTGTAACAGTGGGAGGGGGTAATTAGATAGCAAGGGGTTGATTAGGTAGTGGTGGGTTAATTAGACAGAGAGGGGTTAATTAGGTAGTGGTGTTTAATTTTTTTAAATTAGTTTATTGGGGTTAGAATAGTGTAGTGTAGTGCTTTTACATATAGGGTTAATGAGGAGGTCATGGCCATCTGTATAGACCCCCATGTGCGTTAGGGGTTAATTTTAGGTGCCACAGTGGTACTTATAGTAGGGGTTAAATTCATGAATAGCACGGGTCCTTTAAGGAAGATTATTTTTTTAAATGCTGCAGGGATCCTGATTGGGAACCCTGCAACAAGGGTTAATGCTATGGGCTCTGCAGCATGAGGGGGGCTTAATTTTAGGTGCCTCACAGCAATGGTCGGATTACCAATTAGGCAAACTAGGCAGCTGCCTAGGGGCGCTTCCCTGTGAGGGGATCCCATTTTTTAGGTTGAAAACGCCTAAAAATTAATTAGAAAAAAAAATGCTGCAGTTTACAGACTGGCTACTAGGTGGCACCTGCCTGCAACTAGTGTAGAGTCCTCACTGCTCCCTTCCTCAGCTTCATCCTATGAGTATAGAGAAAGATTCTGCACCAGTTGAACTGAGGCAGCACAGATAAGTAACACAGATAAGTAGAATGTTGGTAGAAAGTAGCTCCTTGAATAGTATTTACTGTTGGGGGGAGGTTATTTACTTGATTAAATAAATGCACAGAAAATGAAACAATGGGTGTGTGCACACCTTATGCATGTACTCGTAAGACCCGCTGCAGGGGTTAATTAATGGCGTGGGTCCTTTAGGTGCCATGGAGTCCAGATGGGGACTCCCTGGCTTATAGGGAAGCATGAGGTTTAATATTGGGAGCAATGGGGGGCTTTAAGGACCGCTCTTGTAGGGATTAGCATTTTAGAGGCTGTGGTAGTGGTTTAGTGACCGTGTACTTTCTCTTTAACTGCTACTCCGGCAGTCAGCAAAGGCTTTTAAAGCCATTGCGAGCGGTCTTTAGTACCTGTCAATTTTTCTTCTGCTTTTTGCAGTTAGGGGACTGCCCTTATTTGTGAGTGATCTGTGAGATCTGATTAGAAAAGGGTATGGGGGAGAGTCTCTCGGAGTAACTCATAATTTAGTAGCAGGGCAAGAAATCAATGAGATTTGTTGCCCTGCTTTACATCTTTGTCGTGCAGCAGTCATCTCTACGAATTCATTTGCAATCTTAGAGGAGGGGTGAAATAGCTAGGTAAAATACTTGGTGCCACTAGGGCACACATAAGGGAGATTTCCAAGATTAGTTTAGGGGCCCAAAATGGTACATTTCACTACAGCATAATTGCATAGAAAGGTAATAAATTAGAGGCTGTTCTATTTTTTACATTCTCATTGTCCACGGTTTCAATAGTAGTTATTGATGGTCTGACACTACTTATTACAAGAAAAGGCTATATGCTATCAGAAATTCCTCAAGTGCAAATAATAAAACACACTTTTTCAAGGAGATTGGTGGAGAATGTCATACTATTATAAATATATATAATCTACATGTAAATATTAAAATAATGTTACATTTCACTTGAATCATGTTTGTAAAATGCTAAATAATCTTAATCAAAAAAAGAGATTAAATTTCAATTTTTTTTTACATTTGTTCTGAACCTTTTTTATTTTGAGATGCACCTACATCCAGTGGCACTAAGTCACCCATATAACATCCGATGAAAAGAACTATCTTATAGCCTCCCTTATTCTCTCACTACGTAAAAAATGCTTAGGATGGTGGGGACTGAGGGGCCTCGGGCTTGGTGCCAACCCTGGAGACAGAACCAGACAGAAAGTCAGAAAATTTTAATCTCAAACTACATTTAGAACGGTGATATGCCTCCCCCTTTCCATTCCCCCCTTCTTTCCTCTTCCTGGACTAGTGCCCTGGGATGCAAGGTGGCTGACTTAATATTTATTCACCCTTAAAGTGAAAGGGCTAAAGTAAACAAGCCGATTACTAAATTATCGATTATTAATTTCTAGAGTTTTGGCCTAATTATACCTTAAACAATCTTCTGCTACTTGACCCTCTGCACTAGTCAAATAACCAGCATAATTTCATTCCTTTTCCCTATAAAGAATGTAAATGTAAAATTATGAATCTAAGACAATCTCTACCTCATTGTTAAGTTTACTCTGATTATACAAGAAACTAAGTTACTATATAAACGTGTGATAATAAAACGTATTGAAAATAAAAAAATTCTTACTCTCTGTCTTACACCTTTTTCATCCAATAAACCCCATCATATCCATCTTCACCCTCCATTTTGAAATCCCTCACATATCATTACATCTTCAATTTCATTTCATATTCATGTCCCTATTACGTCATTTGATGAAGTGGGCATGTGATATAAATACACTTAACAGCAATAGTTCACCCCATTGCTAGTGAAATTCCTTTGGTACTGTGGTACTACTGCCATAGGTTTCTAATACCTGCACTAAATCTATGTGAATTAGTGATGTTGAGAACATCAAATTTTCGGTTCGCGAATAGCGGACGCGAACTTCCATCAAATGTACCCGGCGAACCGCCATAGACTTCAATGGGCAGGCGAATTTCAAAACCCACAGGGACTCTTTCTGGCCACAATAGTGATGGGAAAGTTGTTTCAAGGGGACTAACACCTGGACTGTGGCATGCCGGAGGGGGATCCATGGCAAAACTCCCACGGAAAATTACATAGTTGATGCAGAGTCTGGTTGCAAACTCCCCATTTGCACAAGGTTGGATACCAAGCTAGCCATGTCCCGTTCCTTGTCCTCACTGATGTCATTGAAGGTCTCTTCCTCCACCCAGCCACCAAGGGTCCCCGAAAGGTGACAACAAGCCCCCTGGGACGCCTGCTGTGTTTGGTCTTCCACCTCCTCAAAGCCACCTTCCTCCTCTGACTCCTCTTCCTCTCTCTGCGTTGCCTCTGTGGATTTTTGGAAGCGGGAGATGGAAAAAGATGCTTGGTCGGACCTTCTACTTCAAATTTGGGTCATAAAGTATAGGGGGCGAACCCAAAAGCGCATGTGTTCGCCGTCCGCTGCGAACGCAAACATGCCAAAATCGCCGCGAATAGTCCGCGGGCGAACTGTTTGCGACATCTCTAATGTGAATGTACGACAATTTGTTGCTAGCCAAGATGGGCAAAATTTATTTGGTAAATTGTTGATGCACATTTAATTGTTTTCATCCTGCACACTAGATTATGTAGAAACAGTATTACTTACAATTTGCACTGCATATATTTTTTAATTATTGTTGCTTAATATCTGCTTGTCAGAATCTCCATAGAAGAGCTAATTTTTATGACAATTTCTCTAAATTGGAAAAATTAGCAATTACAGTTTTTACATGTACTTTGGACTCGGATAAGCTAACCGCCAGGGGGAGTTGCCATGGCTAGTTTCCTATATATGTGTTTAGGGGAAGTTACACAAATATTATACAACTTTTATACATTTCCTACATGAAATTTGTTTAAAAGTTGAGTTAAAACATAACCAGTGACCCAAAACACAAATGCAATGGAGGGATGAGTTAAAACCCATATATAGATGAATTTACAGAGAAGTGGAATACAATACAACCAACCCAACCCTTGTACAATTTGTGCAAGAGATTGCAAAGTATGCTGTGCTCAGTATAATTATAGATATTAAAAATATTTGATTTTCTGAGAATCATTGGTATTAATAATTAATAAGAAATGTAGTCAAATAGTGTATAAAGTACTTGTAGTCACATAACACCAATGAAAATGAAAGTCATAAGAAACATTTTCCCTTGTGCACTAAGTTGTTTACTTTTATTAAAATCATGTTGAGTAGAAATGCTATCAGGAGATATTTATACACAGATTGTATTTAAATACATCATGCTGACAATATAAATTCTGTTGTACTACTAAATAAATAGATTGCAATAATTGACTTCCCTAGAGACTTGGACCTGGCCATGTTTTATGGTATCCAGGTTCCTGATACTGCTGATTAATGGAATTTAAAAAATCCCATATGGTGCTTCTAAAATTGTGTCTTTATCTTGCACTATATGTTTTTGATGGGAAATTGTATTCTTTGGCTTTGAAAGATTGGCCAGAAATGAAATAAAATAGTATAGATCAATAGAGAGAATAATACAGATTCTAATGTACTCTTTATCTTATGTATGCAGTATACACACTGTGCTAAAAAAAAAGGGAAACCGTCTACATAAAAGTAGAGTTTGTGACCATAAGAGGCCAAACAAAGCAAACAAATTGTATCAGACTTATCAAAGGGAAATATGTATCAGGAGGATTAATACCCTACATAATGTGTAAGCTTCTCAAACATCATTAATAAGAATCTGCTAGTAGCAAGTTATTAAGATATAGTACATTTAAAGTTTTAGGGACAAAGAGAAATTGTCATAGTGTATTTATATCACATGCCCACTTCATCAAATGACGTAATAGAGACATGGATATGTAATGAGATTGAAGATGTAATTATATGTGAGTGATGTGAATATATAGAGTGAAGATGCACATGATGGGGTTTATTGGATGAAAAAGGTGTAAGACAGAGCGTAAGATAGTTTTTTTTTTTTTGTTTCAATCATTTTTATTATCACACGTTTATATAGTAACATATCGTTTCTTGTATAATCAGAGTAAACTTAACAATGAGGTAGAGATTGTCTGTGATGTTCATAAATATTAAAGTATGATTCATACATTTACATTTAGAATTTTTATAGGGAAATATAGGGTTTATTGGATGAAAAATGGGGAGGACAAAGCGTAAGATAGATCTTTTCATGGGATGGGTAAGTAATGTGGGTGACTTAATGCTACTGATGTAGGTGCATCTCAAAAAGAAAGATTCAGAATAAATGTAAAAATCTGTAATTTAATCTCTTTTTTGATTAAGATAATTTACAAACATGATTCAATTTATATGTAACATTAATTTACATATTTACATATAGATTATATATTTTATAATATTATGACATTCTCCAGTGAGAACATTCTCTACACCTGGTCCAAGTTACATAAAAAAAATATTTCCTTCAGTGGAAGAAGTAATGTTAAACTTTTCGGCATTGTGTTTTGGTTTTAAAATGAAAGGTCCATTGCTGAATAACCAACTTTCAAAATGTAATTGCCCAAAGGACTTGCCCCTTTTAGTCAACAACCGTAAAAATAGCTTAGTAATGTATTTAATGCAAAAAGACTTGCATAAAGCTATTTTTTTGTGCATTTACATGCTGCGAGTTACGGGCTTGACAGATCCAAGGATTTGTGAGCTCGCAAGTCAAATTATCACTTTCCGTAGGATTTTCTCGCTCCTACCCCGCAAGTCGTCGGCAGGGTGGTTTAATAGCCATATGTCTTGCGAGCTACGTTACAAGCTATGTTTTTACACATTAGAGGAATTTAATGTTAGATACTATTATATGAAACAGGTCAAAAAACATGGTCAACATTTTCGGGATCTTTTGTATTACCCACTGAAGCAATCTAACACTTATTTGAATTCACAGCTAGTAATGATTTGAATTATTGCTGATAGCTTTGGTCTGAGGTGGTGAAAATAGCACAGGTAGTCTCCCCATCCTCAGTGCAAAAAAAATAATATATATATATATATATATATATTTATATATATAGCCTTCTCTCTCTCACTCCCCCTTCTCTATATCTTCCCTCTCTTTCTCTCTTCCTCCCCTTTCTCTCCCTCTCTCTCTATGTCTCTCTCCATATTCCCCTCCCTTCTCTCTCTTTCTCTCTCCCCCTCTCTCCCTTTCTTTCCTCCCTTCTCTCACCCAACCACCTCTCATTCTATCCCTCTCTTTCGCTCTCTTTCTTCTCTCCCCTCACTTTCTCTCCCTCTCTCTCAATCTCCCCCCTCTTTCTCCCTCCCCCTCTATCTCCCCTCACTCTCTCTCTTTGCTTTCTCTTTCTCTCCGTCCCCACTCTCTCTCCCCTCCCTCCCTCTATCTCATCCTTTCTTTCTCTCCGCTCCCCTCTCTCTCTCTCCCCCTCTCTCTTCCCCCTCCCATTCTAGCCCTCTCTCCTTCTTTTGCTCCTCCTCTTTCTCGCCCTCTCTCTCCATCCCGCTCCCCCTCTTGCCCTATGTATCCCCCTCTCCCCTCATGCCTTTCTCCCTCTTTCCCCTTACCTCTCTACCCCATTCCTCTCCCCCATGCATCCCTCTCACCCATGTCTCCTACTCTCCCTCCATGTCTCCCCTTGCCTTTCACTCCTTCCATTTGTCTCCCTCTTACCCCCATGCCTCTCCCTCATGTCTCCCTTTCTCCCCCATGCCTCCCTCTCCATCCATGTCTCCGACTTACCTCTCTCTCCCTTCATGTGTCTCCCTCTTTCCCCTTGCCTGTATGCCCCATGCCTCTCCCTTTACATCCATGTCTCCCCATCTCCCCCATGTCTGACCCCCCATGCTTCCCTCTCCCCCTTGTTTCCCCCCTCTCCTTCCATATGTCTCCCTTTTTACCATTTCCCTCTCTTCGAAAAAGCTTCTCCTTCTCTCACCCCATTCCTCTCCCTTCCTCCATGTCTCATTCTCTCCCCTAATGTCTCCCCCTCTCCCCCATGACTCACCATCCCCATCATATTTCCCCCTCCTTCCATTTGTCTCCCTCTTACCCCCATGCCTCTCCCTCATGTCTCCCTTTCTCCCCCATGCCTCCCTCTCCATCCATGTCTCCACCTTACCTCTCTCTCCCTTCATGTGTCTCACTCTTTCCCCTTGCCTGTCTGCCCCATGCCTCTCCCTTTACATCCTTGTCTCCCCATCTCCCCCATGTCTCCCCCCCATGCTTCCCTCTCCCCCTTGTTTCCCCCCTCTCCTTCCATATGTCTCCCTTTTTACCATTTCCCTCTCTTCGAAAAAGCTTCTCCTTCACTCACCCCATTCCTCTCCCTTCCTCCATGTCTCATTCTCTCCCCTAATGTCTCCCCCTCTCGCCCATGACTCACCCTCCCCATCATATTTCCCCCTCTCCCTCCATATGTCCCCCTTCCCTTTCTCCCTCCATGTGTCTGCCTTTTTCCCCTTTGCCTCTCTTCCCCATGCCTCTCCCTCCATGTCTCCTTCTCTCCCCCATGCCTCTCCCTCCCCCCATGACTCCTTCTCTCCCCCATGCCCCCACCTCTTACGCCATGTTCACCCCTCTTCTTCCATGTCTCCCCTTCCCTTTCTCTCTCCATGTGACTTCTTTTTTCCTCTTTTCCCCATGCCTTTCCCTCCCTCCATGTCTCCTTCTCCCTGACCTTTGTAGACTAAATTCACATAACCTTACCTTGTCAATATTTACAAGACGAACCAGCTTACTTAGTGTAAGGAATCAAGGAAGTTATTTTTCTTCTGTGTAACCGTGTTCTGCTTCTTTAAAACAATATT
The DNA here is from genome assembly GCA_027410445.1 of Discoglossus pictus. Taxonomy (NCBI): domain Eukaryota; kingdom Metazoa; phylum Chordata; class Amphibia; order Anura; family Alytidae; genus Discoglossus; species Discoglossus pictus. Next base: position 126,391,072 of record CM050166.1, read on the forward strand.
TGGAAGACAGAAATATTTAGCAATATTAATTGTTAATAAAATATTTAGCAATCTGTTACCTTCTGAAGATCGTTTTCCATTGATATTCCCTTAGCCTTTCATTTGGGCATTAAAGTGGAAAACACAATTTGTAGGTTCAATATTTAGTAGGCCAATATAAAAAGTGCCTTTGCTGTAGCTTTTTAAATAACCCCTTGGCTCATGCATTTACTAGAGGTATATCTGCTATGTGAAGCATGGCACAATAAATGAAACACATTCTGTCTTACTGTGTTATGTAAAATGCCAATGGTTTTGGTTACATGTCACTTCTCATTTCATACAACAGACTGAAGATAGCAATGGTATTAAATATTGCAATGACATCTAAGACATCAATGTTTTTACTTGTAAAGCAAAATGTAACTCTTGTGTTGCTGAAAAAGCCAATCATTACTTGAGTTTTTATTAAATAAAACAATTTTTTTTAAATTAAGAGAATAATTTCAGTGCAAGCACAAACTTGTAAATAATACATTTCCAAGTGAATCTCTGTTTATTTCCATATGCGTCTCTCTCAATCATCCACAGAATATTTTTGAGCTTCTTCTAATTCCTCTATGGATTATGGTCACTAAAGGCCAAGTTACTGCTAAGGCTGTTATTACATTTCATTATAAGCAGCCTGCCCTCCATAATTATTCTAATGAATTGTGTATTGACATACTAACATATACCTGTAAATAATATTACACATGATTTCTATTATAATAAACCAGCAACTAATATTTCTACACAAATAAGCCATATTTCACTTTCAGTGTGCATCAGTGTGCTGCAATACTGCAAGATATTTTTTACTGACATCTCTAGTGATGAATCGGTTGTCTCAGACTGAGCTTTAACTTTTCCTTTTGGTCATCTCACAATTACCCAATTCTTGATATGCCAGTACAGAACTAATGGTCTAGTAATATGCCATCAGATCTAATGATTTCCAAATTGTTTGTAACACCCTTGCGTTTTGTAATACTCAGGCCTATCCTTCACCTTAGTTTTCCTACACAGCCCCAGATTCACTAATGTAAAGGGACATAGATTTTGGAGATATATCTTAAGTTCCCATGTTATCTTCCTTTTTATATCACACAGCTTAGTATAATCAGTTACCATCATTTCCTAGCATAATTTCCATTTCCAGTTAGCAGTGAGTAACCCAATATGGATGATAGAAAACGGTATCTCTCCACAATCTCTTTTCAAGACTTCTTCAAATTTAAAAAATAGCTCTACAAGATAGCATATGCTCTAATACTTCAAGCCATCAAACCACTTGTTTGCATAAACCCCCCCAAAAAGAAACAAACTTTGCAGATGTATAATGTCATTATACTATTTATGAGTGTAGCAACAACCAATGATTTCTGGATGCCCCTTTTTGATTTTGTTTGTAATCCTGTTTTCAGGTATCAGAATCATGAAATCATGAAACAATTAAAGTGTAAACAGGAAACAATTAAAGTGTAAACTCTATTTACTGGCACATGTGCCCTTGAATAGATCAGGTTTGCTGTATTTTACAAACTTTTCCCTCAGCATTCACATTTGGTATTGCTAAAATATGCTACTGTTTACTGTTCCAAACAGAGCACTTACTTGAATAATATTTGTGTGCTACTGATATCTTTATCCAGGATTTTCAGGCTGTACATTCACATTGGGAAATGGGGATTGGGAGTAATTGATACACAGCAAGTGATATCTGCTTGCATGCAGTTTTGCCTTAGGCCAGTAGCAGGCCGCTGCCAATTCTCAACCCCACTCCAACTGAATTACTATATTAATTACCTAAGCATCAGTTTCACAAAATGGTAAGCTCAGTTTGTTTTTTGTATTATGATTAGACTATCTGCTAAAGAAATAAATAAAAAAAAGACTTAAAACAATGAGGTTTTCACTAACATGATTAACTAATAATATCTGGTAAATATGGGACCTATCTTATTTACTCCAATTACACCTGCTACAATATTTTTTGTATATCAAGTCAACTGTCTTCTAGGCTGTATGTAGACACATAGGAATAAGTGTTACATACACATATACATATATATTCGTCAATCACACTACTTGCATCAAGAGGGAAATAAAACCCCAAACTTATTTAATTGTAGCTTAGTTTATTATGTCAAAAGAAAAACAGAGATGCTCAATCTGTGTATGAACAGCAACTAAGGGATATTTAATATTAGCATTACTCAGACATGCAATTACATTTTTGCATAGTGGTTATTATGTAATTTATAAAAGAGTAGTACATAACTGACACAGCCTTCCAGTGCAAGTAGTAGGTTCAAACACATATAAGAAATGTAAGCTGACATAAGGCTAAATTAAGCCACATTTTAGGTACATAGAAAGGGCAAATGATGACCATTTTGAATCTAATGTGCAGTGAAATCTACTATTTATCTGTTAAACAAAACCAAATATACACAGTCATTAGGCAGCAGGCGCCACCAAGCAAATTAGGTGGGAAAAAATAGACCAGAATTTATTTTCAACAAGTTATATTAAACGACACATCTCATTTTTGTAACAATGCATATTACTTAAAACATACACTGTCACAACTCATTTTTGGGAGTGTGATGGTTTATTTAACATTGTAACTTGTTACAAATAAATTGTTCCAAGGAGCCTATTTAGGTTTTAAACATTACAAATACGTACATTAATGTGGAGCTGAAAGGGAGAAAAAAACAAAAAAACTTAAAAGCTGATTTTACGTTTCTGCAAGAAATCCACTTAAAAAAATCACAAATCACAAATATGACATGGGGCTACATTTATCTAGGGCTGAATCCAATGTATACAATCATGAAAGGAAAGATCCTAAAGAAGTTCTAGACTCTGTAGAAAAATAGCAATTGCCAGAAGTGAAGATACCTGGACAAGTTGATCAATCAAACCATTGTTTGTCTGAGAGGAGGTTGGATTTCCTCAGAAGAAACATTGCGCGATTTCAAATGCTACAGTACACAAGGATGGTGACTCAAGTTGTCATTTGGAAGGACTGGTCTCCAATTTAAATAAAACTATTAATGACTTTTAATCCAAAAGTATACTGTATACATTTTTTAGTCATACACAACATGTAAAACATTTTCCATTAACAAATTATGAGTTTTATTTGTAAGAAGAGAAGTAATGAACAAAAAGAAAGAATTTTCTAAACTAAAGAAAACATTTCCGTTGTCTATGTATTCTATTGTATCCTATTCAAGAGAACTAAACACGTGTATAGTGATTCAACAGGAATGAATACAATGAATGCAATGCAATTTTCGTTTTTGTTTCATTCTGTATTATTATTTCTGAGAGATAGGAAAAGCCATTTAATGCTACTGGTAAATAATAGATGACACTTTTCATAAGGGAAACACATTAGGAGCTTTAAAGCATTTAAAATGATGAAAACAACTTGAATGATAGGAGATTAAATGGAAGTAACTTATCAACCAGAGTGTTACTTCTGTTTAACAGGAAAGTACTGTAAATATGATCATACTTCTAGACTGGCTCATAAAAACACAAGAAACAGTAATCATTCCTCAGTGAAATGTAATGAAATTACATAATATAATATGTTCTTGCTTCTTGTTAGACATTATATATTTACAATCTTGCAGTACATACAATAAGAAAAAAAGACAAGAAGGGAAGCAGGTGGCTTCAATAGTAGATAAAGCAATGCAAAAAATGTTAAAATAGAGTAAAAGGCACCCACCAAAACAGAATAAAAAGACATCATATAACAAGCCACATTCCTTGAAAAGTATTAATTGCTTCAGTCATAATGAAAGTCTTGTTGATATAATTATACAGAATTATGAAATATTACTATTATTTTAATTTCCCTCTACCATTCTCTATAAAAATTTCTATAGTCATTCACATAACATAGTTCTTCTAGCTCTTATATTAGAAATTGGAGTTTTCTGACATCTCCATGATGGGGATGGGAGTGGGGAAATTAGCCTGTTGTTCCCCTGAATTTGAGAAGAGGGACATTTAAGAAAAGCAATATTTCAAAACTATATGTAATTAGGAAACAGGTTTTCATTACTTTTAAAGACTATTATTTGTTTTACAACATTCCTTTTTTATTTCATGTGTCAGAAAATTAAAAACATTGCCATAATTTAGAGTAGGGGAGGAGGTATGTGTGACATGTCAGGATTGCAATATACTGCACTGTAGTAAAATAGACAGGACCAGGGAGAGCATGGGCAAGTTGTTTGTGTCTCCTAATACTCTGTGTGCACTTTAATGTAAGAGGTATCAATTCATTATACTAGCTCTGTCTCTCACTGCCTATTTACCACCAAGCTCTTCTCCTTCCACAAAAATCTGGGGGGGGGGGGGGGGGGTAATTCAACTCTACTCCTAGGACAGGAAGCAGCGGGGCCCTGCTCTTGAGGGGTCCCATTGCTGCAGTGCCCCTAAAAAATATATATATATTTTGTTTAAATTTTCAATGCCCCTGGCCTCCCAATATAATAATAATAATAATAATAATAATAATATATATATATATATATATATATATATATATATATATATATAGCCAGAAGAATTGTTTGTAATACAAAGAAAAAACTACAGGTAACCTCAGGAGAAATACAAGCTGCTCTGGAAAAAGATGGTGTGGTTGTTTCAAGGAGCATGATAAGAAGATACTTGAACAAAAATTAGCTGCATGGTCGAGATGCCAGAAAGAAGCCTTTACTGCGCCAATGCCACAAAAAAGCCTGGTTACAATATGACCCAAAACACCTTGACACCCCTCACAGCTTCTGGCACACTGTAATTTGGAGTGAAGAGACCAAAATAGAGCTTTATGGTCACAACCATAAGCACTATGTTTGGAGAAGGGTCAACAAGGCCTATAGTGAAAAAAATACCACCCCCACTCTGAAGGATGAGGATGACTCACAGAGGTTCTGAGGGGGGTGTGAGCTCTAAAGGCACAGGTAATCTTGTGAAAATTGATGGCAAGATGAATGCAGCATGTTATCAGAAAATTCTGGCAGATAATTTTCATTCTTCAGCACGAGGGCTGCGCATGGGACGCTCTTGGACTTTCCAGCATGACAATGACCCTAAGCACAAGTTCAAGTTGACCCTCCAGTGGTTACAGCAGAAAAAGGTGAAGGTTCTGGATTGGCCATCACAGTCTCCTGACCTTAGTATCATCAAGCCACACTGGGGAGATCTCAAATGTGCGGTTCATGCAAGACGACCAAAGACTTTGCATGACCTGGAGGCATTTTGCCAAGACGAATAGGCAGCTATACCACCTGCAAGAATTAGGGGCCTCATAGACAACTATCACAAAAGACTGCACTCTGTCATTGATGCTAAAAGGGGCAATACACAGCGCTACGGAATATGTTGGTTCGTTATACATAAACAATAATAATATTAAGAACTAAGGGTATGTAAACTTTTAATCAGGGCCATTTGGGTGATTTATCATTATGATTTAAAATGGAGCCAAACAACTATGTGATAATAAATGGCTTCATATGATCACTACCCTTCAATAAAATACATTTTTTTTTTGCATGATCATGACATTTTACAATTTCTGCCAGGGTATGCAAACTTTTGAGCACAACTGTATATATATATATATATATATATATATATATATATATATATATAAAATTTATGTCAATATGCCAACTTATTATATATATATATGTGGGTGGGATTCCTGGCTTGTGTATAATCCAACCCTAGCTTTGCTCAAAGCTGTAAACAAATGTACTATTTATTTACTATATATATATATATATATATATATATATATATATATATATATATATATATATAAAGGATAAATTATGGGTCAAAGCTTTCGTGGGAAAGACTTACTGCTCTTTGGCCCTCTATTGGCCAAATCTGGTATTGCATTATGTGGTTTAATTTTAAGTTTCTGTCCACTATTTGTTTAATCTTGGGGGGTTTGTTGTCCCCCCCATCCGCTCCCCAGTTCCTATGACCCTGCTCCTAATCCTCTTGTTTATGGGTCCTCAGAATGGCAAACTAGTATTCCATCTTTTTATAATTAGATAAACAGATTAAAAAGTATTGAGTCTTCTCATATTTAGTTAGTAACACTACTGAGGCTTGCCGTTGCCTGTAAAAGGAATTATGTTTTATTGTGTATTGAAAAAGCAAATCAGACATTTTATTATGTGTTATGATTATTTCTTATGCCTGTATCTACTTTTATATCAATATTCTCCCTTTTCAACCCAATGTTTCCTTTTCCATCAGAGAGAGAATGCTTTTGGAGATTTCTTTACATAATTTGCTCTTATTTGTTCTCTCTACTAAACTTTATTACATTTAAACATTATTACTTTATTGAGCTTGTATATTGAGTTTATATGTGTGTGTGTATGTATGTGAGTGTGTTGTAGTAGTAGTTTAACATAATAGTTTATATTGTATATTAATGGACTGCTACAATTTGGAGTTTTCAGCAGAAGAAATATCATGTTGCAATAAACAACTGATAAATGTGTATCATAGTATAATTCCATGTATATAGTTTCATAGTAAACATAAGAATGTTTCATCAGGAAAGTTTTGATGCAAATTGTTTTACCAAATAAGATAAAACGGTAGATGACATATATAAATGTGCACACTCTGGAAAAGGCATACTATCCTTAATCTCTGTCAGTTAGGATTGATTTCACAATTTACAAAAAGCCTACAGGAAGAAGTAAAATTAATGATTGTTCCAGTAACAAATCAGCTCCTCTTTTGGTATAGCTGAAAACACACTTTTTTCTCCAGAAAACCTAAAAAGTTTTCAACTTCAAAGGAGAAAAAATTATTAAATTCTGATTTTAAAATTTTTCTCATAAATGTGTGCAAATACTTCAACCAAATTAATTTACTAATGATTAAGAAAATCTTCCAAATCAGGTGCCAAAAGAGAAATAAAAATTATTATAAATAATGGTAAGTTATGTGATTGGCTTGTATAAAAAAAATATGACATTACTAATATTTACTATATTTGGGATTCAACCCATATATAAAAAAATGGGATGTTTTTGATATATAAAGTATATTAATCAAAAAGTTTGACAAACCTCATTTATAACTGTGTATTTGTCCCCACAGTGCAAATTCAGTAATTATCACATATATAGTTGTCAGTACAAGGACGTTGGTCATGTTGCAGTCCATAGGCGAAGCGAGGTGAGCAGTTGAGGCACGCAGGACTTACGACCCGTAGGACTTAGGACCGAAACCCGTACATACACTATACAATCCAACTTTAACGGCCGTATCACTGGAAAGACCTAAAAAAAAACAACAATTATGCCTCAAATTCGCTTATACACACAGCACAGTGGGAGAGACAGGAAGCCTGTGAGTGAGGTTGCAACTTAATTTGAGGCATATTTGTTGTTTTTTTCACGATCGAAAATCGCCTAAGTGAGGAAAAAAATGGCTGCTGAAAAAACGCAACACGATGAAATCTAGCCCGAAGGACGGAAAGCTAACCAGAAGAACATAGAAACGAGCCATAAGCAGTAACACTTAACGAAAGCCAGTAACACTTCATCCAAGTCACTAATATTTAACACCACGTAGTAACACTTAACCCAACCCAGTAACACATTTCCCAAGGCACTAACACAATCAAACACAGTAACAGTAAAGCGTGAGGCCTATAAACTACACAGGGGGAGAGCCTTGCAATGAGCGCTAAAGGTGCGCAGAGGGCCCATAGCCTCGCATTGTGTGGCAAACAGCATTGCCAGCCTTACAATTTTATTCCCGTCTTTTTTGACGGCAATGTTCTAGTAAATTATAAACATGAGACCTACATGCCTATAGGGAGGTCATAGTAATTATTTATGATTGTTAATAGATTTTTTTTTGTCTGGGGCAGAGAAGTAGCACTGGGAAGAAGAAGGTGGGTGGGAGCAGATGGAGGTTGTAGTGGGGTAGAGGAAGGCCATGGGAGCAGAGAGAGGTAGCATGGGGTAGGTCGAGGCAGTGTAAAGTAGGTGGAGGCAACAGGGGGAGTGAGAGGCAGCAGCGGGAGTGATAGGCAGCTAGGGGAGCAGAAATTGTCCGAATATCAATTTAATAAGGCTGTTAATAAGTAGTAGCATTATTATTTATATTCAAATAGTGGCACTTGGATCCACTGCCTGGATAGGGAATCATGTGCAGCAAATTTCTGTTAAACTCCCCAATATGTACTCATGCAGGGCAATTTATAAAACAATAATTTCATAAAAAGTTAAAAGTGGCAAAAAGTACTCTTGTAGGCACTTAAATCTCAGACTCTTTTGAATGAAAAAGTCCAAACATAGCTACTCACAGCCACATTAAATTCCCCATACGTGTAAAATCGTAGCTCGTAACGTAGCTTGTAAGACTTAAGGCCTCTTAAACCAGCCCGCCGACGACCTGCGGGGTAGAAGCGAGAAAACCCTACGGGACGAGAGAATTTGACTTGCAAGCTCGCAAATCCTTTGTTCATTCAAGCCCGTAACTGATACGTTCCAATTGAGCTATTAAATTGCCTCCAAATCACTGGCGTTCAATCACGTAACTCGCAAATGTAGCCAAGAAGTCAACGAGTGCTAGAGAGGACCCACAAGGGGGGTAAACTCCAACCTGTAGCACATTAAATGCACATATACACACACTACTGTACTTTTATGAACAGGGAAAGTGATGTTAGGTGTTAGGATTAATAGCACAACATTCTCAAGCTTGCAAAATTGGCCAAATAAAATACTTTATTTCAGGTTTATTTTCCCAGCAATCAATGTGTTAGTGACTGTTCTGACCAATAGGAGTAGAGGGAGACTGCAATATCAAAGGTGAAATGTAAAGTTCACTACATTGAAATATTGCCATCAAATTCCAATTTTATTCCTAATCCTTTTTTTTATATAACTCTTCTATAGCCACTACACCGGTCCATCCAGGCAATGGTATTTGAATATAAATATAGTCAACAGCACAAAAAAAGTAAACAAACTAATCAATGGAGTAAAGGCATATTTTTTGCTACAACTGGAGAACTGAAGATAATCTATACTAATTTCTCACTTAACAAGCTTATGATAGACTCTAATCACGGTGTCTCTTTAAATGTCTGACTGTACCGCTGCCATGAACAGTTTTCCTCTGTGATACAGTTTCATTAAAACATATATTGAATGTAATTAACAACATGCTACCAATCTAATTAACATATCCTTCTTAAATGCACCTTAAGTAGCATGGATCACTTTCAACTGGAACATTTATCTTGTGTTCCAATGGGGCTTTTGAGGGTTATTTCCATAAACAAATATATGTGAAGAGGTATGTTGTACGGTACCAGGTGGCTAATAAAGGAAAAGTGACTAATAATGTCAGTACTTAAGAATGTCAAAACATATTAAGATCTGGTTGCATCAAGTACCCCAGTGCTCCAGTGTCTTCTAATTCATTTTATGTTTTTTGTGATTTTTAAGAGTGTCAAACCATCAAAACTAATCCCAAAGCCACATTAGGAATAACAAGTGACCTATTATAAAAGTTGTCTGCTTCATGTCATGAATATGACGAGTTGGGTAAATTGTGAATGAGGGTGGTCAGCAATGATTTAAAGGGATTCTGTAAAATAAACATAAAGAGCCTTTTCCAACATGAACACACGAGGCAGTAACAGAGGCAACCAACTTGGATGCTTTTATAGGGTCACATTGGGAGAGTAACATTGGGAGAGTAAAGTGGTGGTCCAGTGGTTAGGATTTGGTGCGTTCACCACTGCAAACTGGAGCCAAGCAGGATTAAGCCTGGTCAGTACTTGGATGGGACAACACCTAGGAATACCAGGAGCTGTATGCTGTGGCCCACTGGAGAAGAAACTGGCAACCCACTCCAGTATCTCTGCCATGGATACCAATTGGATCAGCATGACCATGGACGTAAGGATGTGCCTGCTGTGTTACGGTCCATGAAGTCACAGAGAGACGGACACAACTGAACAACAGGGGAATTTGAAGATTAATTTATTTTAAACACGTAATAAATAAATAAATAAATAAAAAAGTGTATATATATATATATATATATATATATATATATATATATATATATATATATATACAGGGCCTTGCAAAAGTATTCACCCCCCCTTGGAATTTTTCATGTTTTGTTGCCTCACAACCTGAAACTAAAATGTATTGTTTGAGGATTTGCATCATTTAATTTACAGAACATGGCCACAACTTTGAAGATGTTTTTTTTTTATTATCGTCAAGCAAACAACAAATAGAACAAAATAACAGAAACAGTCAATGTGCATAACTATTCACCCCCTAAAATCAATACTTTGTAGAGGCACCTTTTGCAGCAATCACAGCTCCAAGTCGCTTTGGATAAGTCTCCATGAGATTGCCACATCTTACCACTGGGATTTTTCCCCATTCCTCCTTGCAAAGCTGCTCCAGGTCCTTCAAGTTGGATGGCTTGCGCTTGTGAACAGCAATCTTTAAGTCTGACCACAGATGTTCTATTGGATTGAGGTCTGGGCTTTGACTAGGCCATTCCAACACATTTACATGTTTTCCTTTAAACCACTCAAGTATTGCTTTAACAGTGTGTTTGGGGTCATTGTCCTGCTGGAAGGTGAACCTCCGCTCTAGCTTCAAATCACGCAGAGTGGTACAGGTTTTGCTCAAGAATATCCCTGTATTTAGCACCATCCATCTTTCCCTCAACTCTGACCATTTTCCCAATCCCGGCTGCTGAAAAACATCCCCACAGCATGATGCTGCCACCATCATGTTTCACTGTGGGGATGGTGTTCTTTGGGTGATGTAATGTGTCGGGTTTGCGCCAGACATAGCATTTTCTTTGATGGACGAAAAGTTCAATTTTAGTCTAATCAGACCAGAGCACCTTCCTCCATACATTTTGGAAGTCTCCCACATGCCTTTTCGCAAACTCAAAATGTGCCATTTTGTTTTTTGCTGAAAGTAATGGCTTTCTTCTGGCCACTCTGCCATAAAGCCAAACTCTGTGGAGCTTATTGTCGTCCTATGTACAGATACTCCAGTCTCTGCTGTGGAACTCTGCAGCTCCTCCAGGGTTACCTTAGGTCTCTGTGCTGCCTCTATGATTAATGCCCTCCTTGCCCGGTCTGTGAGTTTTGGTGGGCGTCCGTCTCTTGGCAGGTTTGCTGTTGTGCCATGTTCTTTCCATTTGGTTATGATAGATTTGATAGTGCTCCTGGGGATCATCAAAGATTTGGATATTTTTTTATAACCTAACCCTGACTTGTACTTCTCAACAACATTGTCCCTTACTTGTTGGGAGAGGTCCTTGGTCTTTATGGCAGTGTTTGGTTAGTGGTGCCTCTTGCTTAGGTGTTGCAGCCTCTGGGGGCTTTAAAAAAAGGTTTGTATATGTAATGACAGATCATGTGACACTTAGATTGCACACAGGTGGACATAATTTCACTAATTATGTGACTTCTGAAGGTAATTTGTTGCACCAGAGCTTTTTATGGGCTTCATAACAAAGGGGGTGATTACATACGCACATGACAATGTTCTGTTTTCTATTTCTAAAAAATAGTTTTATGCATATATTTTTCTCATTTCACTTCACCAACTTAGACTATTGTGTTCTGATCCATCACATAATATTCAGATTAACAAAACTTTGAACTTAAGGCTGTAATGTAACAAAATAGGTAAAAAGTCAAGAGGGTGAATACTTTTGCAAGGCACTGTATATATTTTAGATATCTTTCATTTCCTATGTAACCTGGATCTCTTTAGTCTCAAAGCAACTGGATTTAAAATGATCTATATAGCTTAAAGTAATAATCTCCCTCGCTGCAAAAGAGGTACCTATTTCAGCAGAATCATCAAACATGATATTTGGGGTCATCCCCATTAGAATGCCTTTATTTTAAAGTTATCTTTTTATGACTATATACTTCAGATTGACATAAAAATAACCTTTAAGAAACAAATTCCTTAGCAAGGCAACTGGTAACAATTATGAATTAAATGTGTGGCTATATGATAAAATAGCAGGCATTTTGATATACTTAACACTGAGTAGGTAACTAAAGTTTACTGGATCAATAACCTATTCAGAGGAAGTATCCATAGGAGTCATATTCGTAGTCTGACCTCTTGATAAACAAACATTTTCTAACGAGACTCATAAAAAAGGAACTGAGTCCAAATTCAAGCTCAGAACCACTAAATAAAATTTTAATTAATTAAACTAACAGTAAAGCTACTGCTAAGGAGTGATACAATAATGTGTGTATTCCAGGGTCTTATGTGATTGATCCCATGATCAATTTACATTCCATATGCTTCTATATGGGGAAGTTGAATCAGTTCTGTTTAGAGTTCTTGTCTAAAATGGACTTCCCCAAGAGAGGGAAGATTTAGTCTAAATGCTACTTTCATTTTTCATAGTTGTCTTTTGCTTCTGCTTTATCCATCAATGAATCATCAGTAGTGAGAAATACATGCCAGGTACAGTTTATACCTCTGTAATATAAGGTTCTCCCATCTATGGTACTACACTAACTTGAATCTTGCATTTTTGGAGAATACTGTGAACAATTATCAGCATAGAAGAATGTCACACTGTGATCCATATGCTCCTTGACTCTAGGCGTATGGGAATCCGTCCTACGTTTATGTTTTAAAACATTTGATAAGGTATACATAAATACAAAGACAGTACAATACAACAAGGCAACAGACAAAAAGGTGAGATGTTTTTATATTGTTTATATTGTGTTCATATGAAGCTTAGAATATATGTTTTTGCTGTGATGTTTTGGAATTTGAACTAAGTACCAAAATGACAAGTGTATTAGTAAAAAGTTTCCTTTCAATGTACTGTAAGCCGCTCATCTCTGTGCTGCATCTAATAATTCCTCAGTGGTAAATATTTAATACCGTATTGGCCCGCATATAAGCCGCACCTGTGAAATGCAAGAAAAAAAAAAAAAAGATAATATCCGAATATAAGATGCAACTTACCTATGGTAACTTCTTTTGCGGGTTACAGGCTGAGAATCGTAGCTCGCAAAACATTACAATCGCTAAAAATCGCAAATCGCTATTCAATTGCTACAATTCCACAGGCATTCACACCCGTAAACGGCCAATGTAAAAGAAAATCCTATGGGTTCCAAATAGGACCCACAAGTGGGTTAAATGTAGCATCGTAAATGCAAATTAAAAATCAATACTGCACTGTAAACTATGGGGAAAGCGATGAATGACATTAGAATGAACAGTCTCAAACCACAAATCAGCAATTTTTTTACGCTCACGGATATAAGCCGCACCCGTAATTTCCAAGCTCGGTAATCGGAAAAAAGTGCAGCTTATATTCAGGCCAATACTGTATGCAAAGTATAGCCTATATTATTGTTCAGCAAAGGGCATTCTGCTTCTCTTGTATCTGCATGTTTAAATCTGTATTGCCATTATCCCTTCAACCAATGCCCTCATAAACCTGGACAATATCTTTAATACACCCTGTAACAGATGAAAGGATGTTGGATTAATGCACTATAAAAGTGTGGAATACAATAAAAAATTTCAATTCACCAGAATAATATATACAAGCTGATTCTAAGGGAAAAAAAACAAACCTTACTTAATACCAGGGACAGTAAAGTACACATACTATGTTCTTAAAGACAGTAAAGCAAATGGAGAATTAAGACATTATTAAACGTTTGTTTCTTTTAATTTGTATGTTTTACTGATTGCATTATGATGTGCTCATGTCTTCAGATTTTATCCAGACAAAGGATTTTAGCATCCTGAAAACTATTCTGCTAAGTGATGTGCATGTATTGTGTAATACCTTGATTCAACTTTGGGACTTTACTGACATCTGGAGAGAATCTGCACTGTCATCATACAAAGGAAGAAACCTGCATAATGTCAATGGCACGCATTGAACTAGAGAAAATAGGCAGAAAAAATGCACAGTGTGGCAACCTTACAGTTTGTTTGCTAATTACCGTAGCTTAAAGGAAGAAACTATTTAAACTTTGTTTTATACCTCAAGTGAGAAAATGTCATGTTCTATGGTTTTGTATTGAGTGTTTGGTCTAAAAACTGTAAAAAAATGCACTTCTTGATGATACAGTCCTATAGACTAAAGGATCAGAGTAATTATTCTTTTTAGAAGTAAATCTGGAAAGAGAGGAGTAGACCTCCTTAAAAAGACATGGAACATATAATTTATGATCTAAAACAGACACAAAAAAACATGAGACTAAATTTTTCATGCAGCTTGTATATAACAGGTCTCTTTAATACTTCATTCTGAGTGTCACTACCTTCTCCATTTGGTTTTACTCTGAAAATAGAACCTTCTATCCACCAACAGTCCCATTTGGTTATTGTCTCAGCTCTTCCCTATATTAACTCCTCTGGATAATCTATTAGAAGAATTCTCATTGAGGGCATTTGCTAAATCTACACACAATAAACCACCATCAAACACTGCTCATCGTGCATTAGCGCTACTCAGGTCCTCATGCAATTTAGTCAATGGGGAGCTACTCCGAGGAGTTGTGTTATTTCTTTTTTTTTTTTTTTTAAGTAGCACTTTGTTTTTTTTTTTAGGTGGGTGCCCTTTCTGTAGGCTGAAGATGAGAGTGAGGGCCTTCAACCAAGACAGAAGAATATTAAGTTCCATAATCAACAGCGAAGTGCCTGATGAACCAGGAATGAAGACTAAGGACAAGAGTATCATGGATCAACACTAGAGAGTTGTCAAAGGGAGGGTAACTATAATTCTTCCTTTTTTTCTATCTTGCTTCAAGTCTTTATTTGTTTTGCCGGATTTTTTTATTTTTTTTCTGTATTTTTTTATTTAATTTGTGGTAGTGTTAGGGACTATGGGGGTGCTAGTGCATCCCCATGGAGACATAGGGTCCATGGGGGTTCCTAAGGAACCCTTTGGTAGTTTCTGGGGTGCCATGTTTTTTAAATGGTACACTGTGGGGGTCTGTACATGAGAGTTACAGTATATGTCATAACACATTGATTGTAGGGATCGATATAACACAATATATAAACATTAAATAAAGTATTTTTCGGGGCCGATTTGCGGGCGTGAGAATGTTGTGCTATTAATTCTAAGACCTAACATCACTTTCCCTTATAATAAATGTACAGTAGTGTGTTTTTCTTAAAAAGTGGCAATTTAATAACTGAATTGAACAAGTAGTGGTTAAGGGCATGACAGATCAAAGGATTTACGTGTGCGAATTTCAAAGTTGCTCAGCACCTAGCCTATTCTCAGCCGTCCTGTTCGCAACGAGCAACGTTACAGGGCTAATTTAATACCTGTAACACGTACATTTCAAGTTATGGGCGACGTCTTAATTCGTAGCTCCAATTTAATGAGGCTGCAAATCAGTTAAATTAAATATAATTCCAAAACTATATTTCTTGGTTACAAGAACTGGAATATCAGAATAAACTATGATAATTGTAAAATTAGAAGATACGTTATTGTTGTGCAATCTCTTTATAAATGTATAAATCTCAAATTTAATAAAACATTTTAAAGGGTGAATGATTACTGATGATGGACAGGCCCACAGAAGTTGAAATAATTTATTGCAACCTTTTTAAGACATACAATAGTAAAACAGCTGCTACCCTGTTCCTGGAACAACTCTGTTGAATAATAGACCAAAACCATAAATAAATATCCCTGTATGAGTCATGTACTTTGCTGCGCAGCTGCCTATTCATTAGACAAAAGTGGTTAATTTGAAATTATACAGTCAAATGAATACACTGCAACAGGCCACATACATACTGCAGGACTGTCCTCAGCTTGGTGACAGACTTCCAGATCAAAGCATGTATGTTACTTTGTGTAACTTTAAAGGACCATTTTTTTTTCTATATGGTGTTCAGAACAACAAAATGTTATAATATGCAAAAGTAAAATAAATAAATTAACAACCACAGCCTTTTGTGGTTGTTTAGTCGTTCAGTCATGTTCCACCCTCCATGACCCTATGCACGGCAGCCTGCCAGACACATCTTGTGCTCATCCATAAGGTGTTCTTGGCAAAGATACTGGAGCAGGTTGCCAGTTCCTTCTCCAGTGGAATTTGTCTGACCTTTCTGTTATGACCTGCACATCTTGGGTGACCCTATATGGTATGGATCGCAGCTTCATTGAGGTACACAAGCCCCTTAACCATGACAAGGTAGTGATCCAGAATGGGAATCACAGCCTTTACATTTCCACTTTTCTATGCAATTATTGTTTACTACATTACTATTGGTTTCTCCATTCTGCAGCTCCTGAAGACAGCATGGTGTTAGTGTCACAAAGTAACCAATCAGTGGCAATATTCTTCAACATGCTGCTTGAAAGTCTGACAGGCTAATTGGAAAAACTGCACTTCACAGTCTGTGTATTCATGAGCAACATGAGCTACAGAGGGCTGACCCAAACAGGTACAAATTGTGATTTTAGGCAGAAAAAAACTGAGCGTATAAGCACTTCTTAATAAAATAAACAACATAAATGTAATAGATATATAGGTATACTAAATTCCTTGGGAAATACAGAAAGCTTCCATGCCCAGAATAGTAACAATTACAACATTATAAGAATATTTTATAATTAATATATGCTAATAAGTATAATAATTACAATACAATTATCTATGATGAAAAATGCCATCAATTGAAATAAAAATAATTGCAGTGATCTATGCAATAGGGTATGAGGAATAAGGTTATCCCGAGGCTTAATTAGGTACATAGAAAAAGGAAACCAGGTTCTCTTGTGCTCTTTTTTCCCATCAAATCCATTTTCATATCATATGTTTTACTATAATTACTGAAAGCTTCCATTTTCTTTACTAATCCTGCTTTTTGCAGTTTTTATCTGAATATGGTGTGTCCTTATAAATGAATAAGCCTTCCAACAGAGCTAATGATAGCACTGGCCAATGTATCTGCCACCTTCCCATTATGCAGATACAGACTTCCTGTATATTCAGTCTCTACCCACCTCTGGAAGTTGATCATTGAAAATGGCAGATAAAGTGGCCATGACAGGAAAGCCTAAGTCTGACTAGCCTAGACTCCTGGGCAGCTCTGCTAGTTATCGAACATGAAAATTCAACCATAACTTTTAAAAGCTACATTGAATTAATTTTTTCACATTTTTTTTCTAATCACTTACTAAATAAACAAATGGTATTCTATTGTAAATAACTGTAGTAGCTCTTTAAATGGGAAGTATTTTCACCATTAATTGTTAATTCACCGCTAATTGATCACGTGACCACCAGAAAACCAGGCAAAGTGTTTTGCCCAAAATTTGGCTTACGCAAAGATCTCTTGTTTGCCAGCCCGAGCATGCACATTGATAAAGATAATGACAGCATGCTTGTTCCCTGTTCCACTCCCTATTGACGTGGGCTGGAAAACAAGAAGGCGAATTGGAATGCACCAAATCTCGGGCTGAA
Organism: Discoglossus pictus; assembly: GCA_027410445.1. Lineage (NCBI taxonomy): Eukaryota > Metazoa > Chordata > Amphibia > Anura > Alytidae > Discoglossus > Discoglossus pictus. The sequence continues at coordinate 126,408,665 of CM050166.1, forward strand.
CACTTTGCCCGGTGTTCTGGTGGTCTGATGGTCCCTGTGTGATACAGCTCCAGATCTTTTCTGAAGGGGCTGCCTCAATGTAAGCGTTATTTCAGAAGCTAATTTCTCACAACAGAGCACAGAAACCGGTAACTGATGAAGATTACTTCATTATTAATCCCTCATACTACCAATCTAAATATACTTTTGTTGCCTTTATAGTGCTCCAATAAGTTGCATCAATATTTTGTACTTTTTTTTTACCTCATGGAGAATTGTGGATTCACAGTGATAGATAATTATTTTTTTTACAAAAAAGCTACCCTCTAGATATTCACCTCTAACTAGAAAATAGGAATAAACAGACCATTCTCTGATTCAAAGAACTGGGCACATATTCCATTTTTTGCAATGCTGTTCTTTCGGTATGATTTCTGTTAGCATTTTTCTATTCTATATATTGTCTTTTTCCAGCAGAAAATCAACTTTCTACTGGTATGATTATTTTTTGGGATTATCATGTTTGAACAAAATGTAATAAAACTAGTCAAAATATAAAAACACTGTTCTTATGTTAGTATAAATATATCCTCACTGACAGCATTGAGAGCTATAATTTGTATCACTTGTCACCAATGAGATAACTCTCCCCCACCAGGGTTACTGGAGATATTGCCCTATTAATCAAATTATCTGTTCACCCCATATACTTTTTCTGATAATTTAACCAAAAAAAAAAAACAGGTATCTGTTACACGGTAGGCAAACTGGGAAGTAAAGGGTCATTTTTAACACTTCCTTCTGAAATTATGTTACAATATAAAATAGAATACATAAGTCACATAACAACTTAATTACATATTAATTATGTTCTAATGTGTCCTCATTGACAAATACATTTTTCCTTGCTTCAATAATGTGCAGTTCCAGCCCACTCTCTGTTCCCTTATCAAAGAGACAAGGGAGAGTGTGGGCAGGCGGGTTAAGAGCTAATTTTGTCCACATAAAAAAAACATAAATCAAATTGTCCCATATTCACCACAGATAGAGCCTGATATCATTCTGGTCTTTGATCATGGAAAAAGAAAAGTAGCCAGTGCAAACTAGAGAAAGAGGGATTGACAAATAAATGAGTACAGAAACTAGGAAACATTTGTACACACATCTATATTTAGCAGTGTGACCATAAAGGAATGCTGAGAGGTGTCTTGAGTAATGAATGTATTAAGTACATATATAATAAAAATATGCAAACTGTTTTGTCGCTGCAAGTGCAGTGGTGTGCAGCATCCAGTAGGTGGCACAATGATTGTGCGCCGAGACTTTGTTCAGTTTGTTCTTAGAGTGAGTGCTAGAGTTAGGGTTCAGGGTTAGTGTAGTGGCAGATGATAAGCTTTACATAGTAAAGTAGTGCCGTGCTGTGCCCTAACCCCTAACCCTATCTCTAAACGTAACCCTAACCCTAAGAACGAATTGAACATAGTCTCGGTACACCGCCGTTTCGACCACCTACTGACCAATGCATGCCAAGGGGAAAGGTCCCTGTTCTTGTAATAATAAAATATATATTTTCAAGGCATTATTCTCTCATTGTCTGCACTGTTGGTGTAACTACATGTTGAATATGATCTATGAGGACATGTAATATTATTTTCATATTCACCTGTAGTAGTATTAGTCATTTTAGTTTGCTTGTTATAGACCCTACTTGGTGAATAGAGACTGCATGGCCACTTACATTATTAATCTAACAGGAGTTCAAGTCATCTGATCTAAATGTCAAATTTATCTTTTCTTTCAGGGGGAAATAAACAGTGTTGAATTAGAAACCTCATTCTTTATTAAGTGCAGGATGCAGAAAAAGTGTAAATATTACTAATATAACAAAACAGATTTGATCACATATTATAATTGTCAAACTGCAATTTGTCGTCACGCGAGCCGTTGAGGCTTTGAAGCCTTCTGAGTTAGCAGGATTTAGGCAATGAGCACCGAAGGCGCTCCTGCGAGTCTTGTAGAGCGAGGCGAGCAGTTGAGGCATTGAAGCCTGCGGTACTTGGCTGAAATGAGCAATTAAACAGCCACACAGCACTTAGGCTCGGCGCTCATTGCAGCCAGCGGCCCAGTCACACATGCGAGCTCAGAGAAAAAATACAACCTTGGAAAAATATAAATTTAATGTCTGCGCAAATCGAAAAACAGCACAGGGGGAGAGCCAGAAAGCTTGGGAGTGAGGTTGCAAGCGATTTGAGCCTTATTTGACGTGTTTCGTCAATCAAAAATCGTCTAAGGGAGAAAATAAATTGCGGACAAAAAATTAAAATTCTGAAACTGGATGAAAACGAGGCTGAGCAAAGCCAGGCATGCGGGACTTAGTGTCTTTGCCATCATGTATTTTCTAACACTTACACTAACAAAATCCGACCTCTGAAAAATTTGAAGTTAACGGTCGAACCGCGGAAATAGAAAACCATGAAAAACAAGAAAAATAATAACACAAACATAAAAACACGCTCACACACAGCACAGGGGGAGAGCCAGGAAGCCTAGGAGTGAGGTTGCAAGAGATTTTGAGCCTTATTTGGCGTGTTTCGTCAATAAAAAATCGGCTAAACGGGAAAATAAAAGCCGGACGAAAAATGTAAAAAATTCGGAAACTGGATGAAAACGAGGCTGAGCAAAGCCAGGCATGCAGGACTTAGAAAATACACAACGGCAAAGACACTAACACTTACACCAACAAAATCCGACCTCTGAAAAATACGAAGTTAACGGTCGAACCGCGGAAATTGAAAACCACGAAAACCAAGAAAAATAATAACAAAAACATAAAAACACACTCACAAACAGCACAGTTGGAGAGCCAGGAAGCCTGGGAGTGAGGTTGGAAGCGATTTTGAACCTTATTTTACGTGTTTCGTCAATCGAAAATCGGCTAAGCGAGAAAATATATGGCGGACGAAAAACGTAAAAAATCCTGAAACTGGATGAAAACGAGGCTGAGCAAAGCCAGGCACGCGGGACTTCCCGATGGCAAAGACACTAACACTTACACCAACAATGCCAGTCACGCAGGATTTTGAAAATAAAAGAAATGGCAGTCAGCGAGCGCCACGCAAACAGTCAGCAGACACAGAAGAGAAAAACACAGGGAAGGCACAGGGGGGAGATGCCTGGAATGAGCGCCCCATACAATAGGAGGGAGTAAAGGTTTCCAATGAGCGCTGAAGGTTCTCAGAGAACCAAAAGCCTCACATTGTCTGGCAAACAGCATCGCCTGGCTTACAATTTTATGCACGTAATTTTTTTGATGAGCAAGTCGATAGTAAGTTTATAATAATCACACAAAATGAAGTCACAAACTATGCTAAATTACAGCTTTTAGTTATTTTATATGGTACCTAGTCTGTCAACTTTTATTGCTCTACAAAATATGTTGTCGCGTTACAAATAAACAATAATAATAATAATTATATTGCAAAAAGCTCTCTGGTCTACCAAATGTTAAAAAGGATACAAAATAGAGGTCACGCACATATATCAAATGTCTGACTAATTTTAAGAACTGAATTTTCCCACTATATACTTATGTCCCATCTATTTATTTTGAATTGGACTGCATTATGCTTCGGTTCACTGGCCTTTTTCCTATTATGCTAATTGCTAAATATTGCAATAATTTACTATCTGTATGGAAGATTTGTCATAGATGTTTATGCTCTATAATGATTTGGTTAGTGTATTAGTACATGAATCTGAATAAAAATACAAGTAAGATGGGGAGATATGTTTAATATGACAATAAAAACTCAGATTTTTTGGTTTCATAATAATTTATTTAATACTTAAAGAAATGTCTTTCATCTACAGAGATAAAACTAACCTTGTGTGGCTTTATTTATTATTACTGCTTTAATTTTATTTTATTGCTCCCTCTATGAAAGCCTGAGAAATAAATGTCTTTCTTCTGACAGTGGCTTTCTTTAGAAATTCCCATTAACAAAACTCTCTGGGGTCAAGTGCTGTCTGTGTTTTATTCTTGTCTATTCTTTCATGAGCCTGTGATTAAATAACAATATTTCTTTCCCATTCATCATGCTGAACTCATACATCCACCAGATCTGTAGTAGGTTTAGAAATCCTATATGGTTGTTTACGGGCTATAAAAGCAGTGTCAACAGACCACTGTATATTGGGAAAAAATGTAAGAGTGTGTGAAATTTGCAAGAAATCAACAATAGTAGCAGATGGGAAAACTGTAGTCATGGAATGTTTTTAGGTGAAATCTTTTTCTACTAGATAGTGCTTGTGTCTGGAGGATGTCATGTTTGAGTCCTCCTCACTTTCTGCTAGCGTAAATAGAACTAGACTGTGCCTGTGCCTAGAGGATGCCATGTTTGAGTTCTCCACACTTTCTGCTAGAGTAAAGAGTACTAGACTGTGCTTAGAGGATGCCATGTTTGAGTTCTCCACACTTTCTGCTAGAGTAAAGAGTACTAGACTGTGCCTAGAGGATGCCATGTTTGAGTTCTCCACACTTTCTGCTAGCGTAAAGAGTACTAGACTGTGCCTGTGCCTAGAGGATGCCATGTTTGAGTTCTCCACACTTTCTGCTAGCGTAAAGAGTACTAGACTGTGCTTGCTCCTGGAGGATGCCATGTTTGAATCCTCCACACTTTCTGTTAGCATAAAGCGTACTAGACTGTGCTTGCGCCTGGAGGATGGCATGTTTGAGACCTTCACACTTTCTGCTAGAGTAAAGAGAACTAGACTGTGCTTGTGCCTGGAGGATGCCATGTTTGAGTCCTCCTCACTTTCTGCTAGCCTAAATAGTACTAGACTGTGCTAGTGCCTGGAGGATGCCATGTTTGAGTCCTTCACACTTTCTGCTAGCGTAAAGAGAACTAGACTGTGATTGTGCCTGGAGGATGCCATGTTTGAGTTCTACACACTTTCAGCTAGCGTAAAGAGTATTAGACCATGCTTGTGTCTGGAGGATGCCATGTTTGAGTCCTCCACACTTTCTGCTAGCGTAAAGAGTACTATACTGTGCTTGTGCCTGGAGGATGCCATGTTTAAGTTCTCCTCACTTTCTGCTAGAGTAAAGAGTACTAGATTGTGCCTAGAGGATGCCATGTTTGAGTTATCCACACTTTCTGCTAGCGTAAAGAGTACTAGACTGTGCCTGTGCCTAGAGGATGCCATGTTTGAGTTCTCCACACTTTCTGCTAGCGTAAAGAGTACTAGACTGTGCCTGTGCCTAGAGGATGCCATGTTTGAGTTCTCCACACTTTCTGCTAGCGTAAAGAGTACTAGACTGTGCTTGCTCCTGGAGGATGCCATGTTTGAATCCTCCACACTTTCTGCTAGCATAAAGCGTACTAGACTGTGCTTGCGCCTGGAGGATGGCATGTTTGAGACCTTCACACTTTCTGCTAGAGTAAAGAGAACTAGACTGTGCTTGTGCCTGGAGGATGCCATGTTTGAGTCCTCCTCACTTTCTGCTAGCCTAAATAGTACTAGACTGTGCTAGTGCCTGGAGGATGCCATGTTTGAGTCCTTCACACTTTCTGCTAGCGTAAAGAGAACTAGACTGTGATTGTGCCTGGAGGATGCCATGTTTGAGTTCTACACACTTTCAGCTAGCGTAAAGAGTATTAGACCATGCTTGTGTCTGGAGGATGCCATGTTTGAGTCCTCCACACTTTCTGCTAGCGTAAAGAGTACTATACTGTGCTTGTGCCTGGAGGATGCCATGTTTAAGTTCTCCTCACTTTCTGCTAGAGTAAAGAGTACTAGATTGTGCCTAGAGGATGCCATGTTTGAGTTATCCACACTTTCTGCTAGCGTAAAGAGTACTAGACTGTGCCTGTGCCTAGAGGATGCCATGTTTGAGTTCTCCACACTTTCTGCTAGCGTAAAGAGTACTAGACTGTGCCTGTGCCTAGAGGATGCCATGTTTGAGTTCTCCACACTTTCTGCTAGCGTAAAGAGTACTAGACTGTGCTTGCTCCTGGAGGATGCCATGTTTGAATCCTCCACACTTTCTGCTAGCATAAAGCGTACTAGACTGTGCTTGCGCCTGGAGGATGGCATGTTTGAGACCTTCACACTTTCTGCTAGAGTAAAGAGAACTAGACTGTGCTTGTGCCTGGAGGATGCCATGTTTGAGTCCTCCTCACTTTCTGCTAGCCTAAATAGTACTAGACTGTGCTAGTGCCTGGAGGATGCCATGTTTGAGTCCTTCACACTTTCTACTAGCGTAAAGAGAACTAGACTGTGATTGTGCCTGGAGGATGCCATGTTTGAGTTCTACACACTTTCAGCTAGCGTAAAGAGTATTAGACCATGCTTGTGTCTGGAGGATGCCATGTTTGAGTCCTCCACACTTTCTGCTAGCGTAAAGAGTATTAGACCATGCTTGTGCCTCGAGCATGCCATGTTTGAGTCCTTCACACTTTCTGCTAGCTTACAGATAGAGTGGGGGGGCTGCTACTTTGTATTACAGCAATACCCTGTTTAGCAGGAGAGTTATGTGAAACAGAGCTAAACTGCATTATATCACCATAGTACTCAGATAGCAATACAGTGAATCGAAGAGAGCTGAGCAGGGATTAAAAGGGCTAAATGGGATTTGGCGCTTAAAAAACGAACTAACACAAGGTTTAGCTCTAAACAGGCAATTACTGTGAAAAAGAGCGCTTTAGCAAATCAGCGCTCAAAAGAGGTAGCAGGAGAGAGGGAGGATGGGGGAGGGGGATTCCAGCATTGGACACCTTTACCCTTCCTCCCATAGGCAGTTTGCAACCTTCAACAATAATGGCAGCCTTTCTCTGTAAATACTTGTATGCCTATGGTTTACATAGCTGCTAATGTTATTAGTTTCTTGCATACTTCACAATATGAAGTTTTTGTTAACCTACATTGTCTGCAAAGCAGATTGCTGAAGACTGTTTAAAACTGGGGAATTTCCCCAGCAGCCTCAGAGAGGCCCTTTGTAGCCCATGTGAAGCTTATTGAATATACCACCTTAACCACCTTAATAACAAATACTTTAATCAAGTAAAATACTTTATAAATATTACTGTCACAATCTGTTTTTTCAAGGGGGCTTGATATGAACCTAGATCAAACCTACCCCAGCAGAATCATGTAGTTCCTGTTCTCTGTGGCACAAAAGATGGCTTCTAAAGAGGTACAGGCAAAAAATACGGCATACAGGTTACTAGTGGCCCATGGCAATACACTCCCCATGTCAGGATACAACACACAGAAATAGTCTCACACCTTGTATATGTGAAAACTATCTCTCAACCTTTATTGAATGATCAAAACAACATATGTATACCCTCCAATACCACACCCTTGTGTACATTTGTGTTTGTGGGATGTCAGCCCATCTGGCTTGCAACCTTGGGCTATCAAAGCTCCATTCACCAGATATCTATAGCTGGCTAGTGAAAAAACCTTTATGTTAAACTCAAGTGTTTGCTTAGGACTACTTGAAGTACATACATCTGTCTTGACCCAAGTTCTGTATGTGTGAGGGTGCAATGACCTGCAGCTAACTTCTATGCAGAGCATTTTTACCAATTCCACATTTGTTCTATATAAAATTTTCCCTCTGATAATATATTATAACTAGGATACATAATAACCATGTACAGGCACCATTTAACCACACAATGACACATAATCCCAATGCAACAATGTCATGCTCTCTTGGCCATATTCATAAATTACTGGTAATATGAGTCCTTAAACAATTAAATCATGACAATTTCTCCTCCTTTCTGATCTAGTATAGCATGGAAAGTTTATCCTGTTGGATAACTTCCCATCTATACAGGGGGTTTGGTCCTCTTGATGTGACAGTCCATCCTCCTGTCCAGGGCGAATACTCACTCCTTCCCAGTGGCTATTGACCTTCCCAAGCCCCTGGGGAGCCTTATAAGACAACTGCCATGGAGGACCCTTCAAGGTAGTCCAGGGGAAACAGTACATCCAGGCTAGTAAGTCCAGCATAAACTTGGGAGGATCCTTACCCAGAAAAGCCCTCTCCTTCCAGGCTAGGGAGACCTCCTGTCCTGCTGATTCTGGATCAGTACTCTGGCCGATGGGTAAAATTGAAGAGTACAAGGTTCCCTTTGTCAGGCCTGAGCTTTCTCCTGAATAACCTGGGATGCTGGAGTTGTAACATGGGTTTCATCAATTTCAATTCAGCAGGGTTACAGTATATATGAGGATAACAGATGTATGTATATGAATTTCCATAAACTATAATATAGTCTAATTATAAAAGAGACATTGATGGCTTTGCTTTCCAGTTTTAAAGAATTGCCACCAATTATAAACAGCAGGCGAAAATTTTCTTATCATACTGTTACATTTTCTCTGTTCATGGATGCCCTAGATATAATGGCACTCCTCATGCCCCAGAAAATGACACTATGAGCTGGACATTAGATTGTAATAGGCAATTTATGCCCAATTTATTGCCCAATTAATTGCATTACCAGTTTGAAGACAAAATATCCTGGAAAGAGTGTGAATAAAGCCACAAACTTTATTATTCTTTGTTTGAGATTATATATATAGGTTTGTGCCCAGGTTACAAATGAAATACATCTTCAGGTTAGATTTTTATGTAACTCAGATCCATGTTAAATAATAGTAATAATAATAATAAGAAGAAGAACAATAATAATGATAATAATAATAATAATAACAACACTATAATGGCTCATAGGTGGTAATAATAATACAGTGTAGTACTGTAATAATAATAATACTACGCCTGTACTGTATTAATCAAAGTTAATCAAAGTTAAATAAACTATTTTGCTCTTTCTTTCAAACAGTCAGAAAATAAAAATAAACTCATACAAAAAGCCTTAGGAGCCCGTTCTTTCGTGCTTATTGTAAACCACGAAATGAGTGCTGAAGATGCTCATCGTGGGGCTCATGATGAGCACTGCGAGCAGGAGAGGCTTGCAATGAGTGTCGAAGGCGCTCATTGCGAGCCCCGCGATGAGCGCTGAAGGCGCTTTGGGTGGGGCTCGTGATAAGCGCCAAAGGTGATCAGTGCAAAGCAGGAAAGTTCAAGTACACGGGAGAGAGGCTCACAAAGAGCACAGATGGTGCTCATTTCGAGCCACGCGATGATTGCCGACGGCGCCCAGCACGGGGATCGCGATGAGCGCCGAAGGTGCTCAGAGGAGCAAAAGCCTCACATTGTGTGGCATATAGTATTGCTAGCCTTACAATTTTAAACCCGTCATTGTTGACAGGCAAGTCGCTAGTAATATTATATTAATCCGAGTTGTGCTTTTCCTACCATGGGATTATGTTGGACACCTCAATGCATATCTAACAGATTTTCTTGATATATAAATAAAAAAAAAACCTTAGAGGGGTCATAAATATCATATTAACAAAAAAAATCAGTAGGAAAAATAGTCTGGTCTGAATTGACCATTGCCGGAAGGAGCTAAAAAAGACTTCTATTATGACAGCCTCCTAGACAGAGCCTCTCCCACTCCATGGATACATATTAGGTAGTGGTCTGAAGCACTAAAGGTTAAACGTAAGTTTTAAACGCTACACTATTTTTTTCCTGCAAATGTTGATATTATTACTAATCAGTTATCAGACAATTAAATGAAACTTTATTGTATCAGCACTTCTGCAGTGCTTTAAAAACATGTATTCTGTGACAAACTGCTTTAGCAGGCATTATTTGTAAAGCATATGAACAGCCTCAAGGTATTTGTTATCCAAGTAGGACATCTTGCCCTAGGCGATGACCACATGCCTTGTACACACACAATGTAATATTTAAATAATACAATCTCATGCAGATACAGTAGATGTCAGCATCACATTTAGCTGCAGATGTGAAATACTATCTTTAGAAATACTGACATATTCAGATTACCAACACAAGTAGCTATAGATATTTCCCTGTATTTGTAATACATTACTGTACAGCATTCTTACATTATTGTTATATGCATTCTGAACATATATTATTCCTATTTCATGTAAATGAATGGCTTTCATACCGTAAATCTTAAAAAAAGGGAATCTCCATTTTTGTACATAATAATTTAATTGCATTGGAATGCTATTGTTTTAAAACAGCTGTTTTCAATTAAGCATGTAATTATTATCTCCTTTATTGAATGCCATATCTCTTTGATAGCTATGTTTTTCATACAGAATAATACAGGTGCAATAAAGCTGTCAATCATCTGATGTTTTGCATCATGAGGCTGCAGGTGGAGGGATTTGTGTTCTCAGTTTCCATAAAGTGGTTAATGATAGCCTTATATACAAACTGATGCATAAGAGAAATTGTGTACTCTGTGCCTCCATAAAAAGGTCTATTTGAACTGAGAATTTGCACATACAAACTAGCATATGTACCACTGTGGTCAATGATTTTCTATATGGTCTTTTGATTATAACGGCAAACTGTTTTTACACAGTATAATAGTTTTCATTATAATGTTTATATGCAATTATTCTTGTACTATAGGTGTGTGATGTGTGTGTGTGATGTGTGTGAGATGCCTGTGTGTGATGTATGCGTGTGTGATGTATGTGTATGATGCATGTGTGTGTGATTTGTGTGTGCGATGTAAGTGTGTAATGTGTGTGTGATATGTAGGTGTGTATGTGTCTGTATGATCTGTGTGATGTATGTAAGAATTCATTAAGCAAAAAATGGCAGTGCACACTACATGTGTTCCTTAGAGTTCACGTTCACAGGGCTCCAAAAATGTAAATCAGGCCCTGCATAGGGGTAGCGGGTATTAATGGGGACCAGGGATCCTCTGGCTCATAGGAGGTGAAAGTATTAACCCTTTAATTATGTCATATTTGAGCAAATAAGCCTCAAATTCAACACACTTAAGGTGTTATGTTCTTCATAATGACGGATGTGTGTATACAGGTTTCTAGAAAGGTATTTTCGTGGGTGGGTTGAAGATACTTAATGGCAATGAAAAAGAGGGAAAGAAAAAGTATCCTTTAGAACTGAAGTGCACACCCTCTGCCCTAATGACAATATAGAACAGCAAAAAAGTTAAAACTTAACGTTTATTGATGAATAAAATGTATTATTAAAATACTGAAATACTGACGAGATACTATAAGTAGTGAAATTTGGAGTTATAATTTAATGTTAGGACTTCCTAGTATGAAGGGTAAAATTATAAAGCTGTGGATATGTATATTATATCCTCCTACATAAAGTGATAAGTGACAAGAAAGTGCTGAAAAATGATGTAGTGAGATACTACTAAATAGCAGAAACAAAGGTCCAAATGTTAGACCTATGTGTTTGCACTGATGTGTATAACACACATACAAACAAAGTGACTAGTGCTAATTATAATAATAATAGTGATTGCACTAATGGATATTGCACCTTGATAAAGTGTATATGGCTAGTTATTGCTGTCTTATTAAAGTGTCTAGTGCCAATATTGTTAGAAATAAATAGTTCATAGAGGATTAAATACAATATAAATAAAGTGCTGGTGCTGGCTGAGGACATAATAATATAATACAATGATAGCGTTTTAAGGGGGAAAGTCCAATTTAGTGATAATTAAATCAGTTCCACTACATAAACTAAGGAGCTAGGTGATATTCCTCACTTTTTCATGATTAGATATACTATTATTAATATATAGTGTGAGTGGGGATAGTATTAATCATTCGTTTCTCAATAGATGGTCCGTTTATATAATTTTCACTGCACCTAAGCTCCTAAGCTACCCGCGCGTGGCCTATGCGTCTACGTGTGACGTCATAGCGCAACGTCGCGGCGTAATACGTGCAACCCGACGCACGTTTCTGAATATTTCATCAGGGGTATATCTAATGGCACAGATTCTGGTGCTCATGTATGCCTCTACACTACATCTTTATATATGAATCCATAATATTCATAAAGCTGATTAGATAAAAACACGCATCCAATGATCAATTCTTTACATAATATTTATCAAGACTCACTGAAGGATTCCTCAAAGGCAGAAACACTGTTGATGTGTTCATTTCTTTCACATCAACATTTAAAAAAAATGCATGTTTGTATGTGAACCAGGGGCGGATCTACCGCCGTATATGTATATTTTTTCTATTTTTTATTTATGTGGTGTAGTGAGGACCCCCTTGGAGCCTCTCCACCCAATCATGGCCCCTCTGAAACCCCTCAGCCCCCTCAACTGCTCAAACCCTCCCCTCCTATCCCCAGCAAATTTATTTTATTGCACCGGGGCCCTCCATTCACTAGTTCCACCACTGATGTGAACATACATACATACATTTATTTTTGAGAACAAATCTATTTAAAAAAACTTTTGCTTAATAAATGCACATTACAGCCTTGTAATAATTTACTGTATGTATCTTATCACTTGACCCATTTATCTTCACCCCTCTCCACAAGCTTGTAGTTGTGCATATTTTTCCTAATTTGTATACCTTCTTACTTTAAAGCATGACCGCTTTTATTCTTAGATTCTCTTTCTCTGAAAAATAATTAATGTGAATAAGGTCAGTCCCTTTTATTATTAATGTTTTAAACCTCTGTCTACAAAGCTAAACATGTGTGTATGCTTATTTACTGCGTCATTTAAATATAGAGCCTCAAATTTCTATTAAATAATATTAGATAATACCTGCACATCCTTCTGTTTTTCCTAGAATCTCCAAAGAAAGTCTCTCTATTAACAACACTAAAGTATTGTTTGATAGTCACAAATTAAGCCTAAAACCAGACAAAAGACCTGATATTGTACATGAATTGGCATTTATTTCTATGCTTACAATATAAATTCTATATATTCTATATCTATATATATATATTTTACTCTTTATATATCTACAGTGTACTATGTAGATATATATAGATATACACACATGCATATAATTATATACGTAGAGATAGATACAGAAGGAGCTGCTACTGTGTTACTCCATTGAAATTGCCAGAAATAAGAGCACAGACCCAGGGCTTGGCACAATATATATACAAAATATATATATATAAATGTATATTTATTTATTTATCTATGTATATATATTATATCTGGTACTTTCGATGGTGGAACACAGGTACAGGAGGCTTTAACTGCTTTTTCAAAACTTTATTATCACCAGTAATGCAAAAATTATGCATCAAAAAGAAATCAAAGAAAATGACAGTACTAGCTCACATCAGAGCACTAACCTCACTAACCTAACTATTAGACTGATCCCTAACTAACAGAGCTTCCATTCAGCTGAACCTGGATGAAGCAAAAACTAAAAACAATCAGCTCAATACGTTTGCTTTCAATTACTGGCCTTTAACTTTTAAGTCAAAGTTTCCACTCTGTGCATCAGCCCCACATCAGCTGCCCATCAGCCCCACACCTATGTATTTCTGTCTTTGTCTTTCTCCAGCTTCAGACACCAGTATAGATATTCCTCTTTGGTGTCCCTTTTTACATTTCCAATTCACCTCTCCTTTGCAGCTCCAATCAACCTTTACCCACAGTCTCCTGCAGTTCATACAAATGGGTCATCCCCTTTTCTCAGCCCAGTGCCTTAAAGTCTAAACACAGCTCAGCCAATCATGTTCGTTCACACCTTCTGGCCTACAATCTACAGCAGAATAGCTACTATATTGTTATGTACATTGTATAGCATAACACCCCCCCCCCCCCCCCCCCCCCCCAGACTGCCACATGGAAACAGGGGGGAGTGATCAAGTAAATACAATATATAACACATTTGATAATAATTTATTATGTAAATTAGGTGCCCATATGAAATATGAGCCCATAGGCGACTGCCTAATTAGAAATCTGTCCCGGCATACTTTAGCATAATGTTCACAACTTATATATTAATGTATAACTTTCTTATTCCTATCAAACACAAAAGGAACAATGTGTAATTTTCCTCTATATGGTTATTTCAATAACTCAATTTGATAAAGGACATTTTTTTTAGAAAGCAAAATATATATACACAGCCTTTATCTTGTATACCCAACTATCCTTTACTGCATGGATCCATTCAATTTTATCAACTGATATTGTCTATAACGTTCTCAAGAAGGTGTATACTTTTAAACTAATGGGTTTCATAAGCCTCAATGAATGCACTGGCATTGTAGGTGTCCTATTCCCATTGTGCAAATAGATTCTTCATGGGTATTCAAAGTCTCTTCCAACCTCAGTATGTTGATCATCAGAAATCAAAATGGTAGATCCCACATCATATATAAAATATTTTTTTGGTTGAACTAACAAGTTTGCCTACAATCAACATGTTTTGCTTCAGGACCAATATGATTAACACCACTTAAAAGAGAACATATTATAGAAAAAAATATTTAATTTGTTTAACAAACTAGTCAACTACTAGGTAGCCAGGGGTGGGATGTGCCCAGGAGGAAGTCTAATTGGTGTATTTTCTTTCCTACATCAATTCAAAAATAAATTCCGGACTGTTTTAATGATAAATGTGATAGATACATAAACTGGGGTGGAGACAAGAAGATCTGACTGTGGCCGATAGTTTTATGCCCATGACTTACTCCAAAGTTAAAATGTACATTTTAAAAGTTACTTTTATTGTTTCCTTCCCATACTTATTTTATATAGTAATACATTATTAATAAAATAAATAAAAGGCCGTTCAATACATCATATCTGCTTAAAATATGTACTATAAATCACAACATATAATATCGTATATTTCTACACAAAATCAATGATATTCTTGAATGCTCATGTCACTCTTCAATCCATTTTAACATTTATCTATAATGCTCCAACATTGTTTCTAGGCACTGTATACAAATATAAATATAATTAGATTAGAAAGAAATCCTACTAGACTGTTGCAAAAATATCTCACATTATATATTATATTAAGTGATTAGGGAAATTTGTCATGCAGTGGAGAAGAGTATGTCAGGATTGGTTGCAGTTCGGTCATGCCCACATAGGCATACATGTCAGTTAAAGGACCACTGCAGCAGCTATATAATTCATGGCCTGTCCTGGAGCCACATTCAATTGATCTTCCAGGAGATCCAGAGTAAGCGAGGTTGCAAGCTAATTTGCTATTCAGTTGACGTCTTTTTGTGGGCTTCGATCGGCTTCCGAGTTATAGGCTCGAAAATATTGCGATGGTTAAACCCGTAACTTACAGCCTCCAGAAGACTTTGATCTTTCACTTTCGCAAGGCTAAAATTGCAAATCTCTATTCAATTGCTCAATTTCCATAAGCCCCCAAATGTATTCACACTCCTAAACGGCAAATGAAGGAGAAAACCTACGAGAGGACTTACAAGGGGGTTAAACACCTTTTCGTAGCACTGCAAATGCAAATAAAAAATCCATACGGCACTGTAAATTACGGGGAAAGCGATGACAGACATAAGAATTAATTGCACAACAGTCTCAAGCCCGCAAATTATATTAATTTTTATGTTTCATTTGGGGTTAAATAGATCTTGGGTATCAATGAGTTAATACATATCAGGCCACCCATATGGACTAGAACAGTATTGGCATTTATTTTCCTTAATCTTTATTTTGCAGGTTCGCGAGTTTGATCGCATATCAGGCCGCGGAACCTAATTGATTGACATGTAACCTCCATGTTTTGCTGCTGTAATAATGACAGTCTCATTTTCTATTGGCCGATTTGAAATGGGCGATTACGGGCTTGCTGAATTGATCATGTTCCCACCCTGAAGTGCTCCGAACCAGTGCATGGTTTACATTGTGGCTTTGGGCAAAAGAAGAGCATCGCAATTAGAGACCAATGGGAGCCCACAACTCACTCACAGACATTCGTCCGTCTGCGATCGAGTTGCTGGCTTTGAATTGAATGTGGCCCATCGTGTGGAAGCTGTCATGATAATCATACTTCCTTTCTATGGCACAAGGGGGAGTTTAAATAACAGGATAAGTAACATTTGCAAGTATTCTTGCAAGCTAACTATTGAGCCTATGGGAGGGAGTGTGGTGGTGTCTTTTGCTGAAATGTTATCTGACTCCACAAATAAGTAAACAAATCCCTTTACTGTCCCCCTTCTTTCACTCCTGAATGGATAACAAAAAGTCTCAAAGCCAACAGTAAGTGTGGAAGACATAAACATGGCATGCTTCAGGCTTAATATTGTACTAAAATATTTTACTAAAGATTTCACCTGAAAATACTTTTATGTCCATGACTTACACAGCTGCTAATGTTGTTAATATGTTACAAACTTCACAAACATCTGCAGTTTTCCAAATCTATAAGCCCAAAACAGGCAGCTCATGAGAGGCAATGATATGTATCTTGCTGTATTTCCTAGTGGTAACACTGCTGTATTGCCTGTGTGTACCCGGCTTATGTAAGTGTCCTGTGGGTGTAAACACAAATAACTTTGTAAGTAAACTTAACTTTTCTATAGATACATATTTTGACCTTTCTGGTACAGAGCACAGGAAGTAACTGTTGCAGTTCTTGTACTGAGCACATGCCAGAAGCCACTGAGGTGAGGAATGATACAATGTACTAGCCTGATTCTGAATTTTAATGTTATGCTAATTTAGGTGGAGTTTTCTAGGGGTGTACATGATAAAATGCAAATGACAAAAAACATAGGACACTTTGCTAACTTCAAGGTAAGGTAATTAATGTTTATTTCGGGATATTTTCATGCCAAATGTTTTCATACACTACTAATTCTCCTCTATCAGATGCATTCATAATCCAGCTCACTTACATATCCCTTTAATATTTGAAAAAACATGGCGGTTCTTCTCTACTGCAATTCCTTAGAAGAGCATGTTGTAAATAGAGGAATACAAAGGCCATTTTAGATGTGATTTTGTAAATGGAATTAATATTCCTTGGTTTTGTGTTCAGTTTTTAATCAGATTTCCAATGGTTTTCATTAAAAGCATTGTAAATGTTTTTTTTACGGTTAATTAGGCATACATATAATTATTTCAGTTGGTCTTCAAGAACAATAAAGGCACCTAAGTTAGAATATTATGCCCCTACTAGCATTAAAACAATTATATGGGTTTCTGCAAAACAGCTTTACCTAGCCAATTATATATTGTGCAGTGCCACTGCAGAGATAAATGTTATGTCTAGAGTCTAGAATCCAACCAACTTGTCATCTGAAGCAATATTCTCTGTTTATATATGAAAACATAATTAATATCTAGATATTTAACACAGGGGTAAAATCACTAATGGGCTAGTGGGCTTATGGCAAGTGGGTAGTGATGAATGTTTTTCAGTACTCATTGTATTTACAAAGCTTTGTTCCCCATTGCCTCTTTGATCAATAGCTACTTTTTTTGTATGTTGTATGTTGGCATATTTGTATGTAAAACAGTATCTGCTGTATTCCCTAACCAATAAAATAAACTTGGGATTTATCCAAGCAGCATTTTGATCCACTTGTACATAAGAATAAAATATATTTACATATAAAAAAGAACAGGGTTAAAAAAATTGAATTTGTGATTTCAAATTCTGGGGGATTATATGTTTTATTGTGAGTTTTTCCAATAATTTTCCAACAAAACTCTATTTATTAACAAAAATGTGCAATGTTTTGATACATTACTCCTTTTTTCTATATGCATGAGCTGGGAGGCAGACCTTTGCAGGGACTGTTTGTAAGATTTAAAATTATGTTAAGATCTGTTAACAAACAGGTTGTTTATTTTAACATTAAAAACTGGGTACTTAAAACTATATGCCTTTAAAATATATATATAATACAAAACAATTTAACTGATGAGTTAATTAATCATATCCTCTTCCATGCATTTCTGATATGAAACTTACACTCCAAAGTAACACATTTTGATGTTCTAGGGCCTCCCCTTTCTTCCTCTAGTCTCTCAATGAAGGCTGCCATGTTACACAGTTGTTACTTAAGGCCTTGATCACAGGAGAGAAGCAAGAGAGAGAACAGAAAGAAAGGGGCAGGCTACAGAAGGTACTCCGGGGACTTCTTAAAAGTAAATCTAACCTTCGAGAAACTCAATCAGAGCACTTCTGTTTATCTTCATGTAGTAATATAGTTTTTAGTATGTATGGAAATTATATAGTTTATATGTCCATTTGATACAGGAGAGGACTATTTTTGCGGTACATGTATCTGTTTTTATGGCAGCACAGCCTATTAATAACTGCTTACATAGATTATACCTACTAGTTTAATTTTGTGTGGCTTCAACACTGCATGTTAACTTGGTATATGAGGGCTGATTGTTATTTAATCTAATTTTGGTTTGTTATAATGTATCACCTACTCTCTTCCCTCACCTCTGTTCTAAAAATCACAAGAATAACTGCAAACTCTGCTCCTGCAGAAATGTAAACAACCATCTCATACATGCAAAGTTTACTAAAATATTACAGATGTCTCCAGGGACCACCAGATGAATCAAAATGTATTTTAGCTAAAATTTTGTTTTATGCCACTTTCCTCAGTAATTATGCTCTAAGTCAGTATTCAAATTTTTCAAATATTTTTTTAAATTATGTTACTTTGTCATTTGGCTTGAAACATTTGTTGTGGAACCATGTTATAAAGGTAGGGGTAAACTCTTGAACCTGGAAAAAGAAATAATAGGTTGTGTCACAAATGCCACAAAAGCAATACACAGAAATCATTATTTCACTTTGTGTCAGATACTGAAACAATATGGCCTACGAAAACCCTTACCGCCAATATAGGTCATAACATCACAACCCATTTCAATTGCAATTTCAGTCCTTGATAGGTTTAAAGGATACTCTTGCTGTTACTGAAGCAGTGCTTACATGGATACTGAGGTCTTATAAATTCAGTATGCTCCTTCAAAGAACTAGAATTGATAATGTATAAAATGTTTTCTTTTATTGACATATCAACCTTTCATTTGGTTACATGTATATTTAGTGCTGGACAGCATTATTCGAGTTTGGATCATTCCAGTTTTCTGCCCAATAGCAATGGCCATCAGCGAACGAGATTTTCTTGTTAGTGTAAGGCTTGTCATCTGCCACTACCCTAACCTTAAACCCTAACCCCCAAACCTAACCCCTAACCTAACCCCTAAATATAACCCTAACCCCTAACCCTGACTCTATCCCCTAGCCTTAAACCTAACCCCTAAATCTAACCCTTAACCCTAATCCTAACTCTAATTCTTAATCCTAATCCTAACGCTAGAAAATTGAAAAATATCTCGGCCGCACCGTCTGGTGGCCGCTTGCCACCACTGCTGGTGGGCAGAAAAATGGAAAGGTCCTAATGTTTTATAAAATGTCCCCATACGCATACTTACCTGTTCTACCAAATGGAACCTTAAAATCTTAAACTTTTTTATGTAGATTTGTTGTAAAAGTGCAGAAAGCTCTCATCATTTTCCAAGGGTCTTTCCTACCTAACAAGACTGAGGAGCACACAGGTGGGGTCTTTCTGTACCATTAATGGAGTTGATCAAATAGCCTGCATTATATTATCCTAATATTGCATAAAAATACAAAATAAGCATTATTTATTTATCCATTGATACATCCGTTATTTTATATGACCTCAGTTATATCATGCAATGGATTGTTGTACCATTTCATAAAATGATAAATATGTGGAAACATGAAGATAAAATCATTTTCACAGGAACATCTGGACAATGGCACATTTGTGATTAAATTATTCAACAAACCATGAGCTAATTCATATTAAAAATGATATCTACAGCAAATGAATGTTGGGAACTTGACCTGTTTAATGCCCTCTACTCACAATGACAGCTAAGCCGCATATGTCAAGCTTCATATCCTGAACCGTACTACATATAGATTGCTATTGACATAGTGCTGAGGTGAGAAATGTTTCGTGGAGCTCAGAAAGAAAGGAATAAAAGCCCACATAAAATGCTAAGCTTCACATAATACACGTTTCCATCAGGACTCAATAGAGGAATATTCCTGAAAGGCTTGGCAAAGGCGAAGCCCATTAAATG
The DNA here is from genome assembly GCA_027410445.1 of Discoglossus pictus. NCBI lineage: Eukaryota > Metazoa > Chordata > Amphibia > Anura > Alytidae > Discoglossus > Discoglossus pictus. Next base: position 126,428,689 of record CM050166.1, read on the forward strand.
CAATTGTAAAAAAATGTAAGTGACAGAGTTAAAAGAAATAGGGGTCAATGAAAGATCGTAACAAGAAGGAAGTACTAGGTCAAATATGACATAAAAAACAGCAGTGTACGTTTTCATCAATAATTTTCAGATAAGTGTTGTTTTATTTTGGGATGTGACACAAGAAGAAAACTGCCCATTTTTAATTCAGCATGCAATTTAATTTAAAAAGGACACTGAATAAGTAAATTTAAATATATAACCTACTACATTTTTTTGTTACAATGTATATAGCTTTTGTGACATTTCTAATTTGGGTTCATTTAGGCATTCCATTGGTAGCCTTGTTATATGGAATATATATCACATAGCTAAAAGGTATTTTTAAGATATAGCTAAAATTTAACACAAAGAAAAATGTTTTATATTATATTTTGTATCTCTAAAATCTGCATTATAAGTCCAACGAATAATAGTACCTACAGTAAGTACCCTAATACCAAATATATAATATCACAATAAGAAATCACCCCCGCCCCCTTTCTGAATCGCTAACTTGTTGTGGTGAAGGGTGTTGTGTACCTCAATGTAGGGACACCCAAGGTGGGCAGGTCATAGCAGTGAGGTCAGACAAATTGTGGTCCACTGGAGAAGGAACTGGCAACCCACTCCAGTATCTTTGCCAAGAAAACCAAATGGATAAGCACAACCAGCAACACAGATATGCTTGGGTTCTGCAGTCCATATGGTCACCAAGAGTCAGATAGGACTGAAGCACGACCAGCAGAACAGATGTGCTTGGGTTCTACAGTCCACATGGTCACAAAGATTCATGAAAATAACTGAAGCACAAACAGCAAAACAGATGTGCTTGGGTTCTGTGTTTCATATGGTCACCAAGAGTCAGCCACAACTGAAGCACTCAACAACAACAACAAAAAATCACCAATTAACTGGCAGTCTAGTTGACATTTGTTGCAAAATGTACTAGCTGGGAATTATAGCTGTAAACAACAGTTTCAGAGTATGTTATAGCAACTTCATAATTTCTACCACAGCTATTCTGGTAATGTCATGAAACATATTAAAAAGGAATCCCTGATATATTTTATATACCTTGATATTTATTATTCTTTGGTTCCAGTAATTATGTGACTACACAATTTAACTACTAGCAATATTGCCACATAAATGTACATATTTAAAAGTATAGAAATTAAAATAGATTATATTTCAGAAAAAATACCTTCATAAAGAATTCTTTGCAAGTGCAATTATATTTGTAAATTCACAATAAAACATAGAGCCCCTATTCTATTATGCCGCTAACTAGTCATTTTGGCTGCAGATGTTTTTTCTTTAAACGTTTAGATGTCTTCTTTTCATTCAAGCCCACAATTTACCTCCTTAAGCCTAAGCTTGTAAGCCCTGCCTTTTTAGGTCTGATTTCAGAGAGCATGATCATATGATCTGACAATACTTAAGCAATTTGCAATTTACTTCTTAGCCAACAGTAAATAAGTTCATCATCATGATATCAGTAAAACATGGAAGTTACACGTAATCAGCAATCGGAGGCTACAACTTAAGTAGTGGCGATCGGGCTCGCAATCAAGCAATCTATAAAATGCATTAGAGCATCTGTTTTAGTCCATGTGGGTTTCATGAAATGTACTAACCCCTTGAGTTCCAGGATTGATATTACTCAGAAATAACAGTTAAAATAGTATTTTGTTTTGCATATTTGTGGGTTTGTGAGTGTTGTGGAATACATTTTTTGCAAGCCCTATTTAGTACCTGTAATATTTTATTTAGAGCTCGTAATATTCAAGCTGTGCCAAAACCAGTGGAGTTCCAAGCTAGAATGGCGTCTTTGGATGGCCCATAGTGATTATGGGCAGGGAACCTGTAATCGGATTGGGAGTAGCTAATAGAATATGTGTCAATATTAAGAGTGATTTTAAGTGTGTATATATCAGAATAGGGCCCCATTTTATTATGCACTGCATGGATACAATACCGAACATATATAGGTAAACATAATTTTATACCAGACTAATGCAAAATGGTCCCCTTCTTGTTGTGGTGAAGGGGCTTGTGTACATCAGTGAAGTGCTGTCCACTGGAGAAGGAACTAGCAAACCACTTTGCCAAGAAAACCTTATAGATGAGCACAACCAGACACAACATGTTCCTTCAATGCTGCGGTTCACATGGTCACATAGAGTCTGACACGACTGAACAACTAAATTACTAACGCAAAATCTTGAAATCCTAAATATATATGAAAGCTTACATCCAAATAGAACAGGACAGTGGTCATGGCAATAACGCAATTTGTGTCCAATCAGTAATCAAAAAGATAATAATCTCTAATTTTTGAAGCAATGAAATGAAAACCATAAACCAGAATGAGTCAGAACATTAGTCACAACAGAACAAAGTTTCAGAACAATTTCCATCAACATAATTGCAAAGTGTGTTGATTCTATTAATAAAATAAATCGTAAAAGTAAAGCAAAATGCTCATATTGCCAAAGCTGCCCGCTTCACAAAAAGTTTCCCGTTCCTATCTAATCAGAAACTGAAGTAAACATATGACAAGTCAGCAAACAAGAAGTGATTAGGGAAGCCTTGTGCAGTTATAGAACGGATTTTACTTTTGGCTAAATTTAGTAAGTGTGACAGTTTTTAGAAGCAAGTGTACAATTATCCAGTATTAACACTGTGCTGTGTTAGTCACTTGTAAAATTAGTAATGTTCAGCTTTACAATGTGCCTAAATGAGCACAGTAATTTAGCACTATGGCAACCAAACCTCTACATGGTTCTCTCCCAGCACACTCAGCTTAGCTGTGCAGCAAGTGGAAAGCAAGACGAATCGGCAGCCTCCATTTTTCGGTTCGAATCGGGTCCCATCTGTTTTAAAATACTCACATTCTGATTTAAAACCTCTCATAAATATTGATTAGTAATAACATCAAATGTTTGTCGCTGCAATTTCTAGACCTTAAAAGATAAACAGAGGAACAAACAGCTCTATCCTATGTATTGTGCAGCCGGCTAGCTGTGCTGTGTATACACTAAACATTATCAAGGCATTCAGAAATGCTCTGGTAGGATTTAAAAGAAACATTTTATTTCACCAAACAAAATGCAGGCTCTTGCATACTGGATGTGTGATTCAAAATTGTATTTAACATGTTTATAATCAGTTCTTACTCTTAAAATCAATTTTGATGTCTATATATCTCATGGAAGAACAGCTCTGGTAGGATCCATATCTCTTGCTGCCACATAACTGGAAACTATCTCGCCCCTGTAATTTACCAGTGTACCCTGATACCAAATATATAATATCACATTAAGAAATCACCCCCTCTGGAACCTTGTCGTGGTGAAGGGGCTTGTGTACCTCAATGAAGCTGTGAATTCGACATGCACGCCCGCACATCCAATGTCCAACAAATGGTTTACGGGTTTGTGTCTCAAGCCCTTAACTCGCAGCATTTTCTAATTTAATAGCTCAGTAACTCGGCAAAATGTCGAACCTGCAGCCATTGCGGGTCTCACGTTGCACATACAGGCTTGGAATTTAATGTGGCTACATGTTGGGTCACCAAAGATGGGCAGGTCATAGCAGAGAGGTCAGACAAATGGCGGTCCACTGGAGAAAGAACTGGCAACCCACTCCAGTATTTTTGCCAGGAAAACCATATGAATAATCACGAACAGAAACAGACAGATGTGCCTGGCATGCTGCGTCCATATGGTCACCGAGAGTCGGACACGACTGAAGGACTGAACAAAAATAAATTGTTACAGTATCTGTTTATAACTCGCATTCGCACCTTTTGGGTTCTACCCCTCCCATTACATTACAAAATAACACTAATAATGAAAGAAGATGCCTTTTTGTGATACCATGCCACATCCTGTTTCTGACTCCCAATCATACAGTGCCTTGCAAAAGTATTCACCCCCTTGACTTTTTACCTATTTTGTTACATTACAGCCTTAAGTTCAATGTTTTGTTAATCTGAATTTTATGAAGTGAAATGAGAAAAAAATATACATAAAACTATTTTTTAGAAATAGAAAACAGAAAATTGGCATGCGTGTATGTATTCACCCGCTTTGTTATGAAGCCCACATAATTACTGAAATGATGTCCACCTGTATGCAATCTAAGTGTCACGTGATCGGTCATTACATATAAACACCTTTTTTGAAAGGCCCCAGAAGCTGCAACACCTAAGCAAGAGGCACCACTAATCAAACACTGCCATGAAGACCAAGGACCTCTCCAAACAAGAAAGGGACAATGTTGCTGAGAAGTACAAGTCAGGGTTAGGGTTATACAAAAATATACAAATCTTTAATGATCCCCAGGAGCACCACAAATCTATCATAGCCAAATGGAAAGAACATGGCACAACAGCAAACCTGGCAAGAGACATCCGCCTACCAAAACTCACGGACCGGGCAAGGAGGGCATTAATCAGAGAGGCAGCACAGAGATCTAAGGTAACCCTGGAGGAACTGCAGAGTTCCACAGCAGAGACTGGAGTATCTGTACATAGGACGACAATAAGCTGTACGCTCCATAGAGTTGGGCTTTATGGCAGATTGTCCAGAAGAAAGCCATTGCTTTCAGCAAAAAACAAAATGGCACATTTTGAGTTTGCGAAAAGGCATGTGGGAGACTCCCAAAATGTATGGAGGAAGGGGCTCTGGTCTGATAAGACTAAAATTTAACTTTTCGGCCATCAAAGAAAATGCTATGTCTGGGGCAAACGCAACACATCACATCACCCAAAGAACCCAAAGTGAAACATGGTGGTGGCAGCATCAGGCTGTGGGGATGTTATTCAGCAGCTGGGACTGGGAAACTGGTCAGAGTTGAGGGAAAGATGGATGGTGCTAAATACAGGGATATTCTGGAGCAAAACCTGTACCACTCTGTGTGTGATTTGAGGCTAGAATGGAGGTTCACCTTCCAGTAGGACAATAACCCCAAACACACTGCTAACGCAACACTTGAGTGGTTTAATTGGAAACATGTAAATGTGTTTGAATGGCCTAGTCAAAGCCTAGACCTCAATCCAATAGAAAATATGTGGTCAGACGTAAAGATTGCTGTTCACAAGCGCACAAACCATCCATCTTGAAGGACCTGGAGCAGGTTTGCAAGGAGGAATGAGAAAAAAATCCCAGTGGTAAGATGTGGCAAACTCATAGAGACTTATCCAAAGCGACTTGGAGCTGTGATTGCCGTAAAAGGTGGCTCTACAAAGTATTGACTTTAGGGGGGGGAGTAGTTATGCACATTGACTTTTTCTGTTATTTTGTCCTATTTGTTGTTTGCTTCACAATAAGAAAAAAAACATCTTCAAAGTTGTGGGCATGTTCTGTAAATTAAATGATGCAAATCCTCAAACAATCCATGTTAATTCTAGGTTGTGAAGCAACAAAACACAAAAAATGCCAACCGGCGTTATTACTTTTGCAAGGCACTGTATACTCTATATTGTAAACTCTCTAGAGCAGAGACTTAACATGCCATCAAACGATCTAATGTCTTATTGCATTGTTTTGTATTGCATTTCGGTACACCTTATAATTTGTTTTCCTGTTGGATTTATTGTACACACATAATCTGACTGTAAGAGGTCATTTATATGGTTTATCCCATTAGAGATTGGATGTTTGAATTCCATTATTATTACATGCAATGCTCCCATTCTCTGTTTAATTGTTTTAGTAAAATCCTGTAATATATACTATTATTTGTGTTTTGTGCCTTTTGTTTATTGTCCTCTGATATAAAAACAGCTATATCACTCTAGGATTTACATGTTCTTTTTTCAGATATCTATTTTTACATTTATATATTTTTAAATATTTGTGCAGAATTATAATTTTTTACTATTTAGCTTTTACAGGCAAATTAATTAGGTAATATCTTTATTTGAAAATATATGTTTTTTGTGAGTGTTTGAAGCTACTGAAACAATGCATGTGAACACCTGATATTTTATTTGTAGCTCTGAATTTACGATAATTTAAAAAGTTTTGCAATATACTTAGTTTAAAATAATACTATTTTCTTAGTGAAATTTTGAAAATTCTCTTCAGTAAAAGCATGCCATTTTTAAAAAAACAAAATACAATATATTTTAGTGTGCTGAGGAATTACTATGGTTCATTAATTTCTTTTTAAATAAAAAAAGTAATTTTTTTAAAGTAATTTTTATATGAATATTTAATTTTGAACTTCTCAAACTACATTATTTATCTTTTGGATGATTTCTTGTGCTCTCACCAATGACTAGCCTTTGCTTAGAGTATACATTTCTTGTATCATTCTGTCTTTTTAACTGGCCCTTTCCTACTATTTCCTATGAATGTCACTCGTCCTCCTTTTTTTCTGTTTTCTGTCTGGCACATTCTCAAGTTCCCTATCAATTAGTGATTACACTGAGTTTATAGTATTTTCCTTTTTAAAAATGTTTGACTTACACACACAAAAATGTTTTATTCATCTAACTATGGGACCTACAGTATCTCACAAAAGTGAGTATACCCCTCACATTTTTGTAAATATTTTATTATATCTTTTCATGTGACAACACTGAAGAAATGACACTCAAATACAATGTAAACTAGTAAGTGTACAGCCTGTATAACAGTGTAAATTTGCTGTCCCCTCAAAATAACTCAACACACAGCCATTAATGTCTAAGCCGTTGGCAACAAAAGTGCGTACACCCCTAAGTGGAAATGTATAAATTGGGCCTAAAGTGTCAATATTTTGTGTGGCCACCATTATTTTCCAGCACTGCCTTAACCCTCATGGGCTTGGCGTTCACCCGAGCTTCACAGGTTGCCACTGGAGTCCTCTTCCACTCCTCCATGATGACATCAGAGAGCTGGTAGATGTTAGAGACCTTGCACTCCCCCACTTTCAGTTTGAGGATGCCCCACCGATGCTAAATAGGCTTTAGGTCTGCGGATTAGTTATTCATTAATTAGTTGTTAATTGATTGTTAATTAATTATTAATCAGCAATGTTTTTTTTTTTTTTTTTTTTATTAATAATTAACTGATCCAGAGAAAGGCAAAGAGGAAAAAAAAATCAAGTAAAACTTAGCCAATTGTCTCAAAGGGAGAAAAAAAAAATTCCTTCCTGACCCCAGATACTGACGATCGGACTCCTCCCTGGATCAATACTCTTTCTCTAATTATCCATGATAACCCTGAATTCCCTTTTTTAATGAGAAATAAATCCAGTCCCCTTTTAAAGTTATCTATCAAATTTGCTGTCGCCACCTCCTCTGGTAGAGAATGCCACAGATTAACCACCCTTACTGTGAAGAACCCTTTTCTTTCTTTAAGGTGGCATCTTTTTACTTCTAACCTCAAGGGATGTCCTCTTGTCAGTTGAAAACCTCTTGGCACAAAAAGCTCCCTTGACAAATCTTTATACTGACCCTGGATGTATTTATATAAGGTAATCATATCTCCTCTTAGATGACTTTTTCCAGAGAAAATAAGCTTAATTTGGTCAGTCTTTCTTCATAACTTAACCCCTCCACTCGTCTTATTAGTTTTGTGGCCCTCCTCTGTACCTTTTCCAGGTCTAAAATGTCCTTTTTATGGAATGGTGCCCAAAATTGTACTCCATATACAAAATTGTACTCCAGACGTACTAGAGATTTTACATAGTGGCAGAATTATATTTGCTTCCCTTGTTTCTATACCCTTCTTAATACATGCTAATATTTTATTTGCCTTTGCAGCTGCTTCTTGGCTTTGAGCACTTACCTAGGGGGTTGTTCACAAGCACTCCCAAATCCCTTTAAATATCTGATATACTTATATTTGCTCCATTAAGATTATAAATTGCATGGCTATTCTTCCTTCCCAGATGCATAACTTTACATTTATTCATATTAAATCTCATCTAGATGCCATTTAGATGCCCATTCTTCAATTTTATGTAAAACCCTTTGGAGGGAAAGTACATCATTATCTGATTTAATTACCTTGCACAACTTTGTGTCATCAGCGAAAATGGAGACAATACTTTCCAGTCCCACCTCTAAGTCATTAATAAATAACTTAAAAAGGAGAGGACCTAATACTGAACCCTGAGGAACCCCACTTACCACATTAGTCCAATCTGAGTATATTCCATTTACACCAACCCTTTGCTTCCTGCCTCTTAGCCAGCTCTCAATCCATGAGCAGATATTTACTGCAATTCCTGTATCCCTTAGTTTGTACTATAGTCTCCCATGTGGCACTGTATCAAAAGCCTTTGCAAAATCCAAAAAGACTACATCCACTGAGTTGCCTTGATCCAGGTTCCTACTAACCTCCTCATAGAAACTAATTCAATTTGTTTGACATGACCTATCCCTAATAAGTCCATGTTGACTCATAATTATAATCCTGTTCAAATATACATATTCTTGTATAGTATCCCTTATTAACCCTTCTAAAAGCTTCCCCACTACAGAAGTGAGGCTTACTGGTCTATAATTCCCCCGGGTTTGCTCTTGCCCGCTTCTTAAATATAGGTATCACCTCTGCTTTTCTCCAGTCATCTGGTAGTGACCCAGTGTTAAGTGAATCTTGAAAAATTAGATATAATGGTTTGGCTATTACAGAACCCAGTTCCCTCAGTACCCTTGGATGTATGGATGTATTCCATCAGGACCCGGGTCTTTATTAACATTTATTTTTTCCAACCTCTTTTGGATTACTTCCTGTGTTATCCAATTATTCGGCGAAGGTAGTGTAGCCCCATTATGTTGCAGTGTCCACAACTCCCTTGTGTATACCAAAGAAAAGAACCAATTTAACTCATCTGCCTTTTCCTGGTCACTATTTATCAGATGGCCTGTGTCACATTGTAATGTTCCTATAGCTTCCTTCTTCGCCTTCTTCCCATTAATATACTTAAAAAATATTTTATGGTTAGTCTTACTCTCTTTTGCAATTCATTTTTCATTTTCTATTTTAGCCAGTCTAATAGCCCATTTGCAAGCCTTGTTGATTTCCTTGTACCCCCATAAAATAGTCTCTGTCCCCTCTTGTTTGTATAATTTAAATGCCTGTTTTTTACTCTGTATCTTGATCTTTAAATCATTTTTAAGCCACATTGGATGTGATTTACTCCTTTTACTTGTATTCCCACTTGGTATATGGTGATAAGTATGTATATTTAGTAAGGATTTAAATGTTGTCTATTTATGTTAAATATTTTTACCTATCAGTTCTCTGTCCCAGTCTATACTTTGTAAACTGTTAAAATCTACCCTTTTAAAATTAAGAGCTTTTGTTGGCCCCTTAAAATGTTTTTTTTTTTAATTAAATCTCAAATGAGACTGTGTTGTGATCACTGTTTCCCAAAGGTTGCCCTATTTCAACATTTGATACTATATCAATATTATTTGTGATGACTAAATCTAAGATAGCTTAATTTCTAGTAGGCTCTTGTATAACCTGGACCAGATAATGATCACTGTGTGTACTCAAGAACCTTGTCCCCTTAGCTGAACAGCTGGTCTCATTTATCCACTTAATTTCAGGGTAATTGAAATCTCCCATTATTAGAACTTGCCCATGCTTAGCTGCATTTCCAATCTGTAACAATAATTGTATTTCCTCACTTTCAGCTATATTTGGGGGTTTACAACATTCTCCTACTAATATTCTTTTAGTATTTGCTGCTCCGCTATTTAACTCTACCCACAAACATTCAATATTACCACTAGTTCTGCCATACATATCTTCTCTGACTACAGACTTAAATTCAGGCTTAACATACAGACAAATCCCTCCTCCTCTTTTACTATTGCCTCTATCTTTCTAAACGGTTATAACCATCCAGATTAACTGTCCAGTCATGAGATTCATCCCACCATGTTTCGGTAATGCCTATTAAATCCCATTTCTCATTGACTGCTAATAATTCTAACTCTCCATTTTTTTCTGGCATTAGCAATCATACACCTTATGTTAGGAGTCTGTAGTTCTGAAGTGCCTGCCACTGTACTTGAGTTACTTAGCAATATCTCCCTATTGACTATACTACCCCTCCCCCATCTCCTCCCCTATGAGTTGTTAATTCATCCCTTATACCCTCTAATCTTTCTACCCCATTACTTATATCTAGTCCTTCCCCCCCACCTACTAGTTTAAAAACTCCTCCAGCCTTTCTACCATAATATCCCCTAGCACAAAAGCTCCCTCATCATTAAGGTGCAATCAATCCCTGCTGTTGAGATTGTACCCAAGTGAGAAAAAAAATCTTAACCCCCTCCTTAGTGCACCACATCTTTAGCCACGCATTAACCTCCCTAAGCTCCTTCTGCCTCCCTGGGCTAGCATGTGGCACTGTAGTATCTCAGAAAATACTACCTTAGAGGTCCTTGCCTTCAGCTTATAAACTAGTTCCCTAAAATTATTCTTTAGGACACTCCATCTTCCACTAACTTTGTCATTATATGAACCAAGATCGCCGGTTCATTTCCAGCCCCTCCATTATCCAATGAAGGGTAACGTTTTTGAGAACCCTTTCATTTGTGTCATTTCTCAGTGCATATATACTATAAAATATTGCAGGAATGTAGAGGCTTTTTAAAGTGTTCGCCAACATGTCACTATTCAGTTTTTAAATTCTCACGTTCACAGAACAGTATTTAGGATAGCAATCGGGTTATAGGTTACAAATAGTATAAAAAAACTGTACAAACTAATATAAAAGACAGATATAATATAAAAATCGTACTAAGGTGAGAAGCATGGAGAACTATCATATCATATATTCAGGACATATTTTGATCAATTTCCCCAAGCCCGCAAAGGGCTTCCCAATTACGGCCTTAAAAAAAAGTTAAGGTTTTAATGGTCACCATTTTTGTTCAAGCCGTAACTCAGAAGCCAATCGGAGCCCACAAAAAGATGCAAATTGAATATCAAATTAGCTTGTAACCTTACTTACAGACTCCCTGCCTCTCCCCCTGATCCCACTGCGGCCCTCGCCTGTGCCCCCTCTACGTTGTGGGGCCCACGAGGCTTGCAATAGGCCCAGCGGGACAGGCGAGGGCCGCAATGGTCACAGCAAAAGAGGAGGGAGCCCATAAGTCAGGTTTCAAGCTTTTTGCTGCCTCCAAACAGCTTCCGAGCTACGGCTTAAAAAAAAAAATGGTGATGGTTAAACTTGCAAGCAGGTTTCACGGGTTTAACTGCCGCCATTTTTTTTTCAGCCCGTAACCCGTTTTAACTGTCCTAGGTGTCTCCCTGCCCCAATAGTACATATCAGCAAATAACTTGTGTAAAACCACATACAGCAACTTGCCAGGCATCTGGCATCTGACCTGGATTTAGGGATGCCCTCTGAACCACTTGCAGGCCCCAGGCTGAACACAGGTCTGAAATATTGGTGACCTAGCCAGATGACCCCAGCTGTTGTGTATCTGGCAATGGGAGGGTGATTATGGGTGGTAATAAGGCGAGGAGGTCACAAGAAGAATTCAGACCTACTCTCTCAGAAGGAGTGTGGGTGAGATCTTTCTATGTTTTATACATCTCTGTAACAATAAAGAAGTGTTCAGTCTTCCATACACTAAATACCGGTGTGGTCCGATCTCTCTGTGGTCACATGACTGATGTATGGATCTAAATAGCAGGTGTACTGAGATGAGAACAAAGTCATAACCTATAAATGGTCCCTGTAAGCTAAAGCAGGAAAAGTAGGGGTGCATGGACCCCTCAGTTTTTGGGTCATGACAGAGGGGATCTAAACAAATTGGGGCACTAATAATAATATGTTACTAATCAGCACATCATAACGTCTAATTAGTATTTGAAACCCAATAGATTGAAAAATGGTGCAGCATGAACAATGCTGAATATTTACAATGTAGACAGTTTTTCATGGTCTTTGAGAATAACAAAAAATACATATTTTTTTTATTTCTTGGTTTTCTGTGTAATAGACAAATCATCTACAAAGCATCAATAGTGCTAAATCAAGAAAATACAGTATACACATTTACTATATATTATATACTAAGCCATTATATTTTCTCACTCTATATTATACATGTCAACTGTTATTGAGTGTTGGGAATCAACTGTGTAGCGAGAGCCATCAGATAATGGTAAGTCATAAACTCACATAATATAAAGGCCAGAGGACACACAAAAATGATGTACAATTTAGAAATCAAATAAAACATAATGCTTTTTCACCTGGTATGTAACAGCAGGAATTTGCTGCAGTGGAAAATTGAGACTGCAAACTCCATTAATAGCTTCCTGAGATGCATATCTAGATCTGTTCATGCTGTAGATCTCTACAAATAAGTGTGACAGCAGCTTTATTCTCACAGAAACTCCCAGTATAAACTGCTATGAAATTCAATGTACTGGAATTGAAATACCCAACATTTGCAGCTCTTTTATTCCTAATTAATAGGACTGAGAAACGGAAATAGTTGGAAAATAGTGAGGTGCAGTAATAACAAAAACGGAATGGATATTAAAAGAAAACATGCTTGAGTAACCCAGACCAAACATATATACAGTGCCTTGCAAAAGTATTGGCACTTTTCGTGTTTTGTTGCCTCACAACCTGGAATTAACATGGATTGTTTGAGGATTTGCATCATTTAATTTACAGAACATGCCCACAACTTTGAAGATGTTTTTTTTTTCTTATTGTAAACAAACAACAAATAGGACAAAATAACAGAAAAAGTCAAAGTGCATAACTATTCACCTCCCTAAAGACAATACTTTGTAGAGCCACCCTATGAGGCAATCACAGCTCCCAGTCGCTTTGGATAATTCTCAATGAGCTTGCCACATCTTACCACTGGGATTTTTGCCCATTTCTCCTTGCAAACCTGCTCCAGCTCCTTAACGTTGGATGGTTTGCGCTTGTGAACAGCAATCTTTAAGTCTGACTACAGATTTTCTATTGGATTAAGGTCTGGGATTTGACTAGGCCATTCCAACAAGTTTACATGTTTCCCCTTAAACCACTCAAGTGTTGCTTTAGCAGTGTGTTTTGGGTCATTGTACTGCTGGATGGTGAACCTCCGTCCTAGCCTCAAATCACTCAGGTGGTACAGGTTTTGCTCAAGAATATCCCTGTATTTAGCACCATCCATCTTTCCCTCAACTCTGACCAGTTTCCCAGTCCCGGCTGCTGAAAAACATCCCCACAGCATAATGCTGCCACCACCATGTTTCACTGTGGGGATTGTGTTCTTTGGCTGTGTTGGGTTTGCGCCAGACATAGCGTTTTCTTTGATGGCCGAAAAGTTCAATTTTTGTCTCATCAGACCAGAGCACCTTCCTCCATACATTTTGGGAGTCTCCCATATGCCTTTTTGCAAATGTAAAACGTGCCATTTAGTTTTTTTGCTGAAAGTAATGGCTTTCTTCTGGCCACTCTGCCATACAGCCCAACTCTATGGAGAGTACGGCTTATTGTCGTCCTATGTACACAGACTCCAGTCTCTGCTGTGGAACTCTGCAGCTCCTCCAGGGTTACCTTAGGTCTCTGTGCTGCCTCTCTGATTAATGCCCTCCTTGCCGGTCCGTGAGTTTTGGTGGGAAGCCGTCTCTGGGTTGGTTGGCTGTTGTGCCATGTTCTTTCCATTTGGTTATGATAGATTTGATGGTGCTCCTGGGGATCCTCAAAGATTTGGATATTTTTGTATAACCTAACCCTGACTTGTACTTCTCAACAACATTGTCCCTTACTTGTTTGGAGAGTTCCTTGGTCTTCATGGTAGTGTTTGGTTAGTGGTGCCTCTTGTTTAGGTGTTGCAGCCTCCGGGGCCTTTCAAAAAAGGTGTGTAATGACAGATCATGTTACACTTAGATTGCGCACAATTAATTAAAAATTAATTAAAGTAATTGGTCGCACCAGAGCTTTTTAAGGGCTTCATAACAAAGGGGGTAAATACATACGCACATGCCATTCTGTTTTCTTTTGCTAAAAAATAGTTTTATGTATACATTTTTCTCATTTACCTTCACCAACTTAGACTATTGTGTTCTGATCCATCACATAAAATTCAGTTTAACAAAACATTGAACTTAAGGCTGTAATGTAACAAAATAGGTAAAAAGTAAATGGGGGTGAATATTTTTGCAAGACACTGTATACATATGTCTATATGTGTATACATGTTTTCTATAAAATGTTGTGTTGATTCCCCCTATATGCATTTACCTGCTTATTTCAGATGCTGCATCCATTCTCTCTGCATCATTGTTTAGATTCAAACTGAGGGTTTCATCTCATATCAGTGTTTTTGTGCTCTTTGTGCCTTATCTGCTTATCTGTCATTTAGGGATTATTTCAACTACCTTTCCTCAGTATAGATGTATACTTTTGTTGGTGGGGGTGTCATGGTCTGGGCCTACATGAGTGCTGCTGACACTGGGGAGCTACAGTTCATTGAGGGAACTATGAATGCCAACATGTACTGTGGCATACTGAAGCAGAGCCTGATCCCCTCCCTTCGGGTACTGGGCCGCAGGGCAGTATTCCAACATAATAATGACCCCAAACACACCTCCAAGACGACCGCTGCCTTGCTAAATAAGCTGAAGGTAAAGGTGATGGACTGGCCAAGTATGTCACCAGACCTAAACCCTCTTGAGCATCTGTGGGGTATCCTCAAACGGAAGGTGGGGGAGTGCAAGGTCTTTAACATCCACCAGCTCCATGATGTCCTCATGGAGGAGTGGTAGAGGACTCCAGTGGCAACCTGTGAGATTCTGGTGAACACAATGTCCATAAGGGGTAAAGCAGTGCTGGAAAATAATGGTGGTCACACAAAATATTGACACTTTGGGCCCAATCTGGACATTTCCACTTAGGGGTGTACTCACTTTTGTTGCCAACAGTTTAGACATTAATGGCTGTGTGTTGAGTTATTTTGAGGGGACAGCAAATTTACACTGTTATACAGGCTGTACATTTACTACTTTACATTGAAGCAGAGAGTCATTTCTTCAGTGCTGCCTGTCACATGAAAAGATATAATAAAATATTTACAAAATGTGAGGGGTGTACTCACTTTTGTGAGATACTGTATATATATATGTATATATATATATATATATATATATATATATATATACATATGAATGCATGCGTATATATATATACATATATATATATATATATATATATATACGTTTATCAATCTATCTACATATAGCTTTAGATATATTATTATAAAAATACAATGGTTGTCTAGAAATGTAAATCTGTGTGACTTATATCACTGGATCTGCTGGATTTCTGTTGTATAGAACATTACTGAGACACATAGATAATGACACTTTGCCCGGTGGGTGCAACTTGAACATTAAACTAAATGAGTAAATGGGAAAGACTTGAAGCTCCCTCTGGCATACAACCAACCTCCTTGAACCAGAGCAGAAATAATGAAGAAAAACCTATTTTCAGAATCTCTCCAAATGTCAGCCTTTATATTCACAGGACCAATTACTTATTTTCTAGACCAGATTCTTAAAAAAAAAAAGAAATACTTAAAGATTGCTTGAGGTATGATTATCTTAGCCAGAGCAGTGATTATCTGCATCAGCATCCAATTCAGTTACATGCTAATTAATGGTTTTATGAATACTTTCTTTCTTTGTTCCTCATTTTTACATAGAATAAAGCCATGATTCATTTATAAATGCCTTGGTTTCTTTACATGAAAGCACAGACAACTAGAATTAGACATTTCCGATCACACATGCAACCTAAATATGCAATGATTGGGAAATATTCTGTAGAAAAATGCTGATAGCTTTGAAAAGGCTTCAGGGGCAATTGAAAGAACTTGACAATTTATTCAGAGAAAATCTATGCGCTGTTATTATTGTTATTACAGTAAGACATTTTTACCTGAAGCTATTTAAAAAATGGCAAATCAAGCATGGTGCAGTTATATTCACACATAGGCCTCTATTTAAAACAGAATTGAGATGCTTTTTGCAGCGAATATCAGCTGCAGTCAAAGAAACGTGAATAAAATCTACCTCAGCATTTACTGGAAGCTTAATAACCTTCTTAAACCACTTTGTTCTACTACAAAAATATTTTGGCTTTTCACTCTAGCTGAAGAGAGTAAAATAGCAGAAGAAAAATGGTTGTTATAGATGCTGGGCTATGCTGAACACAAAAGAAGTTCCAGCACCTAAAAGACTAATCTTGGAAGTAAAATGTGCGGCGTAGTTTGTAATAACATTCTTATGTGCTATTATATTTTGCTTTTGGGCCAATTGGTTAACTTGAAATGTTAAGGGCCAAATAGATTCCAATAGTAGATGAAGCAATATTCACTGTATTCACTAAGAGAGGTGTTTTTCTAGTACTCCATACACTTTCTTGGTTTGCCACTATGACCATATTATTATTACTATTTATAAAGCACCAACATTCTCCATAGTGCTATTTAAAAAGTAGAATGAGTACAATTAGCAAATTAAAAAAGGTAAAGAAAAAAAATAAGTTAAGTAGAAAGTATACAATACAAATATTAAATCAATTGGACAGCTTTGTGCAATAGAGTTGATGTCCGTACTCTGAAGAGCTTGCAATCTAGAAGACAAGTGTGGGGTGTAACACAGTTCGGTGACAAGATGGCAGTAGGCTAATGCAAGTGGAGGTGGCTGTGTGTTACATTGTAGATTGTGTGTGTGATCAGTTTTATGCTGTAGATTATGCACTTTGTGTATGTTAAGGGTGAAATTGATAGGCTTCTTTAAACAGATGTTTTTTAGTGAGTTTTTGAAGGTTTTTGTGGCAGTAACAGAGTTACGGGGGCAGCTTGCGAAGTCCTGAAGTGAAAAGAGGTGACAAGATAGGAGGAGATGTGAAGGTCATTGTTAGCAGAGAGAGAAGTGGGCGGTTTGGGGAGTATTTTCAGATGAGGGCAGAGGAAAGGGGTGTAGCTTTATTTAGCATTGATTGTTATCATTGCAATTTATTTATATAGCAGCAATACTTTCCATTACAGCTAACAATCTAAGGCCCCCATGCTGAGTGAAGTAATTTGCTGTATACCAATACATTTGCTGCGTGAGCTTTTTTCCGCTATGGTACACGTTTATGTTAATCTTTTCACTCAATATTACGGCACTCAATTCCCATCCATAAATCCTGCCTTTTTGGCAAGAGATTTCAGTGTAGGGAGACCCAAACCAAGCTTTATGGAATGAGAAACAGCTCTAGGAACCAATAGGAATTGAGAACGTCATGATTACTATAAGGAGTGAGATCAATTGCCATAACTGTGAACTGTGGCAAGAAACCATTATATTTATATTTTTTTTTTATTTATTTATGTTTATTTAAATATACATGACAATTGTATTTATAGATTCAATGTATATACTGTAAATGTGTTTTGTGTATACATATTTATAGACAATGCCTTAGAGCATTTGTTCCTAGTCCACGTGGTTTCCTGATGGACAGAACCTCGGGTGTCCCGTAAGCTTAAAGCAGAAGGATTCAGAGTGCCGGTGCCCCCCTCGTCCCTAGGTCTTGACAACTATCTTGTCTTAATAGCTGATAATAGCAAATATATTTTTTTTTTTTTCTGAATAAGTGGGGTTTTAGATAGTTTTGAAATTGTGAAGAGTGGTGGAGAAAATTCCAGGGGAAGAGATGTATATAATGGCCATATCTGATATGTATAGGAGTGTAAATGTCAGGATTTTGCTTCAGCGAGTAAGGTGAAGGTGATCTGGCCTTGTGCTGTACAAACAACAAGCCCCATTGTGAAGGCTTGTGAAGGTAATGGGGATCATAGTTTAATGGACTTTGTGAGGCTCCAAACAGATATCACAGCCCCTCAACTACATACTTGTAAATCATGTGCACATCAACTGTAATTAAAAAGAAAAATGTTTGAAAAATTGCAAATTTGAAAAATCTAACTTTACAGTTCAAGTCAAAAGGGAAAAAAATTGTGGTTACCTTAGCTACTGCATGACAGCTCATTCTATACTTTGCAAGCAGAATATGATTTTATGGGAAACAAGTCTGTATGTTTCTAAGATCATGTAAGCATACTTAGAATATAATATAGGTACTATAAATGAGACCCCATCCCAGTCTCACGCAGGTATTTGATTATAATCCATTAAAATTATTAACTCAAAATGAGCTGCGTTTGCAATTTAAGGTTAGTTCTCCCAATCGCAGTTAATGGCCTCCATGCAAGTTACTGTGTGTAAGTAATGCTTTACTCTAGCTAATATTCCTTTAGAATCCTATTTGTACTGAATACCATACATATCGTCTCAAAATAAGCCTTGCTGAGACCTTTCAAAGACAGTTAAATAGATAGTACTGTAATAAAAAAATCAAGAATAATAATTTAAGTGCTAAATAAATATTATATTAAACAAACATTCTCATAGGCACATATGTTGCATTCTAAACACATAATTGGAAACAATGTGTGAATCGACAGACATCTGTGAACATCAACTTTTGCCAATAATACAAGTCCCCATAACATATTGCAACTACAATGGTAACACAGACTCCAGTACACAAGAGGTTAATACAAAGCATGAAAGCCACATGGCCCACAACATGTGATGTAATGCATTGCCTATAAAGGGGCTAACCACTCCCCACACACAAGTTATCGCCAGTATGGATCCAGTACTGTGAACGATTATGTATCATTAGGATAGGATGGATAGGGTTACTGAAATTATTATTATTAAGCTGATACAACTGACTAACATATAAAACAATATCAGACAAAGAAAAGACAGACATTGATGGATAAATGCTATTTGCTACATAACAAAAACGTACATTATTGTACAATGTAAACATACACAGGATCTATTATATGTATGTGATCAATTGTAAATTATGCTTTTTTTTTTTTTTTATAATGCTTATTTAAAGTAACATAATATACAATTTATTATAGGTATTATATGTATATTATAGCTTATTTTTCTAGTTCTAGAGATCACTTCACATTGGAAATTGAAAGGTCTAACCTAATCTGTTCAACCCCCCTGATCTTAGTGAAGACAGTCATGTTAATGGTGAGAGGCAACAAATTTGAGCAGGAGATAAAAAAGCAGGCTAATTGTCTCATCTTCATAGCAAAACAGAGTAGCTCACCAAAGTTCTCTAGGTTCAATCTTTTATCTAAGTAGGAATATCCATAGACTGGCTCCATAGACTGGCTCCTTTAGCTCTGAAGAGCATGGTTAGCAGCACACAACAAGCAAACTTTAGAGGTTTTTTTTTCTCTGAATGCTAACTGGTAACTTTGGCCATTTCATATTGTACCCAACAAGAATTAATGTAAAAAAATGTGCTAAGCATATCAATGGGATGGGAATTGGTATAGGTCATTATATTTTGCTTATGTTTTCTAGTTTGGGTATGTGAGATCTAAATTCAAAGCAATTTAAACTACAAAGAATTCCCCAAGGAAGTTAAAACCTCATTTTGGTTAAAAGGACACAAAAATATATATGTTTTCTTTTTTTTTGCATCAGAAATAGAGTATTTGATAATGTATCACAGTGTGTTTTTTTCAATTAAGAAGTTCAGCTGCTTTTGGGAGCTTGTCCTCTGCCAGCCAAAGAGTCCGACAGACCAAAGTATGCTCTTTGCACTTCATATTATTTTTTCGTGCAAAAAAAACCCTTTTGTAAAGTTTAAAATGTGCTTGTTTAAATGCTTTAAAAAAATTGTGTTCTATGTCCATTAATATTGCTATCAATATAAAGATAACTTTAGCCAAATGCAAAAACCTATCTAGATATAGTAGTGTGCATTTTGTAGTAATCTAATATTCAGGTAGCCATAGCAGTTTTGGAATCTTTTTGGCGTACTGCACCATTGCTAGACATAGAGAAAGTTTTAACAGTATATATAATTAAAGAGGGTATAACAATGTGAACACATTTTTTAGGTATTTCTATTTGCTAACCATATTCTACACAAAGATACCTTGATTGTAATGATAATAAGCCATTAAATATTAATAGCTAAGGAGTAGAAAAGGTTCCGGCTCATAAACAAGTGTTTGCATGATGTAGGTGGGGTCAAGTCACACCAGTGATGCACAATAAAAATTGGTATGCTAGAAACATGATAAAATACTAACTATACAGAATGGGTTACGGGGAATTTATTTATCTGCACACTCAATTCTAGATGGCATTCACATTGTCACTGAAGAAATTTGAATCTGTTGGCTGTGAAATCTCTTTAGATACAGCCACTTTGGATTGTGCATGACGCCAATATGTGAAGGGCAGACAAGAGATATCTGCACATTTTTACAGCATGTGGCAAATCAATTTCTGCATTTTGATTGGAAGCAGCTGTAAAAGTGCTTTAAATTGTCCCTAACAAGGTCAATATGTGCTACATGTTTTCTATCTTGGATCAGTGCACAATTAAAAAAATATTTGTTTGAGAAACTGAGTCCAAGTGTATAAATAAACAGGATACATGTTGATAACTTTGCTGGGTCATGGGGGAATCCATGATACATAGATGGAAGGTGTGTGTGTGAGAGTGGAGTCTGTTTCTTGGCCAGCGAGTGGTTACAATATCAATCTTGTCCAATTATCTTAATGATGGCTCTCTGTTGTATCCTTCTTCCGCACCCCTTCCTCCACTGATACACATCCACAAAATACACACCGTCATGATTCAACTCTGAAGAACTGATGTAACAAACACAAAATGGATTCCTATAATCGTAAAAAGAAAATGTATGTCCATAGCTTACACAGCTGCTAATATTGTTAGTGTTTTTTTTCTTGAACTGTAGTGGTCCTTTAAGAAACCTGACAGTAGAACGTGAAACAATGCATGTTAAAAGTAACCAACATAGATAATAAAACACTAGTAAAAAGACTGTGCTATATTACCAACAGGCAAAATAATCAAAGTGAAATTTTAGTTATTACTGATTTTTTTTAAATTTTCACATTCTCCATTAAACACTTTAGAAGTTTTTTCTCTGTTAAGCTTGGTCGATGTTTATATTGATTTCTATTACTGTGAAAATTACAGTCCACAATTTTTCAAACATGAGTTTAAAAGAACATAATTTAAACATCACACAATATTTTCTTGCATAAAAAAAGAGTAGTCTATTGTGTAAAACAACAGACTTGTAAAGTATTCTATGTTCAAAGACTGTGATCTATTACCATCCTTTTAAATGCATGTCTAGCTAAACTAGCCAAAGATATATGACCTAACAATTACTGGACAGAACTTTCCGCCTCTCGGGGGGACCCAGTTCAATCTAATTTTATTTTTTTCAATATCAGTTTGTTGCTTTGTTCTGTTGGGTATCCCCCCCCCATCTCCTCCAACCCGGCCCATGACCCCCCCCCCCCCCCCCCCCCCGGGCCTCCTAATCTTCACCCACACCACGATCCCTCCTTGTCTATCTGCTGAGACAGGGAATCGCAAATGATGTCACCTGACTCCCTGCCTAAACAGATAGAAGCGCCTGTGATTTTGGCTACAGGTGTTTGCTTCTCTTAATGTTTCGATGTTTTCCATTGACTCAACCCTGCAACGTCTTATAGCCACCTCATGTAAATCCTGCCTATTTAAGTAGGATTTCAGGGGGCGCAATCATATGATCTTGCAATATTTAGGCAAACTCTGAATTTACTTCTTAGACACAGCCAATAGTAAATGAGTCCATCATCATGATGTCAGTAAAACATGGAAGTAATCTTCAATCAGAAGCTACAAATTAGTTAGTGACAATAAGTAATATTTGCAGATCAGGCTTGCAATCAAGCAATCTAGCACTCTAAAAAAAATGCATTAGATAATCTGTAATACTCAATGTGGGTTTTATGATATGTATTAACCTCTTGAGTCCCGGGATCGTATTACTCAGAAAAACTGTTAAAAATAATATTTTTAATTGTATATCTGTGGGTTTGAGACTGTTCTTTAATTATTTATAATGTGTTTTGATGCCTTCCCGTGCTTTTAAAGTACAGTATTGTGTGTTT
Source organism: Discoglossus pictus (assembly GCA_027410445.1). Classification (NCBI taxonomy): domain Eukaryota; kingdom Metazoa; phylum Chordata; class Amphibia; order Anura; family Alytidae; genus Discoglossus; species Discoglossus pictus. The sequence goes on from CM050166.1 coordinate 126,450,765, forward strand.
TGGGTTCCCTGGTGGTTCAGTGGTTAGAATTCGGTGCTTTCACCACTGCAACCTGGGTTTGATTCCAGCCAGGGAACAAAGACGTCACACCACTCTGAAACCATGCAGGGTTGGGCCTGGTCAGTATTTGGATGGGAGACCACCTAGGAATACCAGGAGTTGTATTCTGCATCCTACTGAAGGAGCTGGCAACCCACTCAGTATCTCTGCCATGAATACCAAGTGGATCAGCATGGTGTTTTGCTGCCCATGAGGTCACAGAGAGTCAGACATAACTTAACAACGCAAACACACAAAATCTTGTTGTGTTTAATTGGTGCTACAGCTATAATAAGCTCTTTGAAAAAGTCCTTGATACTTTTTTCAGTTGCCGGTCAGACTATTTGCGAGCTAGACCTGTGTATCTATTAGAATATCGATTCTGTGTAACTTTATTTAGAGCTTGTAATATTCGAACTGTGCTAGAACTAATGGAGTTCTAGGCCCGGTTTGCGTCTTTGGCTGTCCCGTAGGGTGTGTTGACTGGTAACTTGTAATCGTATTGCATGTAGCTAATAGAATATGTGGCAATTTTAAGAGCGGCTTTAAGTGTGTATAAATTTACGATTTGGCCAATAGCATACGGCCCTATGTTTGCAATACACTGCCCTATACTTCATTGCATGCATATTTTTAAGTTGACAAAATTATAGAATAAGTCATTTCGCTTTACAGTAGTTTATATTGCTGTGAAAGACACATCCTTCCAAATCAAATTATGTAACTAATTAAGATGATTAATCAACATATCTTCATCCATGACTCATTTAGAAACTTGACTTCCCTCTGTATATGTGTGTGTATGCAGTTTGGATAGAGTCAGATTTTTCTTATTCAAATTGTTGCTTATTTATTTACCTCCTTTATCTCAGCTCTTGTTCTATGGGTTGAAATTCCTCAATTGTAGGTTTATACATGTTCCTTAATAAGGTCATATACATTTTTATTGATCCCAGTCATTCACATTGCATAATTATACTGTATCTTGATTTCTCTATTATTATTCCTTTCAGATTAATTTACCAAAAGAAAACACTGGAATTCTTAAAATTTGGAGTTGTGAGTGTAGAATAACGTCTTTAACTGCAGTGCCTGATTCCAACTGCAACGGGAATTTTCTGAATATCTATTATGTTCCATTCCATAGCATTCATGACAGAGAGAAAGAGATAATATCCTGCATTTCTTCTTTACGTAAAAATGACTTTAGTGCTTTGGAACCACAATTATTATAGATGAATTGCAAAATGTCCTTGTTATGTCAGGTTTTATCATTTCAAGTAATTTGAGTAATTTGTCCTGCTACAACCTAAGTAAGTTTAATGAAACTCATGTCATAGTCAATCAAACATGTAACAGACATCTAAACAATAACTTTATTTAAAAGGGGTTATCTCTGTATATTCACAGCATGAGTGAATATGTATAATGTTACTGAAACATGATGTGTATTTAAATGGAATATAGCTAATCTGAGAAGCCTTTCTATATTTATGAAATTAAATATTTATAATTATGATAAAGTTGTTATTTTTGAGGTTAGATCCAGAGAAAGGAAACAAAGGTTGGATATTCAGGGGTGGTGAAAAGAAGTCAGGTTTACGTGCCCCAAAATGGGCTGTTAGGAGTTTTCTCGATTTCTCTTTCTCCTTATATTCTCATTAGGGCTTTTATTACCAGCATAGAAAAAAAATGAGTAGCTAGAAATGTATTAGAAGCATGGTAAAAAAAATCTATATATTGTGACAAGCCTGTGTACTTTTTTTTACTGAACATTTTTGGTTATTATTCATCATGTCAAATAATAAAAAAAACTTTTTTTAATGATTAAAGCATGGAGCTATACATACTAGATGGTAAGGTGTAGCCAAATTTAAATTGTCTTATATACCTTATTGAATATAGAGTCTTCAAAAACTCTCCAGCCTGTCAGTGTTTAGTCCATTTGGCCATTATTATTTTGGACCCATATTAGAATATTTTAGAAAATTTGAAAATTCCATGTGAAATTAAATGTATTTTTATTTCTATAAATAGGGAGTCATAACATCATATGACAACAATTGTATATGGGTTTGATGCTGCTACCATACACAAGGACCATTATTGTGGTCTACTAGACCATTGGTAGAGAAGATATTCCTGGTATTCATCTCCATTCTACCTACTATGTGCTAGAACATGCATTCATTAAAACTAAACAAAATGACAGCTCCTGATAGATATGATTCATCTTACTAAAATATTGTTATTCATCAGCCCTAGTGAACTGCAGCATTATCACTGAATGTAAAATTGGTTATTACATTTAATTTAATTGCAGTTGCTATGTGCAAGTTATTCCATTTTTAATGTGTGTGGCAGAGCTTGTCGCATCAATTTTTTTGTGAAGCATTGCTCTTTTTATACTTAAGTGTTATCATTGCATGGGCAGTTAACCACTAACTAAATATTATTTTATGTCATTTTAAAGGGTTAGCTCAGTCACCCATCAGTGTGCCAGCATGATTTCTTTTGCTTAATTTCCATATTGAAGGAAAAAAACATACAAAGTCTAATGCATCTTGGGCATTTTTCTATACAAAACAGCACTGTGTGATATAAATTTTTTAGTTTGAACTTTTAGTGCACCTGCAGTTCTGAGTGCACAAAGCAACAGTAAAACTGTACCGCTTTCAAAGTAAAAGAAAAGAAAACAAAGTATATTGAGTTCACTATATCACTATATCTGTGTATACGTTTTTAATATAGCTCTCTTGTCTTTATTAGCCCCTTTATGTGTTTAATGGATTATACTTGTGGAGATCCAGTCGAAAATAGCACTTCCAATATTATTCCCCCTGTTATATTATGGAGTTTCTTAAATTTGGAGAGCACTTTAACACATCAGTAAACACATAGGGCCTCATTCTATTATCGGCCGCAGCCGTTGCGGGGCCGCAAGGACCGGCCGCAAGCTATTCGGCTATTCTATTCCCCTCCGGCTGGGGCTTCCGGCAGGCTTGCGGCCGGCGCCTTGCTATCTCTTGCGGCCGCACGCGCCGGAGGAAAGCCTTTGATCTAAAAGGGCCGCAAGGAAATCGGCCGCAAGAAAAGCCCGGTTGCTATACTATTGCTCCGGGAACCCTGTCTGCAAGGCTAAAAGCGAGCCGCAGCTTACTTGCAGGAAAGAGGTCCCGCTAGCACCAATTAAGCACGAAATATAGCCCAAATAAAGCCATCCTGCACTTTAAGAAGACTATAAAGTGATTTTAGGTGTTAGCAAAAATAGCACAAATTTCCCCTATACTCAAATCCGTAAAATAATTTTTTTTTAATATATGTCAAATATCCATGTAAAAAGTCCAGAGTGCTTGGAGCACCTCAGACCCGCCCACGCTGCGGCCGGAAAATAAACAGTTAATGTAAACTCGTATTTGGGCTGATGTGCAAGCTTGAGAGGGGGTTACTATTAATCCTCATGTCCCCCAATATGATCCCTAGCATTTACAGAGCTGTACAGTGCAGGCTTGAATTTATTTTTGACTTTAAAAATTTTGTAGCTTACGGCCGGTTCCAAGATACGCGGCCGGCCGTAAGAGGAGATCCTTGCGGGGCCGTATAATTGAATTGCGAGTTAACAGAACCCCCGCAAGGAATCGCAGCCTTACGGCCGATTTACGGCCGATAATAGAATGAGGCCCATATGATTTAATAACATAGCAGGGAAAAGGCCTAACTTTAGTGAACATTGCTTTAAGCATATGACTTGTAATGACAAATATGGTCCATTTTTGGAAGTCTAAAGTGTCAACTAATGCAGTTCGATAAAATATGAAATTATATTATCTACTGGGAAAATTGATGTGGGCTGGCTTCAAAAAAAAAAAAAAAAAAAGAAAGAATGATTTAAAAAAAAGGTGTCAAAAGAGCATATTTATCAAGCAGGAATAATAGTGAGGATATACAGGATATGTGAGGATATCCCTTTTCTCATCTATAATGTCCAGTATGTTATCCATTGTGCATTATATTGTAAAATGTCCAATATATTATTCTGAGTAAGTTGCAATGGAATTAATTGCAGGGAAATTTGGAAAGGTGTCCTGGGAAAGGATTGTGGTGAGTTCAATTCCAACATGCAAGGCACGAACTTTAATCTAAACACCACAAGAAATCTACAAGAAGGTGGGTCTCCTCCATATATGTACGTATGAAATATATACTACAATAAGAGAATGTCATGCAGTGGTGATAGTTATCCTAGTGTGCATAACTTGCAGTTGTTTGGAACACCAATTAAGATTTGTAGAGTCACCCCATATATAGTGCTCTGCCATGTATAATCTTTATATATGACATTACAGATGATACAGATCTAATAACTTAAATATAATATTTGAAAGTTCTCCATAAAATCTGGATAAAGGAGTATTACAGCAGTTTTAACCCACTCCTTATTTATATCTCTATTTAAAATGCTGTAATATTAAAGCTCTCCATAATTGGAACAAATATTTATATTTAACTTTGGAGGATATTTTTCCGTTCACTCATATTTTAATTTGAAATCAAGATCTTTATATATTGATTTGTTTGTGCTGTTTTTATATAATATATTTTGTGTCTATTATTAAATTGATAGTATTTATCCAGTCCATTGATTAAATATCTCCACTTCCTATGTTTTCTATGGGAGCTTAATTCATCTGGGATAAACTTGACCTCTGTTAGTAGTCCCTATAGAAAGCGTTAATAATTAATAATTAGCAATTACCAATTATTACCAGGTTATAAATAATCCACATATTATAATGATTGGGGAGATCTAGAAAGGTTGAACTTGATGAAGTGAACGTTTTTATTTAGCCTCAGTTACTATGTAACTATGTAGCATAGGAAATCCTTTAGATTGTAAGTAGCAAGTTTCCAGTCTTGTAGGGTGCTTTGGAAAAAAGCACTTTCTGCAAAGATTCTAAGCTCAAAACAGGGCGCTCCATTTTTCTGCAGCTTGTTAACATTGTATTCTTCCTTGTCCTTATTCCCTGTACAGCGCTACGGAATATGTTGGAGTGATACAAATAAAGATTAATAATAATAATAATAATAATAGGAAATAAGGACACAATATTTAACTCCTTTTTTTCTTCTCACTTGATAAATATACCAAAAGACATAAAGGTGAGAAACACTGAAACGTATAAGAAAAAGGGGATAAAATATAAAGGCTAATAGTTTGTATGGATAAAATAGAAGTAAATATCAACTACCTCTCTTTTAAATGAAGGATATAAATGTAAAGAGTTGTATGTCTCTTTAGAACTGTCACATGGAGCTAATTTGAATGGGATAACTTAATTGTAGCCTTTATTTGGGATCAGTGGTCATATGCATAATATCATACAACATTGTGCATTTCTTTCCATCTCCCTTGTTTCAATTGTCTGGCTTTGTTGTTCTGTATCATTTAATTCTCACTCAACTACAAGGGACAGGTATATTAAATATAATGATGTTTACTATGTAAGACTCATGCATTCACCCATGTTTAAACCAGCTACATTGTGCAAATTGATTTTTTTTTACTGTGGAGAAATAATATTAAATACAACAGCTGGTATAAACAGAATTTAGGCCAAATAATAACATTTTTACTGCTACCAAAATATCAGTAAAACAGCCTTATTATAGTCTGTGATAGTGGCAGTAACCGCAGCAGTATTCTATAATAGGGATTTATGAGGTTTCTACTACCACATCAGGTTTCAGCATTGGTGTAGCCTACTTCTGTCTGAACATGGTATGTCTAAAAAATACAAGTCGAACAAGATAAAGAAGTGATGATGTAAAGGCACTTAACTACTCTGATGTAAATAATTTATGTTATCTGGAGAAAGCTTCAGACATGGATCTTTACACAGGATTCTGGTCTATAAATGATATATAAGGAGTACTCTAAAGATGAATCTAGTATGAAATATAACATTGTTCACATTCATCTTTGCTCTCCTTCACAGATAGCATGGGAGTGTTAGTGTTGTCCATGGGGGCTTTATACTATAATCATGAGAGGCATGTAGGTATAGTTGAATACTGCCACAATGTGACTGATCAGTACCCGTCAAGGACAAGGGAGTCATTATACATAAAATAGAGACATCAGATGCTTGGGATCTGTGTACAAGAATCTCCAGGTGGCCAAAAGAGTTTAATTGAGCATGTGCACAACCTTCAGACAACTGCTCATTCACCCTTTCCCGCTAGCACTGCTCATTCACCCTTTCCCACTAGATTTTGAAGCAACGCACTAAAGGGTGTAGTGAACTGTTTCCTAAAACAGACTATTAGCATCCTTTTATTAAATTGCTATATGATTGTATAGGTCAAGATGCCTTAAGCCTTAATTAATGTATGCAATATAGGTATTATTATTAGTAAGAGATCATTTTACATATACATAGTTACATAGTAATTGAGGATGGAAAAAAAAAGACTTTAGACCATCACATTATGCAGATTAATTGTTAATTGATCCAGAGGAAGGCAAACAAAAAAAAAAATGAAACTTTGGCAATTGTCAAAAATGGAAAAGAAAAAAATAATTCCTTCCAGACCCCAGATACTGGCGATCGGATTCCTCCCTGGATCAATAATTAACCAGGATAACCATGAATGCCATTTTTACTCAAAAATATATGCAACCCCTTTTTAAAGTTAACTGGGGTGTTAAAAGGGCAAAACTGTGCTTTAAGCCTTTTTACTTTACCTAATGCAAAATGCTAAATCACTGTAGGAAAAACTATAATTGGTAATAGAGGTATAGACAGTATTTAGCAGTACAAATGATTATTATTTGCAGTTTTAATGCTCTGGACTGCTCGTCTAATCAGTCCTGTTGTTAAGTGGCAATTGTGGGTGCCAATCTTTCAAAAGAACTGAACAGAGATGTTATCTTAATCCAAAATTCTCATTCTTCTCAGGTGTCTAATTTTGTTACATTCAAAAATGTCTGCTGCTGCTTGCTAAAATATTTGCCATTATTGAGTTTTTAAAATGGAGAAAATACTGTAAATATGACACTTCAGTGATTGTTTAAAAGGACTCTGGAATGCTTTTTTTCTTAATGGAATCAGCAAATATATACTATACTAAAGGATTCAGCCAACTAAAGAAAATAAAATATTTTAGTACACATGCTTTTGATGATGTAATTAAGAAAAAAAACACATTATAGAGTCCCTTTAAATATCCGTCCTGGCTACAGAGATAATTAAATGGTCACTGTAGTCCCAAACACCTATTAAACATCTGTTAGTAACACTACAAAAGCAAATAAAAACACACTACTGTACATAAAAATACTGAGAAAGCAATGAAAGGCATTAGAATTAATTGCACAACAGCCTTTAAGCTTGCAAATCTGCAAAAAAAAAAGTATTTTTGTAATGTTTTATTTCCATGTTATATCGATTCCGGGAATCAAGGAGTTAATCCATATCATGGAACCTGCATAGACTAGAACAGTTGCTTTATTCATTTTTATTGATATGTATATTTCTGGATTGCGAGTCCGATTGCAGATCAGACATCTAAACACTAAGGCCCTCATTCAATTGCAATTTGGCCAATTGAATAGGCCTCTAAATAAGCACATAACATAATTTTTTTAAAGAAGTTTTTAGTTAGTAAGAATCTATCCAAAAGCAAGGTTTTCACAAACTAAAAACTTCTTTAAAAAAAATATGCTATGTGCTTATTTAGGGCCCTATTCAATTGGCCAAATTGCAATTGAATGAGGGCCTAATTGATTGTAGTTTAAACTCCATGTTTTACTGACATCATGATGACGGTCTCATTTACTATTGGCTCTGTCTAAAATGTAACTTACGGGCTTGTTTAAATGATCATAATCATGCCGTGAAATACTATGGGCCTCATTCTATTAGCGGCCGCAGCCGTTGCTATTCTATTGCCCTCGGCTGGGGCTTCCGGCAGGCTTGCGGACGGTGCCTTGCTATCTCTTGCGGCCGCTCGCGCCAGAGGAAATCCTTTGATCTTAAACGTCCGCAAGAAAATCGGCCGTAAGAAATTCCTATTTGCAATTCAATTGCTCCGGGAACCCTCTAAAAGCGAGCCGCAGCTTACTTGCAGGAAAGAGGTCCCGCTAGCACCAATTAAGCACGAAATATAGCACAAATAAAGCCATCCTGCACTTTGCAGAGTCTATAAAGTGATATTCGGTGTTAGCAAAAATAGCACATAATTCCCCTATATTCAAATCCGTAAAATATATATTTTTTAATATCCGTAAAATATCCATGTAAAAAGTCCAGAGTGCTTGGAGCACCTCAGACCCGCCCACGCCGCAGCCGGAAAATAAAGTGTTAATTTGAACTCGGGTTTGGGCTGATGTGCAAGCTTGAGAGTGGGTTACTTTTAATCCTCATGTCCCCCAATATGATCCCTAGCATTTACAGAGCTGTACAGTGCAGGCTTGAATTTATTTTTGCGTTTTTATATTTCTGAGCTTACGGCCGGTTCCAAGATATGCGGCCGGCCGTAAGGGGAGATCCTTGCGGGGCCGTATAATAGAATCGCGAGTTAACAGAACCCCCGCAAGGAATCGCAGCCTTACAGCAGATTTACGGCCGGTAATAGAATGAGGCCCTATGTATGGTTCATGGTTTGCGTGTTGGTGCTGTGAGCATGTAGTTGTGGGCTTGAGTCTATTGAATACATCTATATATGTGAAAAAGTTAGTAACCCAAAGCCAACATGTCGGGTTACAGGTAATTATGGGCTTGGAATTAAATAGGGACCATTGTCTGTTTATTTGTATGTTGTTCTAGTGTTCATTTTCTTCAATAAAAATACTTTTGTAATGTATAAAATACGCTCTTTTCAATACATGATAATATGTTTTGAATTACAGTGGCGCTTTAAAGCTCTATAGCTGCTGTGGTTAGCATAAAAGTACAAATAAACTCATACTGGTTTGGTGAAAATAAATTGTAAAATGAAAGATCTTTTAGATGACCTGCTTTCTTTTTAGATTGCACGGGAGGGGGGGGGGGGGGGGTATTTCACTTTTACATCCAAGATAAGGTGACGAGAGTGAGAAGAGCTATTTTCCCCATAGGAAATGTACTTGAGATGCTTAGTATATTCCCCCCATTAGTTACATTCATCTACATTTGTTTGACTGTGGTAGATGATTGATTTATTACTATTAGATGCATTAAATGTTATATTCAAAAGTTTACTTGCAGGAACATGGCAAACAGTGATTTTTTTAAAGGTTAGTGGGTTTCAATGACGAATTCGTAGTTGATACTATATAATACCTAGTGTACACAGTTTAGTATTGTTTTAATCAGGCTATTATTTAATACTAGCGAATTGCATGTGAAAAATGACGGAAATAAAATTGTAAGCCAAGCAATGCTGTTTGCCATACAATGTCAGTCTTTTGGCTCTCTGAGCACCTTTGCGCTCATTGCAAGCCTTTCCCCTGTTTTTTGTTGTTTTTTGTGTTTTTACAAGTTCGTATTTTTTTTTCTAAGTCCCGCGTTCCTCAAGTGCTTGCAGCCTAAGTAAGTCCTGCGTGTTTCAATGCTTGCAGCCTAAGTCCCGCGTGCTTCAATGCCTCAACTGCTCGCCTCGCAGGAGCGCCTTTGGCCTAAGTCTTCCGAGCTCGCAAGCGTGACAACAACTCGCAGTTTGACAACTATTATATGTGATTATGTTGTAATTAAATGTATTAAGAAATGTCTATATAATGCTTTAGAATATCCCCAAAAGCAACCCTGCATATTTTCACATCTTAATAAATGGATATATTTTCACATGTAAAATAATTTTCTTGGAAATATTTAATGGCTTGTTTCTTTATATAATTGAAGAGAAAGAACTTTGAGCTGAAAGAAGAATTTTGTATTTCTCTTTATGTGTGTCATGGGTTTCGGTTAAAGCTGCTAAGTTTAGGATTTTATCATCTTTTTCATATGCAGTTATTTTTATTATCTTCTTGGGGACACATTTGCATATACTTTTAATAAACTCATGCAGTGATATCCTTTAATTTAGACATGTTAATGCCCCTTGAGCACAGGAGTTGAGAAGCACTGCTATATATTTAATATACTAAAAACTCAAAATGATAGAGAAGACATTTCAATATCTTATAACAATTAATTTGGATTTACTGTACTTTGCAGAGAAGAGGCATCTTTTTAACATGTTTAGGGCAACTCAGTGGATGCAATTCAAGCACCTTCATGAAAATTAAAAAATGTTAGCACATTAGTAAATTGAATTTTTACTTGGTGCCTCTGAAATTTATGATGCCTATAAGGGATCTTCAGATTACTTGCTATTTGAGTTACTATCTGATTGAGTAAAATCATGCACTATGCATTATTTTCAAATAAAAAAATTCAAACACACATACAAATAAACGACATACAGAAAAGAAGGGCAAAAAACATTAATCTTTTCTTTTAATATTTGATCTGATCAAGGTAAGTTTTGGTGAATTTTCAGGCTCTGTAATTGCTATTCACTTTGTGAAAGTTCATGTGCACATTAGTCTGTTACATTTTTGTTATTATAACATTTAATTAACGAAAAAAACTTCCTTGGAAACATTTGTTTACATCTCCTCGACCATGTTTTAATCTCTAATGAGATGAGGGTGTGTCCGATGTAGCATATTGCTGCACCCCTGCTGGCGTGTTAGGCTCTATGGAGCAAGGCTGTGATTGACACCACAGCTTCCCAAAGGAAGCACATATGCTATAGAGCAGTGATATTATGTGATATCACTGCTACAAGCTTAGAGAGTGCTACTTGATCTTGCAGGTCTCTATTCCATATCTTCCGTAATAAAAGATATGACTGAGGTTTACTGGTATGACCCTTCGAAGTTATAACATCAAACTTGGAAATCTAACCTCTGAGGAATGCCATCCTAATATCCCTAATATTGGATCCAAATACCTATGTGAGCCCGGTCATACCCCAGGATTCCTCCTTCAATACACACTGCATCCCTTACAACCATAGTAAAGGATTCCCCCTGATTATCCTCTACCCCTATAAACCAGGTCTCTCAATACTTGCTATCCACTATGAGCCGGGTATCCCCTGGGATTCCCCCTTAATACCCACTATTCGCTATGAGCATGGGTATCCTCCAGGATTCCCCCTCAATACCCAGGGAGTCGAGCTTGTTGAATCTTAGGCATTACCTTGCTGGCATATGAAATGAGTGCAATTGTTCAATAATTGGAGCACTCTTTGGCACTGCCTTTTTTTGGGATTGGTATGTAGACTCACCTTTTCTAGTCTATTGGCCATTGTTGAGTTTTCTAAATGTGTTACGGCAAGCAACACTTTGTTATCAGCAAGGCATCCTAGGGCCCATCTCACTTCGCTTTCCAACATATCTGGCTCTAGCTCATTGGATGAACTATTGAAGACACAAAGTTGGTTTAATCTTAGAGAGAATTACAAACTGTTGATACATTGTACTAACTGTTTTTTTTCTACAGTACATCATTACAGAGGTATTCAGAATAGTTTCTGTAGCTTAGTATACTATTTTGAGGCTCAAAGTGCTTAATAAGGGTGGTAGTAGGAGACATAACATCCTGATAACCTTATGGAGTCATTGTTTTACCACAGCAAAGACAGCCAAACAGACTGTAATCCTAATAATCACATCAAATCAGCTAATTAGTATTCTGGGGCTGCCCATTTGCATAATAATCCTAAATATCTCAGTAACTATTCATTTAAGAATACATTGCTAATACAAAGTATAACCAATTTTCTATGCACTTTAAGAATAATTAAAAACAACAACTTGATTTGGGAGTGACAAGCTCTTTAATTTTTAGGTCAGTGCTTTCATATGTTTTAAATACAAACATGTCCTATAGAGTATGTTTTTTTCAGTCCAATATATATATATATATATCTCAAATTAACTGTATTTTCCTTATTTTTGTACATTATTGATATATATAACACTGTGCCACTCAACCTGCACAGTAGATTCTAATGATCGCTCTGGTGTAGCCTTGTTAAGTATACTGAGGATTCAGGGGTGGATGCAAGCATTTTAAAATCACTGCATACAAACATTTCTATATCCATTAATTTAGCATCAGTTTTGAAGGAGGAAAACATTTTTCCCTCATGTTTTTCAACCCTTGTTTCATAAGCTGAAAATGAAAAAAATGCAGTGCCCCAAAGGACTACCATTGCTTAAACTATATAAAAATCCTTAATGTTCATACACTAGTTCAAGATAAAAAAATGTTTTTAAACATTTTTACTTTTGGGAAGTCCATAACTCAGTTGAATAACTTCCTTCTGGAGTGCCTAAATAAATATAAGAGCTATTTCATTAGCTCCTAGATAAATCATAGAAGTGTTCTTTATTTAATATTATATCTCTTTAATTGCATAAAATGCCAAAGTGCTTCTGTGCAATGCTAAATGTAATATATGTTATTGTAAGTGCTCCTGATTATACTAAACCATAAAGTGCTTATTGTGATGAGTATATAGGGGATAATATCAGGCTCTAGCCTCTCCAGCATCCCCCAGGAAGCACATATGCTATAAAGCAGTGATATCATGTGATATCACTGCCAGAGGCTGAGTATATGCCCAAGTATCCAAATACTCCCTACCTCTATGAGCCGGATATCCCCCAGGATTCCCGATCAACAGTCAGAAGCCATCAAGCTCCCTTCCCCCCACCCATTGTGTTGTGTGGTGTGGTGGAGGCCTTGTGGGTGCCATGGGGACCTTTACGGATTATACTAAACCATTAAGTGCTAACTGTGATGCGTATTTAGGGGATAATATTATTAGCTCTCTCCAGAGTGTTTTGTCCATTTCCAGACTTCCTCCAGGAAAAGCCCAAGATTAGCTTTTTTCTATTTCTATTTTGTATCTCTCATGCAGAGGCTTGATAAACAAACTTGGATCTACACAGCACTGATCCATAATACAGTACATTCAAAACATTGGAATATCAAGACATACTGGACTGGATAGCCAGAGGATAAGCTAAGTGGCCCCAGCCCATTTATTGATTTTATTTCTTATCACATTTTTTGTTTCTTGTGTGATTTGTGTATTGCCTTTAAAGAGTCTATTGTTTCTTCGCTTTGATATGCTATTTTCCATTTAATAGATCCTTAAAGTTGCAGAAGTTGGTCTTTAAAGATCTGCTAGTAGTGATTTTATATAAATCCTAACT